>JAKSXO010000086.1:0-234652 GCA_024509115.1 Crotalus helleri
TATTTTAGCTGAGGGTTGAATTGTGGGGTCCTTGGTGCTGCCAGTTCGGTGGTTTTCTGGCAGACACCTCATGACCCAACTAGGGAATGTCATCAGTGCTAGACAGTAGTGGAAAGGAGGAGAAGGAAGGGAGGGAGGGAGGGAGGGAGGGAGGGAGGGAAGGAAGGAAGGAAGGAAGGAAGGAAGGAAGGAAGGAAGGAAGGAAGGAAGGAAGGAAGGAAGGAAGGAAGGTGGGGTCCCTGGTGCTCTCTGAGCTGGTGGTTTTCTTGCAGACGTTTCATTACCCAACTAGGGAACAGCATCAGTGCTAGAAAGGAGTGGGAAGGAAGGAAGAAAGGAAGGAAGGAAAGGAGGGAGGGAAGGAAAGAAGGAAGGAAGGAAAGGAGGGAGGGAAGGAAAGAAGGAAGGAAGGAAAGGAGGGAGGGAAGGAAGGAAGGAAGGAAGGAAGGAAGGAAGGAAGGAAGGAATGACTGTGGGGTCCCTGGTGCTCTCCAAGCTTGGTGGTTTTCTTGCAGACGTTTCATGACCCAACTAGGGAACATCATCAGTGCTAGAAAGGAGGGGGTTGCAGAAAGGAGGAGGAGGAGGAAGACAGGATTGTGGTCCTTGTATATAAACAAAGAGCCAATCCCACCCCCTTCTAGCATTGACGGTGTTCCCTAGTTGGGTCATGAAACGTCTGCAAGAAATCAACAAAGTGCAAAGAACACCAAGGACCCCACAGTCCTCCTCTTCCTGCAAACCCCACTTGAACTCACCGTCTCCCGGTGATTGGCCCAAAGTCACCCAGCCCGTTTTTCATGCTTTAGGCAGGACTAGAACTCACCATTTCCTGCTTTCTAGCCTGGGCGCCTTCACCACACCGGGTTTTTTTTTACCCAGTCATTCTGCTTGGCCTTTCCAGGCATGAGCTGGTATTCCGCAACCTGGAAGGCTGGCATACCTGGAAGGCCGAAAACCCATCTGACCTGCGCTTTCTCTGCAGGCCACCTTCGTAGCCGACTGGAAGAATTCGAACCGTTTACCCGGCTGTCATCCTCTTCTACGTCAACGCCTGCTTCTTCGCGGGCAGCATCGGCTGGCTGGCCCAGTTCATGGACGGCGCCCGCAGCGAGATCGTCTGCCGTGCCGACGGCACCATGCGCTTGGGGGAGCCCACGTAGGTTTGGGGGTTGGTGGGCCTGGCCTGGGGAACCCCTGGCCACTGAGCTGCAGGCAGGGAAGGCTGCAGAAAACCTCATGTTTTGGGAGATTCTCTGTCCTGGTGGTCCCAAAGGTGGTTTTTTCCAAAAGGCACCTGGACGTGGTTTTTTCCTCGAAGAGGTTTCGCTTCTTGTCCGAGAAGCTTCTTCAGTTCGGACTGAATGGCGGGAGATGGAAGGAGGGTCTTAATACGGGGCAGGACATTATTTCGAGCAGGGTGATGGGCAATTCATTTCCCCAAGGGGCCGCATGAGAAAATTGGGATTCTTCTGGGGGGGTGTGAACCTCTAGGGCTGTGAAGGTGCAAAGGGTGGGGAATTCTGGGGATTTGAACTCCAGGCACCTTAAAGTGGGCAAGGTTCAGAAACTCTGACGTGGAGTCCCAAGAATGGCTCTTGGGAAGAGTTGGAAGACTTTTTATCTCACTTTTGAAGACATCTGGAGGACGTTTGAAGGCATCTGGACTGGGTTGGCACGCCTGGCAGAAAAGATACAATTCATTGACTTTCTCTCTCCCTCCCTCTCTCTGCCTCCTCCTTCCTTCTCCTCCCTCCCTCCCTGCCTCCCCTCCCTTTCTCTCACTCTTTCTCTCTCTCTCTGCCTCCCTCCCTTTCTCTCTCTCTCTCCCTCTCCCTCCCTTTCTCTCTGCCTCCCTCCCTCCCTCTTTCTGCCTCCCTTCCTTCCTCCCTCCCTTTCTCTCCCCCTCCCTCCTCTTTCTGCCTTCCTTCCTCCCTTTCCTCCTCCCTCCCTCTCTTTCTGCCTTCCTTCCTCCCTCCCCTCCTTTTCTCTCTGCCTCCCTCCCTCCCTTTCTCCCTCCCTCCCTTTCTTTCTGCCTCCCTTTCTCTCACTCTGTCTCTGCCTCCCTCCCTTTCTCTCTCTCTCCCCCTTCCTCCCTCTCTCTCTGCTTCCCTCCCTCTTTCTGCCTCCCCTTCCTTTCTCCCTCCCTTTCTCTCCCCCTCCCCTCCCTCCCTCTCTTTTTGCCTCCCTCCCTCCCTCCCCTCCTTTCTCTCTTTCTGCCTCCCTCCCTCTCTTTCTCTCTCTCTCTCTGCCTCCCTTCCTCCCTCCCTCCCCTCCCTTTCTCTCACTCTTTCTCTCTCTCTCTGCCTCCCTCCCTTTCTCTCTCTCTCTCTGCCTCCCTTCCTTTCTCCTCTCCCCTCCCTTTCTCTCCCTCTTTCTCCCTGCCTCCCTCCCTTTCTCTCTCTCTCTCCCTCTCTCTCTGCCTCCCTTTGTTTCTCTCTCCCTCCCTGCCTCCCCTCCCTTTCTCTCTCTCTCTCTCTCTCTCTCTCTCTCTCTCTCTCTCTCTCTCTCTCTCTCTCTCTCTCTCCCCCCCCCCCCGTCTCCCTCTCCACAGCTCCAACGAGACCCTTTCCTGCGTGATCATCTTTGTGATTGTCTACTACTCCCTGATGTCGGGCGTGATCTGGTTCGTCATGCTGACATACGCCTGGCACACCTCCTTCAAGGCGCTGGGGACCACCTACCAGCCGCTGGCAGGAAAGACGTCTTACTTCCACCTGGTGACCTGGTCTGTCCCCTTCGTTCTCACCGTGGCCATCTTGGCGGTGGCCCAGGTAAGGGTGGGGCCGGCTGAGCTCAGGGGAGCTTTGGGCAAGAAGCGGGCCTTCTCGGCGATGGCGCCTTGATTCTAGAATTCTTCCCACGGAGGAACCGTGGCGGACCTTCTGTTTCCGTCTGTCTCCCTCACGTTTTGGACACAGGTTTATGTCAAGGGTGCTTTTTCAAGACACAGCTGGACTTTCTTGTTTCTTGTTTTCCTCTGGAGACGTTTCGTTTCTCATCCCAGAAGCTTCTTCAGGTCTGACTGCAGGGTAAGGAATGGAAAGATTTATACTCCTTGCAGACAGCTGGTCATTTGCATTCTTTCAGAGGGCCGTTGAGGCCATTGGAGGTATGTCTGTATCCTCAGGGTCTCCTGAGTGGTGCAAATGGGTCTGGAGCCTTTTTGGCTACAGGATGTTTTCTGCCCTGTGTCCCTTCACACCATTTGCACCACTGTCTGAGGAGACAGACAAATGTCCAAGGGGCCTCAATGACCGTCTAAAAGGATGCAAATGACCAGCTCTCTGCAAGGAGTATAAATCCTCCCATTCCCCACATCCAGTCACGGTTGAAGTAGCGAAATGTCTTCAAAGAAATAGTAAGGAAGTCCAGGTGCCTCCTGAAAAAACAACCATCACCTGGAAGACGGAGAATCTCCACACACACACAGGTTTCTGGATCTTGTTAAGTTTACGACTGTGTGACTTGGTTCACCGTTGTTATTCACTTTATTTGTGACATATGTACAATTCGTTTAGCGACTATTCGCAGTTAGCAACAGCCCTGAAAAAAGGGACAAACCGGTCATTTTTCACACTTAACCACCGTTGCAGCGTCCTCGTAGTCCCCGTGATCAAATTCAAATGCTTGGCCACCGATTCCTATTTACGACGGTCGCCGTGTCCCCGGGGTCCTGTGGGACGGCCTGCATCGGTCTGTCTTGTTTTTATTCCATTTTAAGTATTAAGCATCCCAGAGTCAGGAATGTGAGTTGGGGAGGCCATATCGATTGATTAAAACAATTAGAGGGAGTTTTTGGACGAGACGAGAGATTTTTTTTGATCACTGTTCCTCTTTTCGAACCCTTCCAGGTGGACGGAGATTCGGTTAGTGGCATCTGCTTGTGGGGTACAAAAACTACCACTACCGTGCGGGTTTGTCCTGGCCCCCATCGGCCTGGTGTTAATTATCGGGGGCTACTTCCTGATCAAAGGTGAGCTTCTGTCCCTCTGGAATCCTCCCTTTGCTTTCCTCTTTGTTCTATACCAGGGGCAGGCAACCTTGGCTCTTTTATGACTCTTGGACTTCAACTCCCAGAATTCCTGAGCCAGCCATGCTGAGGGGAAAGGGAGAGGTTCCAAGCTGAGCCATGGCTGGCTCAGGGATTCTGGGAGTTGAAGTCCGCAAGTCATGAGGGGGCCATAGTTCTCTCATGCTGGCTCAGGAATTCTGGGAGTTGAAGTCCGCGAGTCATGAGGGGGCCATAGTTCCCCCATGCTGGCCCAGGAATTTGGGAGTTGAAGGTCCGCGAGTCATGAGGGGGCCATAGTTCCCCCATGCTGGCTCAGGAATTCTGGAGTTGAAGTCCGCGAGTCATGAGGGGGCCATAATTCCCCCATGCTGGCCCAAGAATTCTGGGAGTTGAAGTCCACGAGTCATGAGGGGGCCATAGTTCCCCCATGCTGGCTCAGGAATTCTGGGAGTTGAAGTCCACAAGTCATGAGGGGGCCATAATTCCCCCATGCTGGCCCAGGAATTCTGGGAGTTGAAGTCCACAAGTCATGAGGGGGCCATAATTCCCCCATGCTGGCCCAGGAATTCTGGGAGTTGAAGTCCACGAGTCATGAGGGGGCCATAGTTCCCCCATGCTGGCTCAGGAATTCTGGGAGTTGAAGTCCGCGAGTCATAAAAGAGCCGAGGTTGCCTACCCCTGGTCTATACAGTATTAACCTTGTGAACTTTAAAGCTCCTTCCGTTATGTATTCAAGATGGACAGTGATTAATATTTACATGTTACTTATATGCAAGGGTGTAGGTCTTTACATATGTTGTATATAGTATGTTTAAATGTGTGTTATGGATGTGTACATGCATGTGCAACAGGTATTTGTGTGTGTGCATGCGCTCATGGATGCATTCACTCTCTCCCCCCCTACAGAAAATGATCCTTTCTTTCCCCCCCCTCCCCCCCCCTCTCCAGCCTGGGGAACTCTGTGCCACAAGGACCCAAACAAGCCTTTTCTTCTTTCCCGCAGGAGTGATGACGCTCTTCTCTATCAAAAGCAACCATCCAGGTCTCCTTAGTGAGAAAGCGGCCAGCAAGATCAACGAGACCATGGTACGCCTCGGTAAGTGGAGTAAGTCCTCACCCGCCCAGTGGCTGTTTATTGCAGACAATCACCTAAATAGGAGCCAGCCGTGTGCTGCAGCTGCCAAAAAGGCCAACACAGTACTAGGCTGCATGAACAGAGGGAGAGAATCAAGATCACGTGAAGTGTTAATACCACTTTACGTGGCTTTGGTAAGGCCACACTTGGAATACGACACCCAGTTTGGGTCAGCACGATGTAAAAAAGATGTTGAGACTCTAGAAAGAGGGCAGAGAAGAGCAACAAATATGATTAGGGGACAGTTGCTAGAATTGGGTATGTCTAGTTCAGTGTTTCTCAACCTTGACCATTTTAAGGCATGTGGACTTCAACTCCCAGAATTCCACAGCCAGCAATGCTGGCTGTGGAATTCTGGGAGTTGAAGTCCACATGCCTTAAAATGGTCAAGGTTGAGAAACACTGGTCTAGTTTAACGAAGAGAAGGACAAGGGGGGACATGATAGCAGTATTCCAATATCTCCGGGGCTGCCATAAAGAAGAGGGAATTAAGCTATTTTCCAAAGCACCTGAAGGCAGGACAAGAAGCAACGGGTGGAAACTAATCAAGGAGAGAAACAACCTAGAACTACGCAGAAACTTCCTGACAGTGAGAACAATTAATCAGTGGAACAACCTGCCTCCAGAAGCACTAAATGCTCCAACACTGGAAGTTTTTAAGAAGAGACTGGACAGCCCTTTGTCCAAAATGGTGTAGGGGTTTCCTGCCTGAGCAGGGGGTTGGACTAGATGACCTCCAAGGTCCCTTCCAACTTTACTATATTATTATTATTATTATTATTATCGATCATCGCACAGTCAGCCAGATGTTCAGACTGGATTTGGCATTTTGTCTACCTATCGAGTCCTTACCCAGGACCTGGGATAGGCAGATGTGGATGTTTGATGGTATTACAGGTATCGTCGCAGGATGGAAGCAGTTCCTAATAAGGCCGCCTTTTGCAATTGACTATTATTATTATTATTATTATTATTATTATTTAACCACGGTCTGAATTAATAACCGCCTCGGAAAGGGTGCTATTGCACAGACGCACGCCCATAAAACACGGTCGTAGGGTCCTTCTCCGCGATGGTGATCAGCCTGTCTCATGAATGCAGCCGCTCTCGGGACCTTCCCACGACCGGAGGCCCTTCTGACGGGTGTCCTTTCGTCCCCAGGGATCTTCGGCTTTTTGGCCTTCGGCTTTGTCTTCATCACCTTCGGCTGCCATTTCTACGACTTCTTCAACCAGGCGGAGTGGGAACGTAGCTTCCGGAATACGTGCTGTAAGTCGGGAGGCGCTGCCTGCGCGTCTCTGGTTTAAGCAGCCCGGCGTGGATTCGCACCCGTGTCCGGGTTTCCTCGATGACCGATTGCTAAAAAAGGGATCCGGAGCTCTTTTCCCCAGGTGGCTGTTCTGTTAAGGACCCCCGATGGCCCACCTCCATGCCAGGGTCCAGAAACCAGCATCAAGCAATGATGGCTTTGCTGAACGAGGATGGGCAGCCCCACTTGGTTCGGGCACCTGAAATCCGTTCCTGGGTTTGAGAACGGTTCCAGCTTTCTTTCAACGGCGTCGTCTTGCTTGGGCTGAATTCTGGTGACATAAAACAGTTTTTTTTTTCTCTCCCCATTCTGGCATCCCATTCTGGATCACTTGTTTCTTTTTCTTTTTGCAGTTTTATAACATTTTGTTGGATTATAGAATAAAATACAATAATGCAAAAGCAAATAATAGGACACAGTGGGGAGGGAAAGGGAAAAGGAAAAAGGAGAGGGAGAAAAGGAAAGAAAAGGCGTTGACCTCCATTGCAGTAGAAGGAAGCATTAACATTGAACCTCAACTTTTATTTTTCCGTAATAGTGTAAACTAGCCGTTTCTATGACAACAAATTCATCTAATCCAGGCGTCTCCAAACTTGGCCCTTTTAGGACTTGTGGACTTCAACTCCAGAATTCCTCAGCCAGGCAAGCTGGCTGAGGAATTCTGGGAGTTCAAATCCACAAGTCCTAAAAGGGCCAAGTTTGAAAAGTCCTGTCTTAAATCTAACAAACAAAATGGAGGCTGGCTGAGGAATTCTGGGAGTTGAAGTCCACAAATCCTAAAAGGGCCAAGTTTGAAGACCCCTATCTTAAATCTAACAAAATGGAGGCTGGCTGAGGAATTCTGGGAGTTGAAGTTCAGTCATAAAAGGGCCAAGTTTGAAGACCGCTGTCTTAAATCTAACAAACAAAATGGAGGCTGGCTGAGGAATTCTGGGAGTTGAAGTCCACAAGTCCTAAAAGTGCCATGTTTGAAGACCCCTGTCTTAAATCCTAACAAACAAAATGGAGGCTGGCTGAGGAATTCTGGGAGTTGAAGTCCACAAGTCATCAAAGGCCCAAGGTTACCTTTACCCCTGCCCTAAACCAATAGTAGTGAGTTGAGGCCCGGCTTGTACTTCTGTTTATTAGGTGGGGTTCCTCAGCCCGTTCCCCCCCTCTGCCGTTTCTCACCCCTCCCTCTTCCCTGCCACAGGTGCGAGGCCAACGTGACCATCGCCACGCAGACCAAGAAGCCGATCCCGGATTGTGGGATCAAGAACCGCCCCAGCCTCCTGGTGGAGAAGATCAACCTCTTCGCCATGTTTGGGACCGGCATCTCCATGAGCACCTGGGTCTGGACCAAGGCCACCTTGCTCATCTGGAAGCGCACCTGGGCAGGTAGGAAGGAGGGAGGGGGTGGTGCAGGGGTGCCACCTGCTGGGAGGGTCTGGAATTGAGGGGTCCTCCTAGTCCACGATGCAGAAGGTGCCCCTGTCAAGCGCTAACAACATACAGCTGGTCCTTGAGTTACAGCGGCCGTTTAGCGGCCGTTCGGAGTTAGCCCTCGTTCTTGCTCTTTTTTTTTTTGTCCCTTTTCTCCCTCTTCCGTTTCTTTCTTTCTCCTCTGCCATTACCGACACGTCTCCTTGTTCTTGTGTCGATTTTCCTTGCTGTTTTCTCCCTTCCTCTGCTTCCTTCCTTCTAGTTTATTCTTCCTCCCTTTCTTCTCCTTGTTCTCTTCCTCCTCCTCCTCCTTTTCCTTCCTTCTTTCCTTCTCCTTTTTCCAATTCCTCTTCTTTCTTCTTCTTGTTCTCCTCCTCCTCACTTCTTCTTTCCTTCCCTTTCAATCTTTCCTCCACTTCTCCTCCTCCTTTTCCTTCTTCTTTCCTTCTCCTTTTTCCAGTTCCTCCTCTTCCTTCTCCTTGTTCTCCTCCTCCTTCTCCTCCTCCTCCTTGCTTCTTTCCTTCCCCTTCAATCCTTCCTCCACTTCTCCTCCTCCTCCTCCCCTTCCCCTTCTCTCCTTTTTCTACTTCCTACTGTTTCTTCTCCTCCTCCTCCTCTTCCTCCTTCTCCTCCTCCATCTCCTTTTTTCGACCATTCTTACCTCAGTTCTTAAGTGAATCACTGCAGTTGACTAGTCAGCGACACACTTGTTAAGTGACTCCGGCTTGCCCCACGAACTTCGCTCGTCAGAAGGCCGCCAAAGGGTGGGGGGAATCCCGTGACCCCCCAAGACGCTGCAAACCGTCACGAAGACGAGGCGGTTTGCCAAGCGTCCAAATTTGGGTGAACAGGGGGACGCTGCAAGAGCCGCAAGCGTGAGGAACGGTCCTGAGTCGGTCCCCAAACGAACGTCGTAAGTCGGGGACTGCCTGCACAGGATGGTTTTGGGTCCTGCAGGGCTCTTGTCGCCGCCCCCCCCCAACTTGGAAATTGCGATGTGTTCTGGGGTCGTCGCAAAACTCTGCCGTTTGCTCTTCCGCGGGGGAAATGGGACACTTTCACGGCTATGTTTACCTTTTTGATCCGGAGGGACAAGTCACTTGCCTGAAATGGCATAGGGTTTCCTGCTGGAGCAGGGGGTTGGACTAGAAGACCTCCCAAGGTCCCTTCCAGCTCTATTCTGATTGAAATCACACACACCCCTTGGGCCGGGTTGCCAATGGTTGCAAGCGGCAAAGAGAAAGAGGGCGAGAGGCTTAAAATAACAAAAGCGACAAGACAAGGCACCCTTCTCCCCACACAGGGGACTGGAGGCTCAAACATATAAGGAACGGTTGCTAGAATTGGGTATGTCTAGTTTAACGAAGAGAAGGACGAGGGGGGACAGGATAACAGCCTTCCAGTATCTCAGGGGCGGTCCCAAAGAAGAGGGAGTCAAGCTGTTCTCCAAAGCACCTGAAGGCAGGACAAGAAGCAACGGGTGGAAACTAATCAAGGAAAGAAGCAGCCTAGAACTAAGGAGAAACTTCCTGACAGTGAGAACAATTAATCAGTGGAACAACCTGCCTCCAGAAGCAATGAATGCTCCAACACTGGAAGTTTTAAGAAGAGACTGGATAGCCATTTGTCCGAAATGGTGTAGGGTTTCCTGCCCGAGCAGGGGGTTGGACTAGATGACCTCCAAGGTCCCTTCCAACTTTATTACTATTATTACTATTACAACGCAAGCGCGGGCAGGGTCCCATGCCTCTGTGCCCGAGGGCTCCGGGTCAGCGAGGAGGCCGCTGATGCCCTCTTCCCCCCCCCCCCCAGGCTGACTGGCCAGAGCAGCAACGAGCCGAAGCGGCTGAAGAAGAGCAGGATGATCGCCAAGGCCTTCTCCCGACGGAAGGAGCTGCAGCAGAACCCCCAGCAGGAGCTCTCCTTCAGCCTGCGCACCGTCTCGCACGAGGGGCCGGTCGGTAGGTGCTGGGAGAAGGAGGGGAGAGGAGGGTGCTTGCTCTGGGGGAGGGGGGGCAGGGCTCTGGGAGGTTGGGGGCTTTGTGCCAACTAGGGAACGTCATCAGGGATAGAAGGGAGTGGTGTTTGCAGGGAGGGGGAGGAGGAGGATTGTGGGGTCTGTGATGCTTTCTGAGCTGGGTGCTTTTTTGGCAGACGTTTCATGACCCGACTAGGTAACATCATCAGTGCTAGAAGGCATGTGGATTGTAGAGAGGAGCAGGAGGAGAAAGGGAGGAGGAGGAGAACTATGGGGTCCTTGGTGCTCTCCGTGCTTGGTGGTTTTCTTGCAGACATTTCATGACCCAACTAGATAACATCAGTGCAAGAAAGGAGGGGGATTTAAGAGGGACGGAGGGAGGGAAGGAAGGAAAGAAAGAAAGGAGGAAAGAAAGAAAGAAAGAAAGAAAGAAAGAAAGAAAGAAAGAAAGAAAGAAAGAAAGAAAGAAAGAAAGAAAGAAAGTGTGGGTCCTTGATGCTGTCTGAGCTTGGCTGTTTTCTTGTAGACGTTTCATGACCCAACTAGGTAACATCATCAGTGCTAGAAGGGGAGTGAGGTTTGTGGAGAGGAGGAGGAGGAGTAGCAGCTCTCTGAGCTTGGTGGTTTTCTTGTAGACGTTTCATGACCCAACTAGGTAACATCACCAGTGCTAGAAGGGAGGGGGCTTGGTGGAGGAGGAAGAGGAGGAAGACGACAACAACTCTGGGGCTCTTGATTCTCTGAGCTTGGCTGTTTTCTTGCAGACATTTCATGACCCAACTAGGGAACTACTGCTGAAGGAGGGGGGTTATATAAACAGAAAGCAAAGCGCCCTTCCTTTTAGTAGATTGACCGCGATGAAAAGTTACAGCTCAACTGTCGATAATTGGTGGAAAATATATTTGTTCCTCCGTCCAGCTGGTTTGGCGTTCGATCTCAGCGAACCGTCGGGAGACATGTCCTCGGCTTGGGCGCAACATGTGACCAAGATGGTGGCCAGGAGAGGCGCCATTCTCTCTCAGGACGTCTCGGTCACACCTGTCGCTACGCCAGGTAACGGTTCTCGTCCAGGTTGGATGGGCAGAAAGTCAGGCTGGGCTGTGAAAGAGCTTGGAAGGCCATTGGAAGGTGACCTTTTGGGACACCCCGTGGTGTTTCATCCAGGGGGAGATGTCAATTGTATCTTGACTCACTGCTGCCAGCTGCTGGCCAGACGCAGGAAATGCAAGATAGTCCACCTGTCATACACGCTCCTGGCCTGAAAGTTGGACGAGAGAGAGAGAGAGAGAGAGAGAGAGAGAGAGAGAGAGAGAGAGAGAGAGAGGGAGGGAGGGGGAGGGAGGGAGGGAGGGAGGGGAGGGAGAAGGGAGGGAGGGAGGGAGGGAGGGAGGGGGGAGAGGGAGAGGGAGAAAGAGAAAGGGAGGCAGAGAGACGGAGAGAGAAGAGAGGGAGGGAGGGAGGGAGGGAGGGAGAGAAGAGGGAGGGAGAAGAGGGAGAGGAGAGAAAGGAGAGGGAGAGAAAAAGAGAAGTAGAGACAGAGAAAGGGAGGAAGGGAGGGAGAGGGAGAGAGAGAGGAGAGAGGGAAGATATATATATATAGAGAGAGAGAGAGAGAGAAGAGAGAGAAAAGGAAGTAGAGAGGCAGAGAGAGAGAGAGAGAGAGAGAGAGATTTTATCTGCAAATAGGCAACGCCTGGACAAAAACTAAATTTGATTTACTTTATACCAGGGTGGAATGAAAATTAAATGTACAGAGATAATCCTCGACTTAACGACCACAATTCAGATGCTTGGCAACCCTTTTGTGACTTTCTGACGCCATGGGGAAGCCAGCTTCACTTTACAACCGTGTTATTAGCTTAACAACCGCGGCGATTGGCTTCACAGCTGCGGCAAGAAAGGTCGCAAAACGGGGCAAAAACTCCCTCGGCAACTCCCGCCTCTCCCCCCCCTTGGTCCTCAGCCGTGGAAATGTGGGGCTCACTTAACATCGGAAAGTGTAGGGGGTTGGGCTAGATGACCTCCGAGGTCCCTTCCAACAACAACAACATTATTATTATTATGGATCATCGCGCAGTCAGCCAGATGTTCAGACTGGATTTGGCATTTTGTCTACCTATTGAGTCCTTACCCAGGACCTGGGATAGGCAGATGTGGATGTTTGATGGTATTACAGATCTCATTGCAGGATGGAAGCAGTTCCTAGTAAGGCCGCCTTTTGCAATTGACTAATGGCGAATTTGTCAATGCCGATGATGTTCAAGTGGTGCTCCAGTTGTTTTGGGATTGCACCAAGGAGCCTATGACTATTGGTACTACCCTTGCTTGCTTTTGCCTCAGTCTTTCTATTTCTATTGTAGGTCTTTGTATTTTGTTATCTCCTCCAGTTCTTTCTCTTCTATTCTGCCGTCTCCAGGCACTGCCACGTCCACCATCCAGACTTTTTTGTCTTTCTTATCGACAATTGTTAAGTCTGGGGGTGTTATGTTGCAGGTGCTTGTCTGTTCGAATTCTGAAGTCCCAGAGCAGTTTAATTTTATCGTTTTCTATGACTTTTTCTATTTTATGATCTCGGCAACTCCTGCCTTCCCCCCCCCCCTTGGTCTCAGCCGTGGAAATGTGGGGCTCACTTAACATCGGGAAAGTGTAGGGGGTTGGGCTAGATGACCTCCAAGGTCCCTTCCAACAACAACAACAACAACAACAACATCATCATCATCATCATTATTATTATGATTATTA
This sequence comes from Crotalus helleri, assembly GCA_024509115.1. Lineage (NCBI taxonomy): Eukaryota > Metazoa > Chordata > Lepidosauria > Squamata > Viperidae > Crotalus > Crotalus helleri. Next base: position 12,602 of record JAKSXO010000086.1, read on the forward strand.
TGATTATTATTATTATTATTATTATTATTATTATTATTATTATTATTATGTGGGTTTCGGTTGTGGCCGTTTAGCCAGGGACTCTGTGTAGTACAAAGTGCACCCCGGTGTAAACGCAAAATGTCCATCTGTCCCCTTCTGATCCGTCCCAAAATGAAACCTAGCGGTGTGGGGACAGCTGCCAATCGTCCTCTGGGAATCTGGAGGCGCTTTACCTGTGGAATAACGGTCCTCTCCCTCTCCCTTTTCAGTGCCCCAGGAGGAAAGGGCCAGTCACTGGCTGATGGAAGGTGAGTTTTCCTCCAGGCGGGCCAAGAAATCAACCCGGAAGAAGAAGAAGCACAGGAAGAAGAAGGGGGTCAACCCTTCCGGGCCGGCCGCCGAGACCTGCACCCCGAATTACTTCGCCCCCGAGGTCCCCAGCTCCGTCCCACACCTGCCCCGGCTCCCCAGGGCCAAGTGCTTCGTCGCCAACCCACAGCAGGTCCAGGCTCTGGACGACGTCCTTTTGCCTCGAGCGGCCCCCGACTGGAGACCCCGACACCCCCAGCAGCCGGACCACCCTCTGGGCCGACGGCCCCCCCGGCACCTGCAGGCGCGACAACCCCCCAGATCTCATCAACCACCCCTTTTGCCCCGATCTGGGGGGTCCCGAGGAAGCCGGACCGGACCGTGCAACGTGGCTGGTTCCCGGACGGCAGCCCTCGCATTTTCGGGGGGGAGCCTTCCCCGCTGCCCCCAGGAGCTCCACTGCTTTGTTCCTGGGCAGTGATGCCTATGGGGCGCAGCCGCCTCTGGGCAGGTGGGGTGGGTTGCCCCCCATCCATTCCCGGACAAACCTGATGGAGGCCGAGTTGGTGGATCTGGACTCTGACTTTTAGGTGGGGGCTTTCGATGGCTCGGCTTGGGGGGGGAGGGGGTGTCAATCAGCCGTGGTTGGTGGAAAGAAGGGGAAGGGTCTGTGTCTTCAGGACCACCCCTGGGGGGCTGCTCCGTCCCCTTCAAGGATATTATGGGAATGGGCTTTCCTTGGACCACCTTCTGAAGACCAGCTGTGCTTTAACCCCCCCCTTCAACTGGTGGACCTGTGCCAGAAGACCACGGCTGGGATTGTCTCCTCGCTTTGGGATGAGGAGAACCTCAAGGAGGTTGGTGGCGTCCAGAATGAGGAAGACTCTGCGGTGCCAAATGTAGAAGGTCCCCCCCCTTGCGCTGATGAGGCTACCTAGTCGGTTCATGAAATGTCTTCAAGAAAACAAGCCAGGTCAGAGGGCATCAAGAGCCCTCATTTCCTTCCTTCCTTCCTTCCTTCCTTCCTTCCTTCCTTCCATCTATCCATCCATCCCCCTATTCCTCCTTTCTCTTCCTCTCCCTCTCCACAAACTCCATTCCTTTCTAACACTGATGATGTTCCCTAGTTGGGTCAGGAAATGTCTGCAAGGAAAGCACCACGCTCAGAGAGCACCAAAGATCCACAGTTCCCTTCCTTCCTTCCATCCATCCATCCATCCTTCCCTTCCCCTATTCCTCCTCCTTCCTCTCCACAAACTCCATTCCCTTCTAGCACTGATGATGTTCCCTAGTTAGGTCAGGAAACGTCTGCAAGAAAAGCACCACGCTCAGAGAGCACCAAAGACCCACAGTTCCCTTCCATCCATCCATCCTTCCCTCCCCTTATTCCTCCTCCTTTCTCTTCCTCTCCACAAACTCCATTCCCTTCTAACACTGATGATGTTCCCTAGTTGGGTCAGGAAACGTCTGCAAGAAAAGCGCCACGCTCAGAGAGCACCAAGGACCCCACAGTCCTTCCTCCTCCTCCTCCTCCACTACCACCACCTCCCTGTAAACCCCCCCCCCCTCTAGCACTGATGATGTTCCCTAATTGGGTCATGAAACGTCTGCAAGAAAACCACCCAGCTCAGAGAGCACCAGGGACCCCATAGTCCTTCCTTCCTTCCTCTTCTTTCCTCCATCCCTCCTTCCTTCCTTCCTCCCTTTATTCCTTCTTTTTCTTCCTCCTCCTCTCCACAACCCCCCCTAACCCTGATGATGATCCCTAGTTGGGTCATGAAACGTCTGCAAGATAAAACCAGGCTGGGAATCCACCCGGGACCCCTCAGATCCTCCACGGCTTCCCAGCTCACCGCCTCAAATGGCCCCCGTAAGAACTTTGCTCAGAAGGAGATCAGGAACAGGGGGGTCAACAGAAGGAGGCTTGGCAAGTGAGGAGAACCAAGAATTGGGGTGCTGGTCCTTGCGGGGTGAGAAGAACCCACTCCTGTAGACGATTAGGAGTGGGAGGGGACCACTGAAACAACGAGAATAAGGCATTGCAGAGAATCCTTGACTTACGACCAGTGACTTAAATGTCCGTTTGAAGGGGCAATGGACCCCCCCAAAGAGAACAGCCTATTATTGTTAATTAACTTGATTGACGCTTGTTTTTTGGCTGGAAAATGGGATTTATTTCCAGTTTCTCACCCCCCAAAAAAACCACCCCAGCCACATTGCAAAGCAGTTGTTTTACGTAATGACGGTGGTGTTCGTTGACTTCAGACTCACTTAATCGTGGTGGCTTGCTAAACGTCCACCACGATAAAGCCATAAAATCAGGTCAGTCTGCCAAGCGACCGGCGTAACTTAACGACTAATTCCAGACTCAATTATGGTTGTAAGTTGAGGACTACCTGGACGTTGGACCCAAAGGCATAAGGGGGCCAGCTGCATATTTTATCTCTTTCGGCATTGACCACGCCTTTTCAGAATTTAGAGGAGAAAGATTTTATTTTATTTTTTTAAAAGATTTCCTGGATAAGACCAGGAGGAGATGGAAGTCGTTCTTTGTGGATAGGTTGACTTGGGTGTCTTCTCAAGAGATGCATGGCTGAGAGTGCCTCAGAACTTGAGTTGGAAGAGCATGAATGCGATGGACTACCAGGGACTATCCAGATGTTAGATCGGTGTTCCTCAACATTAGCAACTTTTTAAGAATTCCGCGGGGGAATTCTGGGAGTTGAAGTCCACCCATCTTAAAAGTTGCCAAGGTTGAGGAACACCATGTCCACCATCTGGTAGCCCACTGTACTTGGGATCTTCAAACTCAAGTCTTGTGCCCATCATCTCTGACCCTTCCTGATGGATCTGGAGATCCAGCATTAACATCTTTCCATCCAAGCTCCTCCCAGGATTCTGAGTAGGACATCTCAGTTGGATTCTTCACCATGACTTCTCAAGTCTTCATGGGGTCAACTCTTAACAGCGAGGTAGAAGAAGCTTCATCTGAGGTCTTAACAGCGAGGTAGAAGAAGCTTCATCTGAGGTCCCCTAGTGTCCTAGTCCACCATCTGGAAGCCTTGAACCTCTGGAGAACTCTTTTGTTTCCCGCATCCCATGCTGTGCCTCGACCTCGTGCAGCTTGATGGGACTTGCAGTCTTACATCTTCTCCGCGATGGGCCTAGACGGCGATAGGAATTAGAACGTGGAGTAAGCAAAGAAGACTGTAGCAACGTATGAAAATATTTCCAGATGTGTCGCTGTTTTTAAATATACCTACGTATAAGGCAGAGCGTTTGTGTCTTGTTTTTCAGGATTGCAAAACCTTTAAACATTTTCTCCTCTCTAATAAGGATTTAACCAGGTTTGGGCCAGGAGGTGGCAATACAGAGCAGGATTTGAATTGTGTCTTTTCACTTTCCCAGGCAAAACTCTCTTTTCCCCAAAAAAGCAGACGGAGTTCTCCGACGCGGCCCTAACCCTGGTTTGATAAAACACAGTTCCTTCTTCCGCAGAAGATACTATGCCCAAACCAAGATTCAGGCAATCCTCGACTTCACCACCCAAAATTTCTGTGGTTAAGTGAAGAGAGTCGTTGAGTGAGTTTTGCCCCGCTTTACGACCTCCCTCGCCACGCTTTTGAAGTCAGTCCTTGAAGTTGTTCAGTCAGTCACTCAAATTAAGCTTCCTCCGTTGCCTTTGCTGGTCAGAAGGTTGCAAAAGGGGATCTGGAACACCAACCGTCATAAGTACAGGTCAGTTGCCAAGCCTCTGAATTTTGGTCATGTGACTGGGGATGCTGCTAACTTAAGAACGGTGGCGATTCGCTTAACTTCTGTGGCAAGAAAGGTAAAAAGGGGCAAAATTCACTTAATGACCGTCTTGCTTAGCAATTTGGAAATTTGGCGCTCCGCAGTGGTAAGTCGAGGGTTACCGATATTGTGCTTTTCCTGTGTCTCTTTGGCACCAATTGTGCAAAGGGAAGAGAAGTCTCTAAATCTGATCTCTGGCCACATGACACAATAATAATAATAATAACTGGAGCACCACTTGAACTTTGATTTTGAGGGAAAGGACAGGAAGTCTGTTTTGCTCCTGAAATCACAGGTAAAGAAAGATAAGTCACATCTCCCCCTTTCCGCTAAAATTGTAATTTGTTCTTTATTTTCATTTCTGTTTCTCTCCCGGTGTATTATTTTTAATCCTCTTACAGGAGGAGGTTTTATAAGCTGCTCAGCGTCAGCATGGATTAGAATACCTTGGGAAATAAATACATAATTTCACTGACCACAGGAAGAATGCTGAGAAAATGCAAGAGTTGTTAGCTTTTCAAATTGTTTTATTATCCTGCAAAAAAAGGCCCACATCTATCCTGTGTGCCCGATTCCTTGCATATGGTTTTCAGGCCATTCTGTCTGTCTGTCTGTCTGTCTGTCTGTATCTATCTATCTATCTATCTATCTATCTATCTATCTATCTATCTATCTATCTATCTATCTATCTATCTCTAATCTATCATCTAATCTATCTAATCTATCATCTATCTAATCTATATCATCGATTATTCTCTATCATATCTATCATGTATCATATATCTATATCTGTTTCTATATCATCGCTAATCTATCATCTAATCTACTATCATCAATTATTATCTCATCTATGTATCATATTTATGATCTATCATGTATCATATCTATATCTGTTCCTACCTACCTACTCAATCTTATCAATATTCTCCTATTTGTGTCATACCTAAATCCTGCAACTATTCTTTGTATGGTTTTGTCTTCAGCCCCTTAATCATCTTAGTTGCTCTTCATTGCACTAACCCCCCCAAAAAAAGTCTTAGCATCTTTTTTGTAATGTGACCAAACCTGGATGGAGTACTCCAGGTGTGGCTTTACGAAGGCTTTATAAAAGCGGTACTAAATTCTTCACGTGATTTTGATTCTGTGCCTCTGTTTTTATACAACCAAGGATTGTAGTAGCTTTTTTGGCTGCTTTTTGATGATGGAGGTTTTTAAAGAAGAGACTAGTCACTAGACAGTCCCTTGTCTGAAATGATATAGGGACTCCTGCTTGAGCAAGGGGCTGGACTAGAAGACCTCCAAGATCCCTCCCAGCTCTGGTCTGATTGATTGATTGCAACGTAGAACTAAGGAGAAACTTCCTGACGGTGAGAACAATTAACCAGTGGAACAGCCTGCCACCAGAAGCGGTGAATGCTCCAACACTGGAAGTTTTTAAGAAGAGACTGGACAGCCATTTGTCTGGAATGGTGTAGGGCTACTGCCTGAGCAGGGGATTGGTCACTCTAGATCAGTGGTTCTCAACCTGTGGGTCGGGACCCCATTTGGGGTCGAACGACCATTTCACGCGGGTCACCAAACAACGCAGTCCGCCATTTCCTTAGCTGTGCTACTCCCTTTTATTCTATTGGCTTTTGAAAGCCAATAGAATAGACTCTCTTGAATAGAGTCTAATTCTATTGGCTTTCCAAAGCCAATAGGAATTGTCCAGGCTGTCTCTGCCCTGCTGAGCCTGTCAAAAGTCCCATTCTGCAAACGGTGCTGCACCAGTTGAGTAGTCCTCGACTTACGACCAGTTGAGTAGTCCTCGACTTACGACCGGCTGGGGGTCGCGGCATTAAAAAGGTTGAGAACCACTGCTCTAGATGACCTCCAAGGTCCCTTCCAGCTCTGGTCTGATTGGTGAATGCTCCAACACTGGAAGTTTTTAAGAAGAGACTGGACAGCCATCTGTCCGGAATGGTGTAGGGTTCCTGCCTGAGCAGGGGGTTGGTCTAGATGACCTCCAAGGTCCCTTCCAGCTCTATTCTAAGGATACGATGATGACGTCCATCAGCCAGGCAGGCCAGCAAGGAAAAGATGATGGGTCCTTGAGTCCCTCGACCCTGGAGGATGGTTAAGGCAGTCTTCCCCAAGCTCCAAGGCAGGCTCGCTGCGCAAAAGAACCCCGAGACTTCAAATCCTCCCCCCCGCCCCCCATTTTCCCCCTCCTCAAGCGGCCCACTTCCTTCGCGCCAGGCGGCGCTCACGGGAATTGCAGTCCCGCCGCCGCGGGAGAACGGCCGATCGCCGAGCGGCGGGACTGCGTTTCCCAGGGGCCTCCGCGCGTGGGGAGGCTCCCTGGCCGCGCAAGGCCCGCCGGGAGTGGGAGTTTCCGCGCGCTCGGCCGCCGCGCTGGCCAGCCGGCCGTGGGACTCGTCTCCCGGCGTGCCCCGCGCGCGAGTGGGCGGGCCCGGAGGGCGTGTCCGGCCTGAGGGAGCCGGCGGGCGGGCGGGCCGAGCGAGGAGGCGCCGAGGCTGCTGCGGGATGATGTCGGTGCGGGTGGCGGCCCCGCCGGCCGTGGAGCTCAAGGAGCTGGCCGGGCCTCTCGACAAGCCCGCCGCTGCCGCCGCCGCCGCCTCTGCCGGGCCCTGCCCTCCTGCTCCTCCTCCTCCGCCGCCGCCGCCCGCTTCCCCCGCCGAGCCCGGCCCGGCCGTGGCGGGGGAGAAGGCGGCCCCCGGCGCCCCCTCCGCGGGGAAGGCCCCCCAGGCCTCGGCCATGAAGCGCTGCGAGCCCCCGCTGCGCCTGTCCGGCGACGGGGGCGACGGGGCGGGCGGGCGGCTGGGCGAGGCGCTAGTCAGCCCCGACGGGAGCGTCACGGAGGCGCCGCGCACCGTCAAGAAGGTAGGAAGCGCCGCCGCCGCCGCCGCCACGGAGCCCATCGTCCGCTGCCCGGGGGTGGGGGTGGGGGGAATCGGCTTCCTCGCTGCCTGCGGGCGGGGGTGTTCTTCTTCGCCACTACAGGGCCCATGGTCCCCTGCCTGGGAATGGGGTGGGGGATCGGCTTCCTCGCCACGACGGGGCCCATCGTCCGCTGCCCGGGGGTGGGGGGATTCTTCCTCGCCACTACAGGACCCATCGTCCGCTGCCTGGGCGCGGGGGATATTCTTCCTCTCCCCGACGGGGCCCATCGTCCGCTGCCTGGGAATGGGGTGTGGAATCTGCTTCCTCGCCACGACGGGGCCCATCGTCCGCTGCCTACGGGCGGGGGGATTCGTCCTCGCCACTACAGGACCCATCGTCCGCTGCCTGGGAATGGGGGTGGGGGGATCGGCTTCCTCACCACGACGGGGCCCATCGTCCCCTGCTGGGATGGCGGGATATTCTTCACCACCACTACATGGCCCATCGTCTCCTGCCTGGGGGTGGGATAGAATCTGCTTCCTTGCCACTACAGGGCCCATCGTCCCCTGTCTGGGGATGGGGGGGATATTCTTCCTCGCCACGACGGGGCCCATCGTCCGCTGCCTGCGGGCGGGGGTAGTCTTCCTCGCCACTACAGGACCCATTGCCCCCTGTCTGGAAAGGGGGTGGGGAATCTGCTGCCTCGCCACTCCGGGGCCCGTCGTCCCCTGCCGGGATGGCGGGATATTCTTCACCACTACTACATGGCCCATCGTCTCCTGCTTGGGGGTGGGATAGAATCTGCTTCCTCGCCACTACAGGGCCCATCGTCCCCTGCCTAGGGAGTGGGGTGGAGAATCTCTCCTCCCACCCGCCACGACGGGGCCCATTGTCCCCTGCCTGGGAGTTTGGCGGGGAATCTGCTTCCTCGCCACTACACGGTCCATCGCCCCCTGCCTGGGGGTGGTGGGGATATTCTTTCTTGCCACTATAGAAGCCATCGTCGCTTGACTGGGGGTGGGGGAGTATTCCTCCTTGCCACTACAGAGTCCATCATCCCCTGACTGGGGGTGGGAAGATATTCTTCCTCGCCACTCTAGGGCCCATCGTCCCCTGACTGGGGATAGGGGGGAATCTGCTTCCTTGCCACGACGAGGCCCATTGTCCCCCGCCTAGGGGTGGGGGGAATCTACTTCCCCATCGTCCCCTGTTTGGGGGGTGGGGGTATGGAATGGGCTCCTTCGCCACTTCAGGGCCCATCGTCCCCTGGTCTGGCCGGAGACTGCCAGAATGGCGGCCCCCCTGCCCATGGGGTGGGATGCTGGGAGTTGTAGTCCCTGGGAAGGGGAGGGAGGGTCCTTGGGGAAGGCTCCCCCACCCTGATCGTGGGGCTCTGTGCAGCCCAGGTGGAGTGGGGGGCATCTGGGGTCTTTGGGGGGGGGCTTTGCAGCCTGGGGGACATGGAGGTCTTTGGAGTCTGGGGGCTCGGGGGGGGGGGTGTCTCTGTAGCCTGGGGATGTCAGGGGTCTTGCCTTTCGCAGAGGGGGGAGGAGTGTTGCAACTGGAGCGATCTGGGGGGGGGGGAGCCGAGGGGTCTTGGCAGCCTGGGGTGTTGAAGGTCTTTGCGGTCTGGGGGGGGTACCCGGGTCTTGGCAGTCTCGGGGGAGGCTTAAGGGTCTTTGCCGCGTTGGGGGACGTCCCCTCTGCAGTCTTGGGGGGGTTGGGGGTGGGGGCGTCTTTGCAGCCTGGGGGGGGGTCATCGAGGTCTTTTCCACTCTGGCAGAGTTGAGGGTCCTCTGCAGCCTTGGGGGCATTGGGGGTCTCGCCCTCTGCAGCCTGTGGGGGTGGGGGCGTCTTTGCAGCCGGGGGGGGGGGGTCATCGAGGCCTTTTGCACTCTGGCAGAGCTGAGGGTCTCTGCAGCCTTGGGGGGCATTGGGAGGGTCTCGACCTCTGCAATCTTGGGAGGGGGGGGTCTTTGCAACCTGGAAGGAATCCTGGGGGGGGTCTTCCCCTTTGTAGGTCTTTGCATCTTTGTATCGGGCGCCTTCTGCAACCTTGGCGGAGGATCAGAGGATCTTTTCTCTCTGGGGGGGGGAGATTGGGGTCCTTTGCATCCTTGGGGTGGGGGGGGTCTAGGGTCTTTGCAGCCTGCAGGGTATCGGAGTCCCCTGCAGCCTTCTGGGTTGGGGCAAGCATGGCAGAAAGGGGGGGCAGTTGCCCAAAGACCCCCTGCCCTGATATCAAACCAGCCTGTTCCCCCCCCCCCAGCTTGCTCGCCCCCTCTTGAATCCCCCTCTGGAGCTTCCGGTGACCTGCTCTGGTTTACTTGAAGCCCCCCCCCTTCTCTCTTGCCTCCTGCCAGGTGTGGCCCTGGGCACCTTTTCCGAAGGAAAAGCATCCCGGCGTCCTGGGGCCCCCACCACGCAAGGGCCCGCTGGCATTGTTCCGGCCAACCTTTCCAAACGTTTCACTTTCAGAGGGTTGGACTAGAAGACCTCCGAGGTCCTTCTGACTCGGTTATTCAGTTAAGAGGTTTCTTCCGTTCTAGAACTGAAGAAGCTTCTTGGATGAGAAGTGAAACATTTTCAAAGGGGGAAAAAAAAAAACCAAGCCCCTAGAACGGGCACGCAAACCTTGGCTCTTTTATGACTCGTGGACTCTCAACTCCCAGAATTCCTGAGCCAGCATAGCTGGCTCAGGAATTCTGGGAGTTGAACTCCACGAGTCATAAAAGAGCCAAGGTTGCCTGCCCTAGAACGTCCAGTTGCCTTTTGGGAAGAAAAAGCACCTTTGGGACATTTGCTTTCCAGAAGAACTCTAGACCAGTGGTTCTCAACCTTTTTAATGCCGCGACCCCCCCCCCCAACCGGTCGTAAGTCGAGGACTACTCAACCGGTCGTAAGTCGAGGACTACTCAACTGGTGCAAGCCCCGTTTGCAGAATGGGGCTTTTGGCGGGCTCAGCAGGGCAGAGACAGCCTGGACAATTCCTATGGGCTTTGGAAAGCCCAATAGAATTAGACTCTATTCAAGAGGTTCATGGCTGAAGCCTCCAGGCTGGATTCCACAATCTCGTCTCTCCCTTAAATCACATCGTGGTTAGTAGATCCTAAGCCACATTTTGGTGGAATCTTACGTTTAGCCTCCCCTTGCCTTTTCCGTTCCGTCTACCCCATCGCAGCCGGAGCAGACATCGATCTGGGTATAGCACATGTACAACCCTAAGCCCGTATTTGAATCCCGGTGTGAAAGCTTCCCACACCTGAGCTTCCGCAGAATTCTTTCACAGGTTAAACAGAGCCAGAGGAGAACAGGTGCAGGCCTCCGGAGGGATTTTGCTGGTGCAAAGTTGATAACACGGTGGCTTTTCGATCCAGGAATGTGGCTTTGCCTGATAAGAACTGTCTTAACTGTCCTTTTTCCTGGTTCTCAACGGGTAACAGCTCGTCTGAGAATGACTTTTTGCAAGCCAAAAATACTTAACTCATTGTTTTATGGCTAAAGCACCTGGGATTCCAAGTAGACGTGCTGGAGCGGAAGGTTATGAAACTGGGATTGGCAGGAAGGCATCACGGCCACTTGGAGAAGCGGTGAAATGTTTGAAACCCCAAAGAAAAGACGTCCAGTTGCCCTGACTCCACTTCCAGGCAATCTGTGTCAGTGTTGCTCAACCTTTAAGGTGGGTGGACCTCAGTTCCCAGAAATCTCTTGAGCTAGGGAATTCTGGGAGTTCAGATCCACCCATCTTTAAAGTCAACAAGGTTGAGGAACATTGTTCTATATATATAACAAATAGAATTAGAATCGAATTAGAATATAGAATATAGAAAAGAAAAGAAAATATGGAATAGAATAGAATAGAATTTAGAATAGAATAGAATAGAAAATATGGAATAGAATTAAGAATAAAATAGAATAAAAGGAAAATAGAATAGAATAGAGTAGAGTAGAGTAGAATGGAATAGAAAACAGGATGGAATGGAGTGGAATGGGGAATAGAATAGAATAGGAATAGAATAGAATAGAAGGAAAATAGAATAGAATAGAAAATATGGAATGCAGTAGAATAGAATTAAGAATAGATAGAATAGAATAAAAGGAAAATAGAAGAGAATAGAATAGAATAGAAAATATGGAATGGAACAGAACAAAACAAAATATATGGAATGGAACAGAATGGGATAGGATAGGATAAAAATAGAATAGAACAGAACAGAACAGTGATGGCGAACCTTTTAGAGATCGAGTGGCCAAACCGCAACCAAAACCCCACTTATCTATCACAAAGTGCCAGGGGCCTATCAGCATTGTGGTGCCCTGGGGGGGGGGCAGGGAGGCACCTTGAGTGCCGCCTCTGGCACGCCAAAACCAGGAGCGCAAAAATAGGCCACTGTGCTGCAAGGTGCAAAAACGGGCACTGCTGCACCGCGGGGTGTAGATACAAGGCGCTGCACCCCACATAAGAATGGAGCAGGGCTAGTGAGTATCACACAGGCACTTGCCCCGCCTCATTTGCAGCGCGTGCATGCTTGCGGCCCCATGCGCGCATGTAAAATTCTCCCCCCCCCTTCCAGGCCACCAATCGACAATGGTTGGTGACCTCTGCTCTACCATCTCTACTCCAGCTTGTTAGTCGTCCGCTTCACCTCCTTTGTGCTGGACGGGGTTCCTGCTCCGGGCGGCAGCGGCGGTCTGATGGACCTGCGGCTGGTGGCAGCAGCGCACGTGCCCACAGAGAGGGCTCTGAGTGCCGCCTCTGGCACGCATGCCATAGGTTCGCCACCACTGGAATAGAATATTGTTTATTGGCGAAGTGTGATTAGACACAGGAGGCCATTATAGCCGTTACTATAGCACCAAGCAAACCCAAGGAAGATATTTACATCCAACAATTCTAATATACTTCCAACAGGTTGGATTCACACAAAGGTGGAGCCTTAAATCAGGGTTAACACAGCCCAGCTTCTGCCCCAAAGATGCTTTTCCACGAGGCACGTCTTCCTTTGAAGACGTGTCGCTTCTCCTCCAAGAAGCTCCTTCCGCTTCTTCGATTAGAAGCGAAACGTCTTCAACCCCCCTACACGCACCCAAGAAAATCCAGTTGCCTGGTGAAAAAGCATCTTTGAGATAACTCTGATCTGGATGACGGAGAATGTCCACCGAGGACCCAGTGCCTGTGGCCAGTTTCCCTTTTAACCCTGAATCACAGTCTGCTCCAGCCGTCGAATGTGGCCCATTGTGCCGGAATGTGAGCGGCCTTCCCCTCCGAGGGTTGGAAAATGAATCAGGGCTAGCGCACGGCCTTGATGCCATGACTGATGGGAGGTGAGTCATCCGTCACAAGGTGGTGCAGCTGCAGTGCATCGTTACAGAGCTAGGGAAGGCTACCACGGGGAGCCTCGAAAGACAGCCTGTAAGGTGGAGGCTTGCTGCTGAGCCCAACGTTTCCGTGGCTAAGCAAGTCAGTTTTTAATTGGGTTTTGCCCCATTTTACGCCCTCTCTCGCGATTGACTTCGGAAGAGAGCTGGAAAAGGCTTTTGCTAAGAGAGGCTCGCTTTATCCTCTAAAATAGGGGCTGGGTAAATAAGAGATTTCTGCTTCCCCCCGCCCCCCCATATTCTCCTCCTACACCCAGGGGTCTTCAAACTTGGCCCTTTTAGGATTTGTGGACTCCAACTCCCAGAATTCCTCAGCCAGCGTACTCAGCCAGCGTGTACGCTGGCTGAGGAATTCTGGGAGTTGGAGCCCAGAAGTCCTAAAAGGGCCAAGTTTGAAGACCCCTGAATAAGAATGAGTGATTGATTGATTGATTGATTGATTGATTGATTGGATAGATGACTTCCAAGATCCCTTCCAATTCTGTTGATCTGTATTCTGAATGAATGAATCTGACTCTCCCTAAGACGGGGGTCTTCAAACTTGGCCCTTTTATGACGTGTGGAGTTCATGCTGGCCGAGGAATTCTGGGAGTTCAAATCCACAAGTCCTAAAAGAGCCAAGTTTGAAGACCCCTGCCCTATATCTTGTCAGACAAATAGCTGTTCAATCTCTTCTTAAAAACCTCCAGTGATGAAGCACCCACAACCTCTGGTGGCAAGCAGTTCCACAGGTTAATTGTCCTCATCCTATGGGCTGGACCAGACCAGGAAATCGATTCTTACAAGAGAGAGCCTAGAACAGTGGTGGCGAACCTATGGCACGCGTGCCAGAGGCGGCACGCGGAGCCATTTTTGTGGGCACACGTGCCGTTGCCCCAGCCTCGCCTCCCCCCACGACCCCCTCCTCACCAGCAGCCCCCCTGGAGGAGTCACCCCTGAGCGTGGCCCATGCGGAACAGCGCCGCCAAGGACATGGCAGCCAGGCAGCGTAGACCAGACTCTGCCCTCACGCCCCATCGCGCACAGTTGATGCTGCGGGGTGCGGACTGTTCTATCCCAGCCTATAGCCGTCCTTGTTAAAGGCACAAGGACCAAGCCCCTGTTGATAAAATAGGCTGGAGACTTTAAAACAGTGGTTCTCAACCTTTTTAATGCCGCGACCCCCAACCGGTCGTAAGTCGAGGACTACTCAACCGGTCGTAAGTCGAGGACTACTCAATTGGTCCAGCACCGTTTGCTGAATGGGACTTTTGGCCGGCTCAGCAGGGCAGAGACAGCCTGGACAATTCCTATTGGCTTTGGAAAGCCAATAGAATGAGACTCTATTCAAGAGAGTCTCTTCTATTGGCTTTCAAAAGCCAATAGAATAAAAGGGAGTAGCACAGGTAAGGAAAAGGGGGGAAAATGGCGGACTGCGTTGTTTGGCGACCCCCGCGAAATGGCCGTTCGACCCCAAATGGGGTCCCGACCCACAGGTTGAGAACCACAGCACTAAAAGGTTCGCCATCACTGGCCTAGAATGACTGAGATGGGCTACAATTCACAGAATCTTGCCAGTCTCTTCCTCCTGAATGTCTGAGCCATCTTTGTTGCTCTTCTCTGCACTCTTTCTAGAGCAGCGTTTCTCAACCTTGACCATTTTAAGGCACGTGGACTTCAACTCCCAGAATTCCACAGCCAGCAATGCTGGCTGTGGAATTCTGGGAGTTGAAGTCCACATGCCTTAAAATGGTCAAGGTTGAGATACACTGCTCTAGAGTCTCATCCTCTTTTTGACATCATGGTGACCAAAAATGGAGGCATCGTTCCAAGTGTGGCCTTACCAAGGCCTTGCAAAGCGGTATTAACCCTTCGCGTGTATCTCTGCTTTGAGAGGGTTATTGGGGTAAATAAGGGGGGGGGTTGAGAGATGGTGGGGCAGATCTCAGCTCCCCGATCTTCTTTAAGGTAGGAAGACACCGTCAAACCTCACCGGGGGGGGGGGGTCTTGCAAAACACCATCCACCAAATTTTCTACCTGCTTTTTTCCCCTGTTCCTTCCTCCCCCCCCCCCTTTTATAGGTTTTGAGGGTGGGGATAGGAGATCTCCCTGAAGCAAAGTCCTTCCATTGGGAAATCCCCCCCCCAGTCCCTCCCTCAAACATCAAAATTGTGGTCTTGTGGTGCTGAGAAACCACAGGCTTTTCATTCGTTAGCGGAAATATATCAAATTGCTAGGTAGCGTCCCTATTTTAGGCGACGCGTAACGTTCTGTGGCAGTAAAAGACACGGAGAGCAGTCCGCCGTATTTCTGGAGAAAATGCAACGTCCAGAGACCTGAGACTTTCTGAGGATTGATGGGGAAGCCGTTGGATTTGGGAAGTCCAGGCGGGGCCATTGCACCTGATGTGGAAATTGGGGCTGGCTGAGCAGCATTGTGGGAGGTGGACTGATAGCTCAGAGTTGAACTGTGAGGTCCGGGATGCTCTCTCAGCTTGGTTGTTTTCCTGCAGACGTCTCAGTATCCAATGAGGCAACAGCATCAGTGCTAGAAGGGAGTGGAGTTTGTGGGGAGGAGGAGGACTGTGAGGTCCTTGGTGCTCTTGGAGCTTGTTTTCTTGCAGACGTTTCATGACCCAATTAGGTTACATCATCAGGGCTAGAAGGGTTTGCAGGGAGGAGGAGGACTGTGGGGTCCTTGGTGCTCTCTGAGTTGGGTGGTTTTCTTGCAGACGTTTCCTGACCCAACTAGGGAACATCACGTTAGATCTTGAGGGACTGTTCTTAGTTGGATAGACCATGTCCTTCCTTCCTTCCTTCCTTCCTTCCTTCCTTCCTTCCTTCCTTCCTCTCTCTTCCCCTTCCTTCCTCCCTCCCTTCCTCTCTCTTCCCCTTCCTTTCTTCCCTCCCTCCCTCCCTTCCCACCCTTCCTTCCTTCCTCTCTTTTCCCTTTCCTTCCTTCCTTCCTTCCTTCCTTCCCACCCTTCCTCCCTCCCTTCCTCTCTTTTCCCCTTCCTTCCCTCCTCCCTCCCTCCCTTCCTCTCTTTTTCCCTTCCTTCCTCTCTTTTCCCCTTCCTTCCTCCCTCCCTCCCTTCCTTCCTTTCTCTCTTTTCCCCTTCCTTCCTTCCTTCCTTCCTTCCTTCCTTCCTTCCTTCCTTCCTATCTTTTCCCCTTCCTTCCTTCCTCCCTCCCTCTCTTCCTCTCTTTTCTCCTTCCTTCCTTCCTTCCTTCCTTCCTTCCTTCCTTCCTTCCTATCTTTTCCCCTTCCTTCCTTCCTCCCTCCCTCTCTTCCTCTCTTTTCTCGTCCCTTCCTTCCTCTCTCTTCCCCTTCCTTCCTTCCCTCCCTCCCTCCCCACCCTTCCTTCCTTCCTTCCTTCCTCTCTTTTCCCTTTCCTTCCTTCCTTCCTTCCTTCCTTCCTTCCTTCCTTCCTTCCCACCCTTCTTCCCTCCCTTCCTCTCTTTTCCCCTTCCTTCCTCCCTCCCTCCCTTCCTTCCTTTCTCTTTTCCCCTTCCTTCCTTCCTTCCTTCCTTCCTTCCTTCCTTCCTTCCTTCCTCTTTTCCCCTTCCTTCCTTCCTCCCTCCCTCTCTTCCTCTCTTTTCTCCTTCCTTCCTTCCTTCCTTCCTTCCTTCCTTCCTTCCTCTCTTTTCCCCTTCCTTCCTTCCTTCCTCCCTCCCTCCCTTCCTTCCCTCCCCTGGGTTGAATGTTCATTTTGCAAGGAGGAGGGGAGCTGCTGAGCCAGCCATCTGCCCTAATTGCATTAAGCAGCCTCTTCAGCTCCCTGCTGTGATTTTTAAAGAGAAGCGTTTATCTCTGCTGTTAGGTTGACCAGATTTAACCGATCCAGAGGGATCAAGGGGAGAAGCCAACAAAAGGATTCGGTGGGGTCTGCCTGCCTTCTTGCCTGCTTGCTTGCTTTTTAGGAGCTGGTTCAACGTTGGCTACAGACCAGACGCCCTGTGTGTGTGTTTGGCATGCCCTAAAAGCAGAGGTTCTCAACCTGTGGGTCGGGACCCCCTTTGGGGTCAAACGACCATTTCACAGGGGTCGCCAAACAACGCAGTCCGCCATTTTTTTCCCCCTTTTTCCTTAGACTCTCTTGAATAGAGTCTAATTCTATTGGCTTTCCAAAGCCAATAGGAATTGTCTCTGCCCTGCTGAGCCCGCCAAAAGTCCCATTCTGCAAACGGGGCTGCACCAGTTGAGTAGTCCTCGACTTACGACCGGTTGAGTAGTCCTCGAATTACAACCGGTTGGGGGTCGCGGCATTAAAAAGGTTGAGAACCACTGCCCTAAAGGCTGTCCGTGGGAGAAAGGGCTTCTTTTGCAGTCAGGAGCTTTTTTTTTCTAATCTGCTGCCATCTTCATATTCCCAACCCTTTGGATGGGCAGGTGATTGCAGAGGGCAGGGGGGCTTCGATCTGATCTGTTACTTATCTCATCCTTACGCAGCTTCAGAAAAGATGCCGAGCACAGGGTTTTGTGTACCGGAGAATTAACCTGTGCAATTAGCATGGGGAGCCAAGGTCTTGGTAGAAAAGATATTTTGTCGTCTTTTTTTTTTTTTTTTTTTACCTCTAAATGCAGAAGTTGAATCCAGCAGCTTCCTAATCTGACAGTAATTTCTCAGTAGTTATAGGTATTTCAAGTTGGCAGGCAGGTTTCCTTCCTTCTTTCTCTTCTTCCTTCCTTCCTTCCTTCCTTCCTTCCTTCCTTCCTCTTTCTTTCTTTCTTTCTTTCTTTCACTTCCTTCCTCCCCGTTCTCTTCCTACTCCCCCCTTCCTTCCTTCCTTCATTTCCTTTCTTTCTTTCTTTCTTTCTTTCTTTCTTTCTTTCTTTCTTTCTTTCTTTCTTTCTTTCTTTCTTTCTTTCTCCTTCCTACTCGTTCTTCTCCTCTTCCTCCCCTTTCTTCCTTCCTTCCTTCTCTTTCTTTCTTCTCTTTTCTTTCTTTCTTTCTTTCTTTCTTTCTTTCTTTCTTTCTTTCTTCTCGTTCTCTTTCTCTTTCTTTTTCTATCTCTCTCTCTCTCCTTCATTCTTTCCTCTCTCCCTCCTATTTCTATCTCCCTCCCTCTTCATCTGTTTGTCCTTCAGTATCTGTAGTTCAGCTGAACTGTGGAGTCCTCCGCGCTCTTTGTGTTTCATCACCCAGCACTGTAACATCATCAGTGTGAGTGTGGGGTTTGTTCCCTGTTAATCTATACTCAATCAAGGCATGACCACGGGGGGATCCCCCCCACACCCCTCTGCAAAACTGGCAGGGGAAGCTGTTGCATGTAACCAGGGGCCCAAGGCCACCCTGGCTCACTGTGAGGATGTAACCCCACTGGGCAATGAAATCTCTGCGGGCAAAGCACCAAGGGCTCCATTTATTTATTCAGTTTTTATAGCCACCCATCTCACATAGGAATCCAAGCAGTCCCAGACAACAACAACAACAATAATAATAACAATAAAGTTGGAAGGGACCTTGGAAGTCATCTAGTCCAACCCCCTGCTCAGGCAGGAAACCCTATACCAGTTCAGACAAGTGGCTGTCCAGTCTCTTCTTAAAAACTTGCAGTGTTGGAGCATTCCCCGCTTCTGGAGGCAGGTGGTTCCACTGGTTAATTGTTCTGACTGTCAGGAAGTTTCTCCTTAGTTCTAGGTTGCTTCCCTCCTTGATGAGTTTCCATCCGTTGCTTCTTGTCCTGCCTTCAAGGTGCTTTGGAGAATAGCTTGACTCCCTCTTCTTTGGGGCAGCCCCTGAGATACTGGATGGCTGCTATCCTGTCCCCCCTTGTCCTTCTCTTCATTGAACTAGACAATTCCAGCAACCGTTCCTTATATACGTTTTAGTCTCCAGTCCCCTGATCATCTTTGTTGCTTTTCTCTGCCCTCTTTCTGGAGTCTCCACATCTTTTTTTACATCATGGTGATACATCCAGGCTTTTAAAATTGCTTTCCCCAGACTGGTCCCCACCCTCCCTGCATGCTGAGAGATTCCTTGCCCAGCTGCTAAGGTGTTGTGTGTGGGGGGAAGTCCTTTTAAAAATGCCGGACCTGACCCCATTAGATTTGGGCCCCATGTAGAGGGGAGGAAGGGTAACATTACAGAAGACAGCCTAAATCAGGGGTAGGCAATCTTGGCCCTTTTATGACCCGTGGACTTCAACTCCCAGAATTCCTGAGCCAGCCATGCTGAGGGGAAAAGGAGAGGTTTCCAAGCTGAGCCATGCTGGCTCAGGAATTCTGGGAGTTGAAGTCCACCAGTCATGAGGGGGCCATAGTTCCCCCATGCTACCTCAGGAATTCTGGGAGTTGAAGTCCACGAGTCATGAGGGGGCCATAGTTCCCTCATGCTGGCTCAGGAATTCTGGGAGTTGAAGCCCACGAGTCATGAGGAGGCCATAGTTCCCTCATGCTGGCTGAGGAATTCTGGGAGTTGAAGTCCACGAGTCATGAAGGGGCCGTAGTTCCCCATGCTGGCACAGGAATTCTGGGAGTTGAAGTCTGCAAGTCATGAAGGGGCCAAAGTTTCCCCCATGCTGGCTCAGGAATTCTGGGAGTTGAAGTCCACGAGTCAGAAAAGAGCCAAGGTTGGCTACCCCTGCCCTAGGCCTAGGCCGCTTTATGCCTGGTGGACTTCAACTCCCAGAATTCCTGAGCTGGCCATGCTGAGGGGAAAGGGAGAGGATTCCAAGCTGAGCCATGCTGGCTCAGGAATTCTGGGAGTTGAAGTCCACAAATCATGAGGGGGCCATAGTTTCCCCATGCTGGCTCAGGAATTCTGGGAGTTGAAGTCCACCAGTCATGAGAGAGCCAAGGTTGCCTACCCCTAGCCTAAACAATGTCTTGCTTTCCGCAGTCCATGTAGAGGCGATGGGGAGGAGAAGAGGACCTTTGGACCCATCCAGGCTGTCACCAGCAGACAAATCTTTCCGATGGGCACCTAATTAAACATGTAACTGTCAGATGTGATTAGGCTCCAGGGGCACGATTTGTCTTAAATGGACCCATTTGCCTCCGTAGAAGTGAATGCCTGTTACAGCGTGACTGATGGGCTGTCAGATCGAGGAATAAGAACCCGGAGCCCTTCGGTGGGTGGCCTGTCTGTCATCTGGCACATCTGGAGGCTGCCAAAGCATGAGAAACTCAGCTCCAGCAGGTGCTAATCATTGATCTCCGTTGTTCTGCAAAGGTCGTGAATTTGAAAAATAAGTCCCTTTTTCCAGGGCCGTTGTAACTTCAGACTGTCACTAAGCGAATGGATGTAAGTCGAGGACTACCTGTATTTCACTCAGCCAGCTACCCAGAGTTCTCCATCCAGGATAGAATAGGAATGGAATTGGAATTGGAATTGGAATAGGAGGAGAAGAGAAGAGAAGATGGAAGGGACTTTGGAGGTCAGCTAGTCCAACCCCTGCTCAAACAGGAAACTCTATACCATTTCAGACAAGGTCCCTTTCAATACTATTATTCTACATTCTATGAAACACAGGAATAGGATAGAATAGAATTAGGAATAGAAATAGAATAGGAATAGGAATAGAATTGGAATAGAATATAGAAAATAGAATAATAGAACAGAACAAAACAGAGCAGAACAGAATAGAATAGAATAGAATCTTAAAGGGAGGTCTTCTAGTCTAGCCCCCCCCCCCCATTTAAGCAGGATAACCTATAGTTGATTGTCCTCCCTGTGAGTAGTTTTCTCCTCAATTCCAACTGCTTTCTTTCTGGATTTAATTTCCACCTGACCTCAATATTTATGACCCAGGCCGAATACAGTTTTGAGAAGAGCTGCAATAAAAACCAAAGAAAGAATGTTATCTTTTGTCTGCCGGGCAAAACCTAGAGTTTCTTAGCAGAGCCAAATAGTGGAAAATTCCTGAATGGGGGCGCAGGAAAGGCACTTCAGGCTAGAGTGGAAATTTAAAAGTAACCTTGGTAACCATTATCATTGCCCTAGATTGCCTTCAGCTGTAACCTTTGTGTCCGGAGCCCGGAAGGGTGAGATTGCCATCAAGGTTGGGAGGGCTGCTGATTCCCTAGGCAGCTGCAAAGAGTAGCCTTAATACTAAAAAAGGCTTTAGAGAGAAAGCATGCTTCTTCTATTCAATATTTGTTTTTGTTTTTTTAAAAATCTGCATTCATATTCTCTGCCAAATTGAAAAAGAAATAATAGACTAGAAATAGCATAGAGTAGAATAGAATAGAATAGAAAAATGAAGAATAGAATAGAATAGAATAGAATAGAATAGAATAGAATAGAATAGAACAGAATAGAATAATGAAGAATAGAATAGAATAGAATAGTATAGATAGAATAGGAATAATGAAGAATAGAATAGAATAATGAAGAATAGAATAGAATAATGAAGAATAGAATAGAATAATAAAGAATAATGAAGAATAGAATAGAATAATGAAGAATAGAATAGAATAATGAAGAATAGAATAGAATAATGAAGAATAGAATAGAATAGAATAGAATAATAAAGAATAATGAAGAATAGAATAGAACAATGAAGAATAGAATAGAATAGTATAGATAGAATAGAATAGAAATAATGAATAGAATAGAATAATGAAGAATAGAATAGAATAGTATAGATAGAATAGAATAGGAATAATGAAGAATAGAATAGTATAGATAGAATAGAATAGGAATAATGAAGAATAGAATAGAATAGAATAGAATAGAATAGAATAGTATTCTTTATTGGCCAACTGTGATTGGACACACAAGGGATTTGTCACTGATGCAGAAGTTCACAGTGTACATACAATAAAGTGATAGGTCATAGGTCATAATCATAGTTAAATGTGTGGTGGTTAGGTTTTATGTGGATAGCCCATTTGTTTAGTGAATTCATTTAGTCCCAGAATTCCCCAGCCAGCATTTCTTTCAGCTGGGTGGACTTCAACTCCCAGAATACCCCAGCCAGCTTGCTTTAAGATAGGGGGACTTCCACTCCCAGAATCCTCCAGCCAGCATTTCTTTCAGCTGGGTGGACTTCAACTCCCAGAATCCCCCAGCCAGCTTGCTTTAAGATAGGGAGACTTTCACTCCCAGAATCCTCCAGCCAGCTTGCTTTAAGATGGGAGGGAGCAGCTTGCTTTAAGATGGGAGGACTTCAGCTCCCAGAATCCCCCAGCCAGCTTGCTTTAAGATAGGGGGGCTTCCACTCCCAGAATCCCCCAGCCAGCATTTCTTTCAGCTGGGTGGACTTCAGCTCAAAAAACCCCCAGCCAGCTTGCTTTAAGATAGGGAGACTTTCACTCCCAGAATCCTCCAGCCAGCTTGCTTTAAGATGGGAGGGAGCAGCTTGCTTTAAGATGGGAGGACTTCAGCTCCCAGAATCCCCCAGCCAGCATTTCTTTCAGCTGGGTGGACTTCAGCTCCCAGAATCCCCCAGCCAACTTACCCTTTTTTCAGACTACTTGTCCTGCTCAGACTCTCTAAGTTTTGGTGGAAAGGTGGCAGGGAAGCAAACTGGAGGAACGGCAAAGGAACAAAACCCACCCCAGCGGCACACTCCGTGTCTGTTCTCCTGGCTGACATCCCCCAAGCAAGCTGCCTTTCTGTCTTTCCTTCTCCCCCTTTTTCATCCGCCTGTTCTCCGGGGACATTCGCCTCTGCCGCCCCTCCGTGTGTCGGGCTGGTGAATCAGGCAGAAAAAGCACGGATTGTTCTGCCTGCCCGTCTGCCCTCTCCCTGCCAATCTTGAGGCTTGGGGGCCTCTTTGTTCCTTTGCAGGTTTTCTCCGTCACAACAGAGGCCCTGTGAATTATTGATCCGTGCCCCTCAAGTTCCCTTTCATCCCGAGCCAGGGCCTGTTATCCAGGGGGTTCAGACTGGCCAAGCATGAGATAAGCCACACGCTGCTCTCTCAATCTGGAAGCCGGGGGTTTCGTGGCTCGCGATGCAAATAAGCATCTTTCTGACCACCGGCTGGATTGGGGACTGTTTTGTCTCTGGCTGGCTCATCTCCGCAAACGCTAGCTTGCGCGGTCTGGGGACACAGGATCAGGAGTTTCTCCAGCCCAGGGGGAGACGCTCGGCAGCGGAGCCAAAACGTCATGGATGCTAAGCAGTAACGGAAAGGAAATGAGTCGTTTCTGGTGCATTTAACAAAAGGGGCGGCTGTTTTGATCCCAGGAACAAAACGGCAAGTTGGAAGACACTTCATGTGCTGAGGAGCTGGCCTGTGGGGTCCCTGGTGCTCTCTGAGCTGGGTGGTTTTCTTGCAGAGGTTTCATCACCCAACTAGGGAACATCATCAGTGCTAGAAGGGAGTGGGAAGGAGGAAGGAAGGAAGGAAGGAAGGAAGGAAGGAAGGAAGGAAGGAAGGAAGGAAGGAAGGAAGGAAGGAAGGAAGGAAGGAAGGAAGGAAGGAGAACTATGGGGTCCTTGGTGCTCTCTGAGCTGGGTGGTTTTCTTGCAGAGGTTTCATCACCCAACTAGGGAACATCATCAGTGCTAGAAGGGAGTGGGAAGGAGGAAGGAAGGAAGGAAGGAAGGAAGGAAGGAAGGAAGGAAGGAAGGAAGGAAGGAAGGAAGGAGAACTATGGGGTCCTTGGTGCTCTCTGAGCTGGGTGGTTTTCTTGCAGAGGTTTCATCACCCAACTAGGGAACATCATCAGTGCTAGAAGGGAGTGGGAAGGAGGAAGGAAGGAAGGAAGGAAGGAAGGAAGGAAGGAAGGAAGGAAGGAAGGAAGGAAGGAAGGAAGGAGAACTATGGGGTCCTTGGTGCTCTCTGAGCTGGGTGGTTTTCTTGCAGAGGTTTCATGACCCAACTAGGGAACGCCATCAGTGCTAGAAGGGAGTGGGAAGGAGAAAGGAAGGAAGGAAGGAAGGAAGGAAGGAAGGAAGGAAGGAAGGAAGGAAGGAAGGAAGGAAGGAAGGAGAACTATGGGGTCCTTGGTGCTCTCTGAGCTGGGTGGTTTTCTTGCAGACGTTTCATGACCCAACTAGGGAACATCATCAGTGCTAGAAGAGAGTGGCAAGGAGAAAGGAAGGAAGGAAAGGAAGGAAGGAAGGAAGGAAGGAAGGAAGGAGGGTGGGGTCCCTGATGCTCTCTGAGCTGGGTGGTTTTCTTGCAGATGTTTCATGACCCAACTGGGTAACCTCATCAGTGCAAGAAAGGAAGTGGATTTAAGAGGGAGGGAGGGGAAGGAAGGAAGGAAGAGAGAGTGTGTGGGGTCGATGCTCTCTGAGCTGGGTGGTTTTCTTGCAGACGTTTCGTGATCCAACTAGGGAACATCACCAGTGTTAGAAGGGAGTGAGGTTTGTAGAGAGGAGGAAGAGGAGGAGGAGAAGAACTGTGGGGTCCTTGGTGCTCTCTGAGCTGAGTGGTTTCCTTGCAGACGTTTCATGACCCAACTAAGGAACACCATCACTTCTAGAAGGGGGTTTGTGGAGAAGAGGAGGAGGAGGAGGGTGACGATGACTGTGGGGTCCCTGATGCTCTCTGAGCTGGGTGGTTTCCTTGCAGACATTTCATGACCCAGCTAGGTAACATCATCAGTGCTAGAAGGGAAAGGTGTTTGTGGAGGAGGAGGAGGAAGAGGACTGTGGGGTCCTTGGTGCTGTCTGAGCTTGATGGTTTTTTTGCAGACGTTTCATGACCCAACTAGGTAACATCATCAGTGCTAGAAGGGAGTGGGGTTTGTGGAGGAGGACGACGACAACGACGACAACAACGACGACGAGTGTGGGGTCCCTGGTGCTCTCTGAGCTGGGTGGTTTCCTTGCAGACATTTCATGACCCAGCTAGTGACATTGTTGTGCGATGAATCTGGCTTCGCCCATCGACTGTGCTTGTCAGAAGCTCGCAAAAGGGGATCACGTGACCCGGGGACGCTGCGACCGTTATAAACGCGATCCAGTTGCCGGGCATCTGGATGTTGACCTCCTGACCGTGGGGATGCTGCAAGGCTGCAAGTGCGAAAAATGGCCCTAAGTCCCTTTTCCCCCCGTGCCGCTGCCACTTTGAACGAACCGTTGTAAGTCTAGGACTAACTCTACAGAAATCCTTGGGAGCGGTCCTTGCCCTTTGGATCCCTGGAGGAGGCCGATCCATAACGCATCGCTGATGCTGTGATTGCCCTCTGGAGCGTTACCCTCTTTGCGTTTTCCCAATTTCTCTTTCTGTTGTTGCTCTTTCCAAAAATTTCTGAATAATAATAATAATAATAATAATAGTAGTAGTAGTAGTAAAGTTGGAAGGGACCTTGGAGGTCATCTAGTCCAACCCCCTGCTCGGGCAGGAAACCCTACACCATTTCGGACAAATGGCTGTCCAGTCTCTTCTTAAAAACTTCCAGTGTTGGAGCATTTACTGCTTCTGGAGGCAAGCTGTTCCCAGCCTGGCTGGGAAAATACCAGCCTACCCCCCCCCCCAGGTGAACAGGGGCCTTGGCATACCTGAGCTCTGATTTTCTAGGTGCCACACCTCGCGTCCTCCTCCTTCATAGGCCACCTGGTTGTGAGATATTTGTATTTTGAGAGGGGAAGATTATCCTGGAAAGGCCGATGGATCCTTGGTGTGAAGATCAAAGCCACCAACAACATATAGTGATATAACACCTCCCAGATACATCCTGAGAAGGCCACACCTGAAGCAGTCACCTGGTTCATCTTTATCTGATCTTCAGCATTTGCCACCAGCAAGCAAAAACAGTTCATGTCAGTGAAACACTCAGGGTTTTATTTAAAAAGATGGAGAGGAACAATGCAGCCCTTGGTCATTCTTACATCCATTAATCAAATCAATCAGAATAGAGCTGGCAAAAGAAAAAAAAGCTAGAGTAAGACTAAAGAAAAAAGAGGTTTTGACCTATTAGATGGGGTATTATACTGTTAAACAGATGTTTGAATATGGTTAAGAAAATAGATAACTGTTAGAAATAAAAGTATTATGGAAATAGAGGTTTTGACCTATTAGATGGGATATTATTCTATTAAGCAGATGTTTGAATATGGTTAAGAAAATACAGAATTGTTAGAAATAGTCTTATGCAAATAGAGGTTTTGACCTATTAGATGGGATAGTATACTATTAAACAGATGCTTGAATAGGGTTAAGAAAATAGATAACCGTTAGAAATAAAAGTATGAAAATAGAGGGTTTGACCTATTAGATGGGATATTAAACAGATGTTTGAATATGGTTAAGAAAATAGATAACTGTTAGAAATAAAAGTATTATGAAAATAGAGATTTTGACCTATTAGATGGGATATTATACTATTAAGCAGATGGTTGAATATGGTTAGGAAGATAGGTAACTGTTAGAAATAAAAGTATTATAATTAGAAGGATAGGATTTGTAACTAGAATATTAAACTTTGTTATGAGATGGGAAATATGAAAATTCTACAAAGGTTTGAATAAGGGAAGGTTTTGGTTACCCAAATATAATTTATTATGAGAAAATTATAAGTGACAGAGATATTTTGAACATGGATGGGGAATTAATTTTTTTTAAAAAGCGGGAAAAACAGGATATTGATTGAACAAATGGATTTTATGTGCAAATGCAATTGAGATATGCTTTGGTTAGAAAAGATATTATAAACTGACACTATCAATATTATGTATAATACCAGAAAAATGTGATGGAGATATCTATATTTAATTGTATATGTATTAATAGTAACAAGAATTGTATTTGCCCAGTGTGGAAAAATGTATACCATCAAAACAAGAGAGGATTAAGGAAGCACTGGATGGTGTAATATTGTTCATTAAGTACTCATGATTGTTAAATTAGAAAAGTAATAAAATATGTATAAAATAATAATAAAAAAGAATAGAACTGGAAGGGGCCTTGGAGGTCATCCAGTCCAACCCCCTGCTCAAGCAGGAAACCCGATACCATTTCAGACAAATGGCTGTCCAGTCTCTTCTTAAAAGCCTCCAGGGATGGAGCACCCACAACTTCTGGTGGCAAGCTGTTCCACTGGTTGATTGTCCTCACTGTCAGGAAGTTTCTCCTTAATTCCAGGTTGCTTCTCTCCTTGATCAGTTTCCATCCGTTGTTTCTCATCTTGCCTTCTGCTGCTTTGACCCCCCTCTTCTTTGTGGAAGGCCCCTCAAATATTGGAAGACTGCATTCATGTCCCCCCTGGTCCTTCTTTTCTCTAGACCGACCGTGTCCAATTCCTGCAACCGTCCTTCATATGTTTTTGTCTCCGGGTGTTTAATCATCCTAGTTGCTCTTCTCTGAACTTTTTCCAAAGTCACTGCATCTTTTAACCTCTGCCCACAAAAGGCAAAAGTCTTCCTCCAGCAAAATTGCTCCATAGGTAGTCTTCCAAGTTACAACAGTTCATTTAGTGACGATTCAAAGTTAACGACAGCACTGGAAAAAAATGTCTTGCGCACGTGTTTCGCACTCGTGACCGTTGCGGCATTCCCCACCATCCCGTTATTAAAATCCAGACAGTTGTGTTCCATCCTCTCCTCCTTTCTAACTCACCTAGTGGTTTAAGTGGTTAAGATAATTTTTTTTAATAGTCTGATCAACAAATAACGCAAACCGGAAGTGCAGTGTTTATTTATTTTTATTTTTTTTAAATGAGTTTCGGCTCAGTGTTATGAAGGCTGATAAGAGTTACAGTTTTTCTGATGAAGAAATGCTTTGATTTCCAATGTTTGCTCTTAGCTCTGATAGGGGTTGTCAGCTTGCCTTTCTCATCGGGGAGCTGATTCAGTGTCGGGAAAGGACACCCCACCCCTTCCTAGCTAATCTTTTATTTAAAATATATCTTTAAACTTGTCGAAGGAACCGATATGGCTCTAATTGTCCTTCAAAACAATTTCTTGCCAGTGACCCTGATGCTATTTGTAAGCTCCACTTGATCAGAGTTTTTTTTAAACTTGGGAACTTTAAGATGTGTGGACTTCAATTCCCAGAATTCCTCAGCCAGTATGGGACTAAGCTACAAACCAGGAGAAGATGCATAGGTGGCACCATGCTCAATAGTAGTAACTGTGAGAGGGACCTCGGAGTCCTAGTAGACAATCACTTAAATATGAGCCAGCAGTGTGCTGCAGCTGCCAAAAAGGCCAACACAGTGCTAGGCTGCATTAACAGAGGGATAGAATCAAGATCACGTGAAGTATTAATACCACTCTTTAATGCCTTGGTAAGGCCACACTTGGAATACTGCATCCAGTTTTGGTCACCACGATGTAAAAAAGATGTTGAGACTCTAGAAAGAGTACAGAGAAGAGCAACAAAGATGATTAGGGGACTGGAGGCTAAAACGTATAAGGAACGGTTGCTAGAATTGGGTATGTCTAGTTTAACGAAGAGAAGGACAAGGGGGGACATGATAGCAGTGTTCCAATATCTCAGGGGCTGCCATAAAGAAGAGGGAATTAAGCTATTTTCCAAAGCACCTGAAGGCAGGACAAGAAGCAACGGGTGGAAACTAATCAAGGAGAGAAGCAACCTAGAACTAAGGAGAAACTTCCTGACAGTTAGAACAATTAATCAGTGGAACAGCTTGCCTCCAGAAGCAGTAAATGCTCCAACACTGGAAGTTTTTAAGAAGAGACTGGACAGCCACTTGTCCGAAATGGTGTAGGGTTTCCTGCCCGAGCAGGGGGTTGGACTAGATGACCTCCAAGGTCCCTTCCAACTTTACTACTACTACTACTACTATTATTATTATTATTATTATTATTATTATTATTATTATTATTATTATTATTAAGATGAGTTCTAGTTCCGCCTTAGGCATGAAAACCAGCTGGGTGACTTTGGGCCAACCACCAGGAAACGGTGATTTCTAGTCCTGCATTAGGCATGAAAGCCGGCTGGGTGACTTTGGGCCAAACACCAGGAGACAGTGAGTTCTAGTTCTGCCTTAGGCACGAAAGCCGGCTGGGTGACTTTGGGCCAAACACCAGGAGATGGTGAGTTCTAGTCCCGCCTTAGGCACAAAAGCCGGCTGGGTGACTTTGGGCCAAACACCAGGAGACAGTGAGTTCTAGTTCTGCCTTAGACACGAAAACCAGCTGGGTGACTTTGGGCCAATCACCAGGAGATGGTGAGTTCTAGTCCTGCCTTAGGCACGAAAGCCGGCTGGGTGACTTTGGGCCAAACACCAGGAGACGGTGAGTTCTAGTTCCACCTTAAGCATGAAAACCAGCTGGGTGACTTTGGGCCAAACACCAGGAGACGGTGAGTTCTAATCCTGTTTTAGACACAAAAAGGCCATTGGGTGGGTGACTTTGGGCCAATGGGCTCATCACCAGGAGACAGTGAGTTCTAGTTCTGCCTTAGGCACAAAGGCCAGCCCTCTCTCACCCCAGTCCACCTCACAGGGTTGTTGAGGAGAAAATCGGAGGAGGAAAGTAAGCTAAGTACGTTTGCCACCTTGAGTTACCTGTAAAGCAACAGGATACAAATCTAATTAAAAAAAAATTTGGATTAAGATTAGGGGCAGCACAGAGTCCCACTTGAGTGGGAAGCCCGGGATCTTTCACTTACGGGCCCGTACATTTCATGGCGCCTTTCGGCAAAGCAGCCGAGATTCGGCCCTTCCAAATCCCCCCACGGAGGGTGGGGGTCCTGGCAGACTGAGTGTACCCCTAATCAAGAATCCGGCGTTCAGACGCCTTCTGGAAGGCCTTGTGTCTGTTCCTGGCTCATGTGCTCAGTCGAAAGCCAGGCGTGGGAAGTGAAGCGCAGCTATCGTGTAGCATAGCAACCGGATTGTTGGGCGAGCGATTGATTCTAACCTCCTTTTAGTCTCTTGCAGCAGAAATTGTACTGGGGGGGGGGTTTCCTCTCGGCAGATTTTGGCAAGAAAATGAGCACGTGCCTCACCAGTCTGCCTCCGTTCAATCAGCCGCTGTGGGATATTCAGAACAGGCTGGGGCTTCTCATTCCGTTGACGGGGAAGAATAGGGATTTTAAATTTTAACAGGCCTGGGAGCAATGCCGACCGTTCTTTTGAAACAAGGGCAGGGAACGATGACCTGTGGACTTCAGCTCCCAGAATTCTCCAGCCACTCCTCCTCCACTGCACAAGGCCCATGCTCCCTTCAAGTACTTATGATGTTACCTATTGAATAGAATAAAATTAGAATTAGAAATAGAATAGAATAGAATAGAATATATGGAATGGAATATATGAATTAGAATAGAATAGAATAGAATAGAATAGAATAGAATAGAATAGAATAGAATAGAAAATATGGAATAGAATGGAATGGAATATATGGAATAGAATTAGAATAGGAATAGAATAGAATGGAGTGGAGTGGAATAGAATATAGAGTAGAAAATAGGGAATAGAATAGAATAGAAAATATGGAATGGAATGGAATATATGGAATAGAATTAGAATAGGAATATAGAATAGAATAGAATAGAAAATATGGAATGGAATGGAATATATGGAATAGAATTAGAATAGGATAGAATAGAATAGAATAGAATAGAATAGAATAGAATAGAATAGAATAGAATAGAATAGAATAGAAAATATGGAATGGAATGGAATATATGGAATAGAATTAGAATGGAATGGAATGGCTGGCTCAGGAATTCTGGGAGTTGAAATCCACGAGTCATAAAAGAGCCAAAGTTGCCTGCCCCTGGCATAGGACAAAGTTCATCATCTGATAAATTCTTATCACCATTGATGGAAAGCCTGGGAAGCTCAAAGCGAAATTGGATTGGTCAAATCGGATTACAGGAGCTGGAACGATATCCTTAAGTCGTTTAATCTTCGCTTACTCAGCTGGAGACAGCAAGCCGCCCTCCTCTCGTGTGACTCTTCTCCGGGACGTGTGAGGCCAGACGTTGTGGGCGTTCCATCCCTGGAGGTTTTTAAGAAGAGACTGGACAGCCCTTTGTCTGGGATGGTAAAGGGTCTCCTGCTTGAGCAGGGGGTTGGACTAGAAGACCTCTGAGGTCCCCTTCCAACTCTGTTCTGATTGACTTGACTAAATGAATCATTATAACTGAAATCCTTCCTGTATTATATTTATTAAATTTGGACAGTAGCAGATTGACAGACTTCGGCATTTGACAGCATTGAGTTGCTTTCTAAATTTGATGTTGATGTTGCAACGGTCGTAAGCGTGAAAAGGGGTCATGGTCACTTTTTCCAGAGTCCTTGTAACTTCAAATGAAAACTAAATGACCTACGGTAAGTCAAGGACCACCTGTACCCAGATTAGATTAGTTTTCAGAAAACATTCCAGCAACCAGCAAACACCAGCCTTAACAATTCAATTTTGCATCATGAGGTCTGGGGAGCTAAGAGTACAACGTAGTCCCCACCTTACAATTATTTGCCTAGCAAACTTTCAAAATTACAACGGCACTCTCGCAACCAGATCTATACCATCGCAGCCACCTCCAGGATCGTGTGATCCAAATTCAGGTGCTTGGCCAGCCCGCAAGTACCGTGTTTCCCCCAAAATAAGACCGGATCTTATTTTATTTATTTATTTATTTTTGCCTCCGAAAGAGGCACCAGGTCTTATTTTCGGGGGTGTCTTTTTTTTACTCCTGCACCGACAGCACCACCTATCCGGTCCACTTCTTCTGGGGCCGAAGTTCTGCAGCTGCATTCGGGTCTGCATTTCGCAGTCGAGCCTCTCCGGAAGGCCGCTGCAGCTGAGGACCGAGCTCTGGATTCAATCCATAGCTCGGTTCTCGGCTGCAGTGGCCTTTCCAGAAATGCAGGCCTGGCTGAGAAATGCAGGCCTGGCTGCAGAAGAGGCCTCAAAAGAAGAAGTGGGCCGGCGAGGAGAGGCCTGGCTGCAAGGTGAGCGGGTGCAGAGCGCCTGGGACAGACCCACCTCCCCACCCTCACCCTAGCTTGATTTTTAGGTTTGTACCTTGCCCTAAAACTAGGGCTTATTTTGGGGGTAGGGTTTATATTAGGCCACCCCCAAAAATCAAGCTAGGGCAGGGGTCGGCAACCTCGGCTCTTTTATGACTCGTGGACTTCAACTCCCAGAATACCTGGCTGGCTGGGCAGGGTTAGGCAACCTTGGCTCTTTTATGACTGGTGGACTTCAACTCCCAGAATTCCTGAGCCAGCCATGCTGAGGGGAAGGGAGAGGTTTCCAAGCTGAGCCATTCTGGCTGAGGAATTCTGGGAGTTGAAGTCCATGAGTCATGAGGAGGCCATAGTTTCCCCCATGCTGACTCAGGAATTCTGGGAATTGAAGTCCACAAGTCATGAGGGAGCCATAGTTCCCCCATGCTGGCTCAGGAATTCTGGGAGTTGAAGTCCACGAGTCATGAAGGGGCCATAGTTCCCTCATGCTGGCTCAGGAATTCTGGGAGTTGAAGTCCACCAGTCGTAAAGGAGCCAAAGTTGCCTACACCTGAGCTAGGGCTTATTTTCAGGGTAGGCCTTACTTTCAGGGAAACACGGTATTTACAATGGTTGCAACACCCCAGTTCCTCTGACTGTCATTTGCGACCATCCCAGCCGGCTTCCGACAAGCTAAGTCAGTGGAGGAAGCCAGATTTCACTTAACAACTGTATAATTCACTTTAGAACCTCAGGGGATTCACTTAATCGTGACAAAAAGAGGTTGCAGATTCAGATGAGACTCACTCAATAACCACATTGTTGCTTAGGAACGGAAATGCTGGTCCCAAGTATAATACAGGCAGTCCTCAACTTACAACAGTTTATTTAGGGACTGAAGTTACAACAGCGCTGAAAAAAGACTTATGATCATGGTTCTCACTTAACAACCGTTCCAACATCCCCAGGGTCACGGGATCAAAATTTAGACGCTTGGCAAGCGACTCATATTTACGACGGTTGCAGTGTCCCGGGGGGGGTGTCACGCGATCCCCTTTTGCTACCTTCTGACAAAGTCAGTGGGGAAGGCCAGGTTCACTTTAACGACTGTGGCAAGAAACATCGTAAAAAGGGGCAAAATTCACGTTTCACTTAGCGACAAATTTTGGGCTGAATTGTCGCAGGTCGAGGACTTCCTGTGTGTAATAAGCTGCTTGAGTTCGCTGTAACAGGTTGTCCAGCTGATTGCTCATGAAAGTCAATCTTTTAGTGATTAATCTTCCTTAAATTAAAATTACTTTACTGCACGTGTTTCATAGGAGAAACTCAGTTATTGCAAAACAAAGAAAATGTGTCTTTTTCAATGACTCAGTCTTAGATAAGGCTTTTATAAAATGTGCGTGATTCACTGGATGTCTCATATATGTGTTAACTTTTCTTTCATTGAAAAGAATGCGATAATAGCTATTTCTTCAAAGCTGAGGATTAAAGGCCTTTGTACTAAGCCTGCTACAGATCAGTTCTTCAAGAACCACCATTATTGTCAGACTAGAGTTGACGATTCTCAAAGCCATGGAGTAGCGGGACAAACCTACACTCAACTAAGTATTTTAAAAAGACAACCTTCATTATATGGATGCTTCCTATTATCATATTTGGTGGTCATGCAAAGAGATAAAAGCATTTTGGATCAAAATATGGTGGAATATCCAGAGAATTTTTAGAAGGAGGGTAAAATTTACTCCGCAATTATTTTTGTTGGGCATTGTTACAGATTGTGATACAAAGGAGGTTGTATTGATGTTAAATTTGATTACAGCCGCCAGGCTGTTAGTAGGACAATACTGGAAGAAGGAATCTTTGCCTACATTGCAGGATTGGTTTCTTAAAGTAGCTTATCTGGCGGAAATGGCAAAGATTTCGGCTTTCTTAAAGCTACAAACGCAAGAGAAGTTTCTTGCTGTTTGGGATAAATGGATAAAATTTATACAATTTAGATTGGGTATAAAAAAATATCATATAGCTTTTTCATAAGTTTTATTTTCATATATATATATAGATATTTTTTTTATATATATAAATATAAATTTTTTAATTTAATTTTTTATTTTTACTTGTTAATTTTTAATTAAGCCTATATTCTGCTCTGGGAAGCTCAGGGGGGGGAAGGGAGGGTGTTTGTGAGGGGTGGGGGACGGGGTTTTTTTTTTTATATGTAATGTTTAGTTTTTTTTGTATATGTTGTCTTTTGTTTTGTATTGTTTTTCTCTTTTTGTAAAATTTATAAAACTTTCAATTAAAAAAAAAAAGACAACCTTCATTAGATTCCATCAGTTGCTTCTCGTCCTGCCTTCAGGTGCTTTGGAGAACAGTATGTCTAGTTTAACGAAGAGAAGGACGAGGGGGGGACATGATAGCAGTCTTCCAATATCTCAGGGGCTACCCCAAAGAAGAGGGAGTCAGGCTACTCTCCAAAGTACCTGAAGGCAGGACAAGAAGCAAGGGATGGAAACTAATCAAGGAGAGAAGCAACCTGGAACTAAGGAGAAACTTCCTGACAGTGAGGACAATTAACCAGTGGAACCACCTGCCTCCAGAAGTGGTGAATGCTCCAACACTGGAGGTTTTTAAGAAGAGACTGGACAGCCATTTGTCTGAAATGGTATAGGGTTCCTGCCTCAGCAGGGGGTTGGACTAGATGACCTCCAAGGTACCTTCCAACTTTATTATTATTATTATTATTATATTTCAAACACAAATCTGGTGAAATATATATATATATATATCTCAAGTTGATGTTTTGAAATCTAGTTCAGATATTTGCTTGAGCCTCATGAGATAGCGTTAAGTCACGTGACTTCTTTCACTGATTTATTGAGCTCTAAAGTGGGACCCTGTTGTAAAAAAAAAATAAAGGTGTCTCTTGTTGACTGTTCCAGTCAGAACCTGGAAGTTATTTTATCATCACTGGATAAGCTCCCTTTCTTTCCCCTGGTACCGTGATCTCTGCTGGCAAATATTGCCTTAAATCAAATATGCAAGGACAATTTTTCAGAAATGAAAAGAGAACACGATTTTAATTAGAAACGGGTACGATAAAGAAGCGTAAAAAACGTCCTCACAAAAATTATATTCTGTTTTTTAACCTTGAACATTATGTATTTATGTCCTATTTTTCCAACCGTGCTAAAGAGCTTTTTAACAATAAAACACAGATAATGCTAGCGTGCAGTTAAATCAAGGAAAAGGATTGTAGGGGGGGGGGAAATAACTAACCTTATTAAGAAATTTAAACAACTGAGCCTGAAATTTCTGTCGCTAAGTGAGGTTTGCCCCATTTTACGACCTTGCCACTGTTGTTAAGTGAATCTCTGCAGTTGTTAAAGTCAATCCAGTTTCCCCATTGACTTGGCTTGTCGGGAGGTCAGAAAAGGGGAATCACGTGACCCCGTGACACCGCGACTGTCATAAATATAATAATAAAAATAAAAGTTGGAAGGGACCTTGGAGGTCATTGAGTCCAACCCCCAGCTAGGGCAGGAAACCCTACACCATTTCGGACAAATATGAATCAGTTGCCAACTGACTGCATGTGACTGAACGAATGCTGCAACGGTTGTGTGAAAAATGGTCAAGGAAAATGGAGAAGGGAGAAGAGAAGAGGAAGGGAGGAGAAGGAATGAAGAGGACAAAGAAAGGAGGAGAGGGAGGGAGGGAAGGAGAGAAAGAGAAGAACTGTGGGGTCCTTGGTGCTGTCTGAGCTTGGTTGTTTTCTTGCAGACGTTTCATGACCCAGCTACGGAACATCATCAGGGCTAGAAGGCTGAGGTTAGAAGGCTGCTAGTACTGATGACGTTCCCTAGCTGAGCCATGAAACGTCTGCAAGAAAACCACCCAGCTCAGAGAGCACCAAGGACCCCACAGTTCTCCTTCCTTCCTTCCTTCCTACTCCTTTCTAGGACTGATGCTGTTCCCTAGTTGGGTCATGAAACGTCTACAAGAAAACCACCCAGCTCAGAGAGCACCAAGGACCCCACAGTTCTCCTTCCTTCCTTCCTTCCTACTCCTTTCTAGGACTGATGCTGTTCCCTAGTTGGGTCATGAAACGTCTACAAGAAAACCACCCAGCTCAGAGAGCACTAGGGACCTCATAGTTCTCCTTCCTTCCTTCCTTCCTTCCTTCCTTCCTTCCTTCCTTCCTTCCTTCCTTCCTTCCTTCCTTCCTTCCTTCCTTCCTTCCTTTTCTCCTTCTTCTCTTCCTTCTCCTTCTCCTTCTCCTCCTTTTCACTCCCTTCTAGCACTGATGCTGTTCCCTAGTTGGGTCATGAAACGTCTGCAAGAAAACCACCCAGCTCAGAGAGCACTAGGGACCTCATAGTTCTCCTTCCTTCCTTCCTTCCTTCCTTCCTTCCTTCCTTCCTTCCTTCCTTCCTTCCTTCCTTCCTTCCTCTTCTCCTTCTTCTCTTCCTTCTCCTTCTCCTTCTCCTTTTCACTCCCTTCTAGCACTGATGCTGTTCCCTAGTTGGGTCATGAAACGTCTGCAAGAAAACCACCCAGCTCAGAGAGCACTAGGGACCTCATAGTTCTCCTTCCTTCCTTCCTTCCTTCCTTCCTTCCTTCCTTCCTTCCTTCCTTCCTTCCTTCCTTCCTTCCTTCCTTCCTTCCTTCCTTCCTCTTCTCCTTCTTCTCTTCCTTCTCCTTCTCCTTCTCCTTTTCACTCCCTTCTAGCACTGATGCTGTTCCCTAGTTGGGTCATGAAACGTCTGCAAGAAAACCACCCAGCTCAGAGAGCACTAGGGACCTCATAGTTCTCCTTCCTTCCTTCCTTCCTTCCTTCCTTCCTTCCTTCCTTCCTCTTCTCCTTCTTCTCTTCCTTCTCCTTCTCCTTCTCCTTTTCACTCCCTTCTAGCACTGATGCTGTTCCCTAGTTGGGTCATGAAACGTCTGCAAGAAAACCACCCAGCTCAGAGAGCACTAGGGACCTCATAGTTCTCCTTCCTTCCTTCCTTCCTTCCTTCCTTCCTTCCTTCCTTCCTTCCTTCCTTCCTTCCTTCCTCTTCTCCTTCTTCTCTTCCTTCTCCTTCTCCTTCTCCTTTTCACTCCCTTCTAGCACTGATGCTGTTCCCTAGTTGGGTCATGAAACGTCTGCAAGAAAACCACCCAGCTCAGAGAGCACTAGGGACCTCATAGTTCTCCTTCCTTCCTTCCTTCCTTCCTTCCTTCCTTCCTTCCTTCCTTCCTTCCTTCCTTCCTTCCTTCCTTCCTTCCTTCCTTCCTTCCTTCCTTCCTCTTCTCCTTCTTCTCTTCCTTCTCCTTCTCCTTCTCCTTTTCACTCCCTTCTAGCACTGATGCTGTTCCCTAGTTGGGTCATGGAACATCTACAAGAAAACCACCAACCTCAGAGAGCACCAGGGACCCCACAGTCGTCGTTCTCCTCCTCCTCCTCCTCCTCCTCCTCCTCCTCCTCCTCCTCCTCCTCCTCCTCCTCCAACCCCACTCCTTTCTAACACCGATGATGTTCCTGTCAAAGCAACCATGACAGTTCCCTAGTTGGGTCCTGAAACGCCTGCAAGAAAACCACCCAGCTCAGAGAGCACCAAGGACCCCACAGCTGAATTCTCTTCTTCGGTGCCCTCAAAGTGCATTATTTAAAAACCCGGCTGCGTGTTGGGAATAACTTTAATGGTGCTGCCTATCCTGGTGAAATGGCAAAGAAGGGACGGGGTGAAATGGGGTTCAAAGACTTCCAGTTCGCTCAACGTATTTACACATTTGAAAGCAGAGGAACCTGCTCCCCCCCCCCAGCAAGTGGTTGCCAGTGACATTCCTTCTGGTACCCCACATCTCCCCCCCCTTCCCACCCCGCCTCTTCCCCCCCCCACACACATATGGCCTCTCTCCTCTTCTTCCTCTGGTTTCTTTGGGCAAAACAGCCAGTCCCCCCTCTTTGTTGTGCAAACGCCCCCAATTGTGATGCTAACCTGGTCCCCCTCACCCCAACAGTCCCCAAGGCCGTTAAGGGAACAGTTACTTCTTTAAGCCATATGACTCCCCCTTCTCTGACTGGCCTTCCGCTAATGATGGTTAAATGTGGGCTCTTCGGATGCTTTGAATTCAAAACCCTTTGACTTAAGAAGAGTTCGCTCAGTGACCGTTCCAAGTTACAATGGCGGCTTGCGGCCGTTTTTCAGACTGAACGACCGTCGGCAGCATCCTCGTGGTCCATGTGATCAAAACATGGATGCCTGGAAACTGGCATTTACTTAATGACGGTTGGAGCATCATCACGCTAGGTCTTAAGACAGGGGGGTCCTCAACCTTGGCTACTTTAAGACTTGTGGACTTCAACTCCCAGAATTCCTCAGCCAGCTTTGCTAGCTGAGGAATTCTGGGAGTTGAAGTCTACAAGTCTTAAAGTTGCCAAGGTTGCGGACCTCCCCTGTCTTAAGGGACTGGTTCTTGATTGGACAGGCCATTTTGAGGGGGTGGGTCTTTGGTTCCTTTGGACCACTGATTGCTCCAGGTAGGCGGTCCTTTCGATGTCACCTCTTTATTGGTTGAAATAACTCTTTATCAAACTGAAAAAAAAAGTTTTGGAGAAGTTTATATAGCTACCTATCTTAGTAGGTACAGGCAGTGTTCAATTTATTACCCTTCGTTTAGTGATCGTTTCAAAGTTACAACGGCATTGAAAAAGGTACCTACGACCGTTTTTCACACATATAACCGTTGCAACCATCCCTGAGGTCACCTGATTCGCATTTATGACGGTGATGGCATCCTGGGGTCACATGATCCCCTTTTGTGACTATATATATATATATATATATATATATATATATATATATATATATATATATATATATATATATATATATATATATATGTATGTACCGTATGTATGTATGTACCGTATGTATGTGTGTGTGTGTGTATATATATATATATATATATATATATATATATATATATATATATATATATATATATATATATATATATATATATATATATATATATATATAAAAATTGATTTTTATAGGGTTAGGATTAGGGTTGGGTTTTTCAAATAAAATAACATTCTTCATATTTAGCAAACAGCACGTTGTCTGGATTCATGTATTTAAAAAACAATGAGTAATAATTAATTTCTATATTATCATAATCAATATATTTTTAAGTGCTCAATAGTTTTCTTCTTACTGGTATATATTCAATGTTACATATCACGTTCCTTTCTCTCTTAACTCATTTTTCTAGCCGTTGATAAAAATTGTCCCATGTTCTAAAGTACACGGAGTGTTCTTTCTCTGTTATCTTCATTGTCAATCTGTCCATTTCTGCACAATGTAAAATTTTCTTAATTAGTTCTTCCATTGGTAAGTTTTCATTTTTCCAATATTGGGTAAATACAATTCTTACTGCAGTTAACACATGTAAAATTAAATATATGCAATCTTTCTCCTAGTTTCCTCCTATGAAACCTAACAGAAGCAATTCTGGCTTAAAATCTATAAGTTTTTTAATCGTTTTCTCTAACCATATGTATATTTTTAAGCAAAATGTTTTAGCTTTAGAGGACAGGTCCACCAGATATGATAATAAGTACCTGGTTCTTGTTTACATTTCCAAACTCTTGCTTGGCATCTTTTTAAACATTTTCGCCAATCTGACCGGTGTTAAATGCCATCTGTAAAACATTTTGTATAAGTTTTCTTTGCAAGCCACCACTTTCGTTAATTTAGCATTTCTTTCCCATAAACTTTGCCCTTTTCTAATTCTATATTATGTCCAAAGTTCTTTGCCCATATTATCATTACTAGGATTGTTGATGTTTACACCAGAATTAAAGCTCGCTTATTCCCGCTCTGCATTTGTTCCCACGAGTCGGTTGGGTCGTCCTTGGTCAGACAAATGGATAGAAAATGGCTTTTCTGCGGAAAGAATAGAGGACCCAGTCTTAAGGGTGTCATGGAAAAACCGAATGAAATAGACAAGAGACAGGAGCACAAAACAATAATTCTTACTTTAAGATTCAGAGGTTTATTTTGCTAATCATTTGGAGCATAGCAAGCATAATAACCCAACATCACTTACATTAATAACCCATTGCAATGAGGTCCACTGGCATAGCAGATTCCAAAAGGACAACTGTAGGCCAATGGCCAATCAATCAGGTCCAGACCCAACTCTTTATACCCTTTCCCGTTCTAAGACTGTAGTCGGATGGTCTGCTGACTTTCTACTGACTTCCTGCTGACCTTATGCTGAACATAACTTTCCACATATACGCGTGTACATTGGAACCCGCATCCGTCAGCTACTTTCAGTTCCCTATTTCTTAACTGTTCCAAACTTTACATTCTAAATATAATAATAATAATAATAATAGTAATAATAGTAGTAAAGTTGGAAGGGACCTTGGAGGTCATCGAGTCCAACCCCCTGCTCAGGCAGGAAACCCTAGACCATTTCAGACAAATGGCTGCCCAGTCTTTTCTTAAAAACTTCCAGTGTTGGAGCATTTACTGCTTCTGCAGGCAGGCTGTTCCACTGATTAATTGTTCTCACTGTCAGGAAGTTTCTCTTTAATTCTAGGTTGCTTCTCTCCTTGATTAGTTTCCACCCGTATATATTTGAAACAAGTAAGCTTAACAAAATCATATTAAGTAAAGTACAATTGCAAAACTGCAAAATTAACCATAGCACAGACTTTGGTTCAATACCTTTCCTATTGCCAAGCAAGGCCATCATTAAGTGAGTTTTGACCCATTTCTAACAGCTGTTAAGCGAATTGCTGCAGTTGTTAAGTTAGTGACACGGTTTTTAAGTGACTCCGGCTTCCCCCGGAGGGAAGGTCACAAAAGGAGATCACGTGCCCCCCCCGGACACTGCAATAGTCGTAAGTATGAGTCGGTTGCTGAGCACCTGACTTTTGATCACGTGACCACAGGGGTACTGCAGCAGTCATAAGTGTGAGAAACACTCGTAACTCACTTTTTTTCAGTGCTCGACCTGTCTTACATTTATTAAATTTGTCATGTTGTATTTTATTATATTTATTACATTTGTACAGTAGCAGACTAACCAACTTGGGCATTTGAGAAGATTTATAAAGGGTTAGAACAGAAGAGGAAGAAAAATATCCTTATCTGTAGTATTTGATCGTTCAAACTTAATCGGCATATTTGAAAATTTCCCATCGTGGAAAGCTTTCATCACGATTGTATTTTTTTTAACCTAATATTTACTAATTATTTATCTAATAATAGTAATAATAATAATAAAGTTGGAAGGGATCTTGGAGGTCATCAAGTCCAACCCCCAGCTCAGTCAGCTATATCTTTATCCAATCTATATAGCCACCCATGTCCACTAACAAGTGATTGTATAATTCTACAAGATCAGAGAAAGTGATTAAAACCTAAGCAAAATCATTTACAATCCTATTTAATCTCACCACGTTCATCGGTAGATTATTACATTTTTTTGGTGAGATAAGTGTTCCATTTTAGTAAACAGCCCAGGCACTGCTAACTAGGCAAGAATTAGAGCTTTCAACATGTAGATTGGGGGTGGGGAGAAAATAACTTAAAAGGGTGCATGGTATCATCCAGCTAATTAAAATCCCTCCATTAAAGCAGAAATCAAAACTCTTGTCTTAACAGAGATGTTTTGCAGACTCGCTTTAGATGCAAAGGGTTTCCTTGTTTTCTGGGCATGTTTTAACTTCTTTGCCAGTTGTGGTTTGCTATAATAAACTTTTGGCAAGTCAAATCATATCATCCGGGCATAAAAGCAGCACAACTGGGTATTAAATGTGTGTTATGTATGTGTATACTTTTGACAGCAAGCAACTAAATTTCATTTTTAATGTGTGCCAGTCTGCCCACAGTAAAAAAAATGACAGTAAAGGATTGTCTGTCTGTCTGTCTGTCTGTCTGTCTGTCTGTCTGTCTATCTATCTATCTATCTATCTATCTATCTATCTATCTATCTATCTATCTATCTATCTATCATCTATCTCTCTATATCTATATATATCTATCATATCTATATTTATCTATCTATTTATCTCTATATCTGTTTATCTCTATCTGTCTATCCATATCTATATATCTATATCTATTTATTTGTCTATTGATCTATATCTCTTTATCTCTATCTGTATCTCTATCTATCTATCTATCTATCTATCTATCTATATTTCTCTATATATCATTATATCTATATCTATCCATCTATATATCTATCTATCTAGGTCTATCTAGATCTATCATCTATCTATATCTATATATCATATCTATCTATCTCTCTATATCTATATCTGTCTATCGATCTATCTCTCTGTTTATCTCTATCTCTATATATAATCTATCTATATCTATTTATCTATTGATCTATATCTCTTTGTCTATATCTATCTATCTATCTATCTATCTATCTATCTATCTATCTATCTATCTATCTATTCATCTATCATCTATCTGCTATGCTCAGGGTTTTTTGTTTTTTTTGGCAAGTTTGGGGGATTATCCAAAGAAAAAATTGGTGTTGAATACCGAGGATTAAGCCAAAAATAAGGTCACTTCCACTTCACCCTACCGCAAAAGTTGGAGAAGCTTTTATTGATCTAGGTTTGTGTGCAGAATATGGTACCCATCAACTGTGTGTTAACTCCAGTGTGGGAGTAACTATTCAACAACTCTACAGAAATATATATATAATAAAAAGAATTCTTTTCTGCTGTCAAAATGTTCTCATTCGTTAAGAGCAGAAGTCTTGGGAATTTTCCGTTCTCTTGCTTTAAAGCACACTCATTTTGTGTTCTTTTCAATCCCCCACATGTTTGGCGCTTAATAGATTTAGCAAGTTTTGAGTCAGTATTAA
The DNA here is from genome assembly GCA_024509115.1 of Crotalus helleri. Taxonomy (NCBI): domain Eukaryota; kingdom Metazoa; phylum Chordata; class Lepidosauria; order Squamata; family Viperidae; genus Crotalus; species Crotalus helleri. The sequence continues at coordinate 54,594 of JAKSXO010000086.1, forward strand.
TGTCTTTTAACGCCTGCTTGATTCATAACTCGGCGTGGTTTTTTTTTTTTTTCCTTTTATCCGTCCAAGTTGCAGGATTTTTTTTTTCCCCCCTTCCTGCTTTGAACTTACAGAGTGTGATGGCTTCGGAGATATTTGTTGACTGTTGCAGTGTCCCAAGGTCAGGTGACCCCATCTCCTTTTGTGACCTTCTGACAAGAAAATTCAGTGGGGGATTCACTTAACTTATATATAAAGAGAGAGAGCAAATCCCCCTCCCTTCTAGCCCGGATGGTGTTCCCTAGTTGGGTCATGAAATGTCTGCAAGGAAAAAAAAACCAAGCTCAGAGACCACCAAAGACCCCACAGCCCCCCACCTCCTCCCTGCAACCCCCACTCCCTTTTATCCCTGATGCTGTTACCTAGTTGAGTCACGAAACGTCTGCAAAAAAAAAAAAAAACAAGCTCAGAGACCACCAAGGACCCCACAGTGCTCCTCCTCCTTCCTGCAAGCCCCACTCCCTTCTAGCACTGATGACGTTCCCTAGTTGGGTCATGAAACGTCTGCCAGGAAACCACCAAACTCAGAGAGCATCAGGGACTTCACAGTCCTTCCTTCCTTCCTTCCTTCCTTCCTTCCTTCCTTCCTTCCTTCCTTCCTTCCTCTTCTCCTTCCCCTCCTTTCCACTCCCTTCTAGCACTGATGATGTTCCCTAGTTGGGTCGTGAAACGTCTGCAAGAAGAAAAAAAAGAAGCTCAGAGACCACCAAGGACCCCACAGTCTTCCTCCTCCTCCTCCCCACCACCCCGCCTCCATTACACATGTTAAGCCGTGATTCGTTTAACTGTGGCAAGAAGGCTTGTGATGCTCATTTCGCAACCGTCTCGCTTAGCCACGGAAATGGTGGGCTCCCCCGTGGTCGTAAAGCGGACAGACTGAGCCATCTGCGCGCTCCTTTGGGCTGCAGGAAGCTTCCCACGGCCAGCTCTCTCCGGGATTTGGCCCAGCGGCATGGCCTCGGCCGGGCTCCCCAACCTGGCTCTCTCGGGACTCCCCTTGGAAGGCCGATTTTCCGGCTGGACAGAGGCTGCCGATCAATCACGTCCTTTTCCTCAGTCTTTTTGACGGCTCTCGGCCGGGAGGGGGAAGGAGAGCCGGGCTGACTTCTGGGCTGGACGTGGTGCGCCTTTCTCAGGCTGCCCACGGGGCGTGGAGGGCAGAAAGGGGGGCCCTGGGCAGCACAGACGCCAACCGGGGATGCCCCCGAGTTACCTCCCTCCCCCTGCCCAGCTCTTTGGCTGGGGTTTGCATGGGCACCGGGCTTTGTATATCTGTCTGTCTGCTCATCCATCCATCCATCCTTTGTCTATCCCCCATGTCTGTCTGTCTGTCTTTCTATCTAACTCTGTAGACCTGTCTTTTTTATTATTTTTTTTATTATTTTTCACCATACACCATACACCCAAACAAACTTAAAATACATAAACATAAATCTTTTCTTTTCTGTAGACCTCTTATCGATCTCTCGACTGATGTATTCATCTATCAATCGATCCATCTCTAATTATCTCTGTCTGTCTGTCTATCTTATCTATCTATCCTCTATGTCTGTCTGTCTGTCTCTCTCTATCTCTCTATCTATCCTCTCTATATCTATCTATCTATCTATCTATCTATCTATCTATCTATCTATCTATCTATCTATCTATCTATCTATCTATCTATCTATCTATCCTCCATATCTGTCTGCCTGTCTGTCTATCTATCTGTCTGTCTGCATGCCTGCCTGCCTATCTATCCTCTCTTTCTATATCTGTCTATCTATCTATCTATCTATCTATCTATCTATCTATCTATCTATCTATCTATCTATCTATCTATCATCTGTCTCTATTTTTGTCACTCTTGGTCTTTCGGTCTATGTCTATTCCCTCCCTCCTTCCTTCCTTCCTCTTTCTTTCTTTCTTTCTTTCTTTCTTTCTTTCTTTCTTTCTTTCTTTCTTTCTTTCTTTCTTTCTTTCTTTCTTTCTTTCTTTCTTTCTTTCTTTCTTTCTTTCTTTCTTTCTTTCTTTCTTTCTTTCTTTCTTTCTTTCTTTCTTTCTTTCTTTCTTTCTTTCTAGTGCTGAGGGTCCATCTTCTGCCTGATGTTTCTTGGAGGTATCAAGGACGACCCTACTTGTCAAAGTCACCATCCCCATTTTCTCCTGAGCTGAACCCTTCTGCCATCCAGATACATTTTTGTTGTTGTTGTTGTGTTAACCGTTGCTCCACTTTTCCTGCTGCTCCCCTTTAATCCCTCGGTTCCCTTCCTGGGTCTTTGCCGATGCCAGGGTCGCTCCTGATGGTGGTGGTGGTGGGGGGGCAAGGGGGAGAGCCAAACGTAGGGTGCGTCTCCAGGCCCTGCCCTAACTCGCCCTCCCCTTTCCAGTCCCCATCTGTTGCCCATGGGGAGAAGGGCTTGACTCACGTGGACTTGCAGGCGAGAAGGTTTCTGAGTCAGGGCGGATGTGAGCCAAGGCCTCCTTCCCATCGTAAGGTTGGACAACCTGGGGGGGGGAATCAAGAACCCCTTCGAAGGCATCCAGATACTTCCCTACTAATCTTCGCTAAGCTACTAATCCTTGCTTCAGACGACCACCTGACCTGCTTGAATGCCGATGTTGTTCTCCCCTTGTGCGGAGGTGTGCTAGCTCCCCGTTCCTCCCCCGGACGTCCTCTGCAGTGGATCCTTGAGGATGAACGTAGATCAGCTGTTCTCAACCTATGGGTCGCGACCCCATTTGGGGTCGATCGACCATTTTACGGGGGTCGCCGAACAATGCGATCCGCCATTTCCCCCCCTCAGGGGGCGCCGCCACGCATGCACGGCACGCATGGGGGCGGCACCACGCATGGGGGCATCGCGCATGGGGGGCGCCGCGCATGCGCGGCACATTTGTGTGACGGGGGTCACTGTCGCACAAACGTTGAGAAACGCTGACGTAGATTCAGAATTTTTTAAAATAAATAAACGTGAGTCAATAAGCAACGTCTTGTCCCCAGCTCAACCAGAATGAGTAATCTCCTTTTGTCTGTGGAAAAGCCAGCGCTTGTTTAAACATGTCCAGGTGCTCGTGATGTTTTGGAAAAACGCACCCTGGCATGATCTCAACGGCTTTTTCTGACACGGTCAAGGCCAGCCACATGGGGAACAGGCATGCCAGCGCCCCGTTTCCCTGAGCCCGGCAGTCTGGCTCCGTGCGCCTCTATCTGGAGTAAATCTATGCAAATAAATATGGGTTTTCCCCCCCGTTTGATTTCCCGTATTTGGCAGTTGCTTCACAGTGGTGTAGATTGAGCAGAATCTGTTGAATGTATTTCTCAAAGGGCCTAGGCCAGGGGTAGGCAACCTGGGCTCTTGTATGACTGGTGGACTTCAACTCCCAGAATTCCTGAGCCAGCCATGCTGAGGGGAAAGGGAGAGGTTTCCAAGCTGAGCCAGGCTGGCTCAGGAATTCTGGGAGTTGAAGTCCACGTCATGAGGGGGCCATAGTTCCCCCATGCTGGCTCAGGAATTCTGGGAGTTGAAGTCCACAAGTCATGAAGGGGCCATAGTTCCCCCATGCTGGCTCAGGAATTCTGGGAGTTGAAGTCCACATCATGAGGGGGCCATAGTTCCCCCATGCTGGCTCAGGAATTCTGGGAGTTGAAGTCCACAAGTCATAAAGGGGGCCATAGTTCCCCCATGCTGGCTCAGGAATTCTGGGAGTTGAAGTCCACGTCATGAGGGGGCCATAGTTCCCCCATGCTGGCTCAGGAATTCTGGGAGTTGAAGTCCACAAGTCATAAAGGGGGCCATAGTTCCCCCATGCTGGCTCAGGAATTCTGGGAGTTGAAGTCCACAAGTCATGAGGGGGCCATAGTTCCCCCATGCTGGCTCAGGAATTCTGGGAGTTGTCCACAAGTCATGAAGGGGCCATAGTTCCCCCATGCTGGCTCAGGAATTCTGGGAGTTGAAGTCCACGTCATGAGGGGGCCATAGTTCCCTCATGCTGGCTCAGGAATTCTGGGAGTTGAAGTCCACAAGTCATGAGGGGGCCATAGTTCCCCCATGCTGGCTCAGGAATTCTGGGAGTTGAAGTCCACGAGTCATAAAAGAGCCAAGGTTGCCTTCCCCTGCCTAATCTGAGGGGGTTAATGAGTTTGGCTCCTCCCCTCCCCCTCCTCCTCCTCCTCTTTCACTCCGCAAACCCCACTCCTATCTAGCCCTGATGATGTTACCTAGTTGAGTCATGAAACGTCTGCAAGAAAGCCACCAAACTCGGAGAGCATCAAGGGCCCCACAGTTTGCATTTATTTCGTACCAGGATTCGAGTTTGCCTTTTGCGACTTGCGAATTATCCCCGGAACTGCTAGTCCTCGCATTACGACCGTACTGCAACCTTCCTACAGGTAGTCCTTAGCTTACAACAGCTCATTTAATGACCGAAGTTACAATGGCACTGAAACAAAGGGACCGATGACCATTTTTCACGCTGAAGGATGGTGGCAGTCTCCCCCCAGGGTAACGTGATCAAAATTCTGACTCTTGGCGGCAACTGATTCGTATTTACGACGGTGGCCGTGTTCTGGGATCACACGATCCCCTTTTGCGACTTTCTGAGAAGCCGAATTCACTTAACGACTGTATGACTAATTGAACAACTGCAGCGACCCGCTTCACAGCTGGGGGCGGGAAAGGTCCTAAAATGGGGGCAAAACTCACTTAAGAACCGTCTCACTTAGCAACCAAAGAGTCGGGCTCTATGTGTGTGGCATTTAAATCCTAAATATCTCCCTGTCCATGCTGGTGATTTTAGTCCTCTTGGAATTTAAAACTCTGCTCTTTCACAATGCCTGAATTTAAAATCCTCTTTCAAGCTGGAGGCAGGGACGCCGCTTTGCCAACTCATTAGCCAGGGCTGAATTTGCTGCCACTCTATCGTACACGGTGCCTGGCCTTTTCCTATTTGTCCTTGTGTTGTTGTGGTTGTTTTCTCCAAAATCTCTAAATTAAGAGTTTTCTGGCCTTTTTCTCCCTTCCTCCAGCCCTGGAATTGATTTGTGTGAGCTTCCAGCGCCCTCTAGTGCCCACCTGGTGGTGGTTTTCTTGCAGAGCCCAAAATAGGTAACAGCACCATCAGTGGGAGGGGGGGGGGGAGGAGGAGGAAGAAGATGATTGTGGGGTCTTTGGTGCTCTCTGAACTTAGTGGTTTTCTTGCAGACGTTTCATGACCCAACTAAGTAACCTCATCAGTGCTAGAAGGGAGGGGGGTTTGTGGAAAGGAGGAGGAGGAGGAGGAGGAATGTGGGGTCCCTGGTGCTCTCTGAGCTGGGTGGTTTTCTTGCAGACGTTTCATGACCCAACTAAGTAACCTCATCAGTGCTACCGTAGAAGGGAGTGGGATTTGCATATAAGAGGAGGAGGAGAATGGCTGTGGGGTTTTTGGTGCTCTCTGTGAGGAGGAGGGGGAGGGGGAGGGGGAGGAGGAAGACTGTGAGATCCTTGGTGCTCTCTGAACAGTGGTTTTCTCGCAGACGTTTCATGACCCAACTACGTAACCTCATCAGTGGACAGGGAGGAGGAGGAGGAGGAAGACTGTGGGGTCCTGGGTACTCTTTGAATTTAGTGTTTTTCTTGCGGACGTTTCATGACCCAACTAAGTAACCTCATCAGTGTTGCCGTAGAAGGGAGTGGGATTTGCATATAAGGAGGAGGAAGGATGGCTGTGGGGGTTTTGGTGCTCTCTTGGAGGAGGAGGAGGAGGAGGAGGAGGAGGAGGAGGAGGAGGAAGGAAGGAAGGAAGGAAGGAAGGAAGGAAGGAAGGAAGGAGTGTGGGGTCCTTGGTGCTCTCTGAGCTGAGTGGTTTTCCTGCAACCTTTTCATGACCCAAACTAGGTAACATCATGGGCGCTGGTGGCGTTAACCTAGTTTGGGTCACGAAACGTCTGCAAGAAAACCGCCCAGCTCAGCGAGGACCAAGGACCCCTCATTTCAACCCTGAGCTACAGGTATTTCCTTTAGTTTAAACGAACTGTGGGCACCCTTTGAATCCTGCCATTTCTGATCTCTCATTGTGCGGTAAATATAGCTGAGAATAACTGAGTCGGAAGGGGCCTTGGAGGTCATCTAGTCCAACCCCCGGCTCAGGCAGGAGACCCTGTAGCATTCTGGTGGTCCAGCTTCTGCAAAACCTCCAGTGTTGGAGCATTCACAACTTCTGGAGGCAGGTTGTTCCACTGGTTAATTGTCACCAGTGCCAGGAAATTCCTCCTTAGTTCCAGGTTGCTTCTCTCCTTGATGAGTTTCCATCCGTTGCTTCTGCTCCTGGGGCTTTGGAGAATAGATAGACACACACACACACACACCCTCTTCTTTGTGACAGCCCCCGAGATACTGGCACACTGCCTTTTTGATGCACACTCCTCTTTTGTGCAGAACCCACCAGAGGGAGCTACAGGCAAGCCAAAGAAGGCATCTCGGATCGAAACACGTCTCTCAAAAGTTAATTTTGAATACTTTCAGACTGGCCCCGGGCCAGGCATCCTTGCCCCGCAAGGAGAAGTCCTGTCGGACTCTTTCCTTTGGCAAACTTGCGATGCTATCCGATCCCCAAGCTACACAGAAGAAGACTTCTGTTGTGCAGGAACACCTCCTTGACCTTGGGGCTGATTGTCCTCAGATATCGGGAACTTTGGGCGACGTCATTTATTGGTTCTGCTAAGATTAGGAGAACCTGCCCACGGAGCTGCAAGCAGACTACTCCTGTGGTCTGTAGTCGTGGGGGCTTCCTTTGAAGCGTCCGCTTGCGTCCTGGGCCAAGGACTTGGCGCTCTAGAGGAGCCATCAACTCTGCTCTTGGTTCCTGGAGAAGAGACCCCTGAGTTGTGAGTTCTTCTGGGCTTCACAGCTGGACCGCCTTTGTAGAGGCAAACCACAGCCTCCTTAGAAAAAGACACACACCGTGTTTGTAAAGTTGCTGGGATGGAGGAGCGGGAGGAGACCTCCGCTTTCCACTTGCCAGACTGGATGGTGAGTCAACCCTGAGTAGCTTCCATGAGTAAGAAAGCGGGGAGGGAAGTAGAGAAAACTTGGACTTCCGTTGTGTGATATGTTGTCGCTCAGATTTATTGTCTTTTCGGGACTGAGGTTAGCCTTAGCTGTCAAGGTTTAGTCTCCCAAGGCAGAAGCGTAGCCTTGAAAGGGAGCTGGGTGACTTTGGGCGAAACACCAGGTGGGGAGTTCTAGTCTCGACTTGGATGTGAAAACCGGCTGGGTGTCTTTGGTGAATCACCAGGAGGTGGGAAGTTCTAGTCCCAAGTGAGGCATGAAAAGCTGGCTGGATGACTTTGGGCCAGTCTCCCAGCCCAACCCACCTCACAGGGTTGTTGTGGAGAAAGGAGGAGGAGGAAGTTGTGCGGAATATGTTTGCCACCTTGAGTTATTTGTAAAAAAATAATGAAGCATGATTGATAGATAGGTAGATAGATAGTAGATAGATAAAAAGATAGATAATAGTAGTAGAAGAAATAATAATGATGAGGAGAATGAGGTTGATGTTAGAAGGGACCTTGGAGGTCATGTAGTCCGACCCCCTGCTCAGGCAGGAAACCGTGCCTGTACTATTTCAGACAAATGGCTGTCCAGTCTTTTCTTAAAAACTTCCAATGTTGGAGCATTCACAACTCCATGATAGATAGATAGATAGATAGATAGATAGATAGATAGATAGATAGATAGATAGATAGATAGATAGATAGATAGATAGATAGATAGATAGATAGATAGATAAAGATGATAGAGATGATAGATAAAGATGATAGATAGATAGATAGATAGATAGATAGATAGATAGATAGGGATGATAGATAAAGATGATAGATAGATAGATAGATAGATAGATAGATAGATAGATAGATAGATAGATAGATAGATAGAGATGATAGATAAAGATGATAGATAGATAGATAGATAGATAGATAGATAGATAGATAGATAGATAGATAGATAGATAGATAAAGATGATAGATAGAGATGATAGATAAAGGTGATAGATAGATAGATAGATAGATAGATAGATAGATAGATAGATAGATAGATAGATAGATAGGGATGATAGATAAAGATGATAGATAGATAGATAGATAGATAGATAGATAGATAGATAGATAGATAGATAGAGATGATAGATAAAGATGATAGATAGATAGATAGATAGATAGATAGATAGATAGATAGATAGATAGATAGATAGATAGATAGATAGATAGATAGATAAAGATGATAGATAGAGATGATAGATAAAGGTGATAGATAGATAGATAGATAGATAGATAGATAGATAGATAGATAGATAGATAGATAGATAGAGATGATAGATAAAGATGATAGATAGATTGATAGATAGATAGATAGATAGATAAAGATGATAGATAGAGATGATAGATAAAGATGATAGATAGATAGATAGATAGATAGATATAGATAGATAGATAGATAGATAGATAGATAGATAGATAGATAGATAGAGATGATAGATAAAGATGATAGATAAAGGTGATAGATAGATGGATATGATAGATAAAGGTGATAGATAGATAGATAGATAGATAGATGATAGAGAAAGAAAGAAAAAGAAAGAAAGAAAGAAAACATTCTTCCTATGTTTTAGCCTCCAGTCCCTCTAATCCTCTTAGCTGCTCTTCTCTGCCCCCTTTCCAGAGTCTTGAACCCCTCCATCCGGTGCATCAGGAATATCCCCAGGCTCCCTTCTGCATTGTTCTAGACATAGACACACACATACACACAAACACACACACAAATCTGCCGAGATGCCCCTTTGCATTACCTTAGGATCAGGACGCAGAGATTTCCCAAACCTTTCTAAGCGCCGCTCCCCTCTTCCCACGGCTTGCCTGCCTGCCTGCCTATTCAGAGCTGACAGGAAGAAACATCGCTGCGCGCCTTTATTTTTAGAAGTCCCAAACCTTTTATTATCGCTCTCAAAAATATTTTGGAGTGGGGAATCTGGGTATCTGAGGTGGAGAGATCCGAGAGACACCAACTTGGCAAGCGATGGCGACGCCGTTCAGGATGGACATTTTTCTTCTTCTTCTCCAGAATTGCAACCGATAGGAAGAACAATTCATTCACCCTTATTTCCTTTGTAATCTTCACGTAATCTTTCCTCCCCAGATTAAATAAGCAGGAACTCTCCGTATACACCTAGTTCCTCGGCTCACAAACCCAACTGAGCCCAAACTTTTAAGTTGCCGAGCGAGGCATTTGCGAACTGAGTTTTGCCCCCTTTAACAACTGTTCTTGCCGCAGTCGTTAAGCGAATCACTGCAGCTGTCAAATTAGTAACACGGTTGTGAAGCAAAACTGGCTTCCCCCCCTCCCCCCATGGACTTGGCTTTGTCAGCAGGTCGCAAAAGGGGATTCCGTGACCCCCCCCCCCCGGGACACTGCCATCGTCATAAATACGAGCCAGTTGCCAAGTCTCTGAATTTTGATCACGTGACCGCAAGGATTCTGCCAACGGTCGTAAGTGTGAAAAACGGCCATAAGTCGCTTTTCCCGGTGCCGTTGTAACTTCGAACTGGTCACTGAGTTGTAAGTCAAGAACTGCCTGTAAAAGCTTTGCAGCAGCAGAATAAAGCAATTCAGAGAATAGTTTTAAACACCTAGACCAGGGGTAGGCAACCTCGGCTCTTTTATGACTCATGGACTTTAACTCCCAGAATTCCTGGCTGGCTGGGCAGGGTTAGGCAACCTTGGCTCTTTTATGACTGGTGAACGTCAATTCCCAGAATTCCTGAGCCAGCCATGCTGAGGGGAAAGGGAGAGGTTTCCAAGCTGAGCCAGGCTGGCTCAGGAATTCTGGGAGTTGAAGTCCACGAGTCATGAGGGGGGCCATAGTTCCCTCATGCTGGCTCAGGAATTCTGGGAGTTGAAGTCCACAAGTCATAAAAGAGCCAAGGTTGCCTGCCCTAGGCCTAGGCTGCTTTATGACTTGTGGACTTCAACTCCCAGAATTCCTGAGCCGCCATGGATCAGCTTGGAAACCTCTCCTTTTCCCCTCAGCATGGCTGGCTCAGGAATTCTGAGAGTTGAAGTCCACGAGTCGTAAAAGAGCCAAGGTTGCCTACCCCTGGCCTCAGCCAGAGGTGGGCCTAAGCCTAGACCACTTTATGACTTGTGGAGTTCAATTCCCAGAATTCCTGAGCCAGCCATGCTGAGGGGAAAGGGAGAGGTTTCCAAGCTGAGCCAGGCTGACTCAGGAATTCTGGGAGTTGAAGTCCAAGAGTCATGAGGGGGCCATAGTTCCCTCATGCTGGCTCAGAAATTCTGGGAGTTGAAGTCCACGAGTCATGAGGGGGCCATAGTGCCCTCATGCTGTCTCAGGAATTCTGGGAGTTGAAGTCCACGAGTCATGAGGGGGCCATAGTTCCCCCATGCTGGCTCAGGAATTCTGGGAGTTGAAGTCCACGAGTCATGAGGGGGCCATAGTTCCCTCATGCTGGCTCAGGAATTCTGGGAGTTGAAGTCCAGGAGTCATGAAGGAGCCATAGTTCCCTCATGCTGGCTCAGGAATTCTGGGAGTTGAAGTCCAGGAGTCATGAAGGAGCCATAGTTTCCTCATGCTGGCTCAGGAATTCTGGGACTTGAAGTCCAGCAGTCATAAAAAAGCCAAGGTTGCCTATCCCTGCCCTAGGGATAAGACCTTTGAGGCAGAACCAAAGCACTGGAGGAGTAAACTGGGAGTATCTCTAATTGCAAGTTCACCTTTGCTATTCAGGTTTGTGTGGGGCAAAGCCATGGGAAAAGAGGTTCAGAGGAAACCCCAGTTTCACTAAAACAATTTTTCTGTTTGCCTGCAATCCTGGAAAAGTCAAGGGACAGCCTGCGCTCAAAAAAAAAAAATGGATTTATTTGCTTTGTGTTTTTTTTTAAAGAAAGTCTTCGGTGCCAGCCATTGCCCGAGCAACTCCTTCATGCATGATCAGATACTGTAAGTGGCTGGCCGGAGAAATTGAGATTGCTTATTATCTCAGCCATTAGTGATGTCCTGGGGCAGTTGAGCGATAAAATAATTTAAACTTCAACCAGATAAAATAATTTAAACTTCAACCAAGAAAACGTAGGTTCTGGATAGCAAAGCAACAGAAGAACTGAACAGTCTGCCGGAGCTTCTGTTGGGGAAAATTATAGCTCAGAAGGTCAGGAATGGAGGGTAAGAACAACGGAAGTCCTCCTCCTCTTCCAGATCCGTTCAGAAGAAAAAGGAGAATAAAAGAATGAATCTTTTTCGGCGGCTGAGAAAAGTCAGGAAAAGAATAAAACAAAAGAACAGAACTAAAGGGGAACGGAGTCCCTGCGGAGTTGGCTCCCTCCGCTAGTCGTTCCCTGCTAAAGGCTTGCCCAATATTTTTATTTTTATATTATTTTATTTTGGGGGGATTGGGTACCATCTCTAATAGATTGTGAGAGTGATGTGGACACACAGGTGTCTAAGGAAGTTGTCCAGGTGTGCCTTTGGTAGAAAGCAATCGGTGGAATTGGTGCGCCCTCTGAGCCTGGTGGTTTTCTGGCAGACGTCTCGTGACTCAACCTGGTTACATCATCAGTGTTAGAAGGGAGCGGGGTTGGTAGAGAGGAGGAGGAGAAGAGGGATGATTGTGGGGTCCTGGGTGCCCTCTGAACTTGGTGGTTTTCTGGCAGGCGTTTCATGACCGAACTAGGGAACATCATCAGTGCTGGAAAGAAGCAGGGAAACTTCTATAGCTGTTGATGCTCCCTAGTTGGGTCAGGAAATGTCGAAAAGCACCAGGCTCAGAGAGCACCAAGGACCCCCCCCCCACACACACAGCCCTCCCTCCCTCCACAAATTATCCTCCCTTCTAGCACTGATGATGTACCCTAGTTCGGTCATGAAATGTCTCCAGGAAAACCACCCAGCTCCGAGAGGACCAAGAACCCCACAGTTCTACTTCTCTTTCTCTCCTTCCTTCCACTCTCGCTGTTCTCTTTTCCTTCCTTCCTTCCTTCCTTCCTTCCTTCCTTCCTTCCTTCCTTCCTTCCCTCCCTCCCTCCCTCCCTCCTCTCTCCCTTCTAGCACTGATGATGTTCCCTAGTTCGGTCATGAAACGTCTGCAAGGAAAACCACCCAGCTCCGAGAGGACCAAGAACCCCACAGTTCTACTTCTCCTTCTCTCCTTCCTTCCACCCTCCCTCCCTTTTCTCTCTTCTTTCCTTCCTTCCTCCCTCCCTTCCTTCCTTCCTTCCTTCCTTCCCTCCCTCCCTCCCTCCCTCCCTTCTAGCACCGATGATGTTCCCTAGTTCGGTCATGAAACGTCTGCAAGGAAAACCACCCAGCTCCGAGACCACCCAGGACCCCACAGTTCTTCTCCTTCCTTCCACCCTCCCTCCCTTTTCTCTCTTCTTTCCTTCCTTCCTCCCTCCCTCCCTCCCTCCCTTCCTTCCTTCTCCACAAATCCTCCTCCCATCTAGCACTGATGATGTTCCCTAGTTCAGTCATGAAGCGTCTCCAGGAAAACCACCCAGCTCCGAGAGCACCAGGGACCCCACAATTCAACTCTGAGCCACAAATATTCTTTTCTAAAGTAACCAGCCTCCCCAAAATGGATAATTAATGGTTAATGATTCCTCGTTCTTCGAGGTGTCCATGTGAAGACCAGGCAGCCGTGTACCTCGGATGCTTTACGTTGGGTGCTCACCAAACTCTGCAGCCTAAAAGCTCCTTCTAATTTGGTTGAACCAAAAATGAACGTTTAGGATTTCACCTCTTTGCAAACAGCTAGTAGTTAATCTATTATCTCCCGTGGCCGAGCAGGAGGTGTGTACCTTGAAGATTTGTACCCGGGGATGGGTGTGTGTTGAAGAACATTCAAGAACTTGAAGAGTTAAAGGAGCAGTTGTGTTAATCCTCTTAAGACTCCCGCTCATGTGACAGGCTTAGCCTGGAATCCGAACCCTCTACTAAATCCTTGAAAGCCTTGGCATAAAGTCCGTCTGGTATGTGGAGTTACTAGTACTCGGGGGAGACGTTGACGTGGACCATTCGTGTGGAATCGATGGGAGCCCACTTGGAGATCTGCTGAAGCTTTCCTTTCCTAATCCCCCCGCCCATTGGTCTAAGGCAGGGGGTCTTCCAACTTGGCCCTTTGATGACTTGGGGACTTCAACTCCCAGAATTCCTTAGCCAGCCTCCATTTTGTTTGTTTGATTTAAGACAGGGGTCTTCAAACTTGGCCCTTTTATGACTTGGGGACGTCAACTCCCAGAATTCCTCAGCCAGCCTCCATTTTGTTTGTTTGATTTAAGACACGGGTCTTCAAACATGGCCCTTTGATGACTTGGGGACTTCAACTCCCAGAATTCCTTAGCCAGCCTCCATTTTGTTTGTTTGATTTAAGACAGGGGTCTTCAAACTTGGCCCTTTTATGACTTGGGGACTTCAACTCCCAGAATTCCTCAGCCAGCCTCCATTTTGTTTGTTTGATTTAAGACAGGGGTCTTCAAACTTGGCCTTTTGATGACTTGTGGACTTCAACTCCCAGAATTCCTCAGCCAGGCAAGAATTCTGGGAGTTGGAAGTCCACAAGTCTTTCCAAGTTGCCAAGGTTGGATACCCCTGGTCTAAGGCAATGTTTCTGAACCTGGGCAACTTGAAGATGGGTGGACTTCAACTCCCAGAATTCCTGGCTGGCTGGAGAATTCTGGGAGTTGAAGTCCACAAGTCTGGCAATCGCCAAGGTTGGACACCCCTGGTCTAAGACAGAGTTCCCCAAACTTTCCAGGTAATAATAATAATAATAATAATAATAATAATAATAATAAGAAGAAGAAGAAGAAGAAGAAGAAGAAGAAGAAGAAGAAGAAGAAGAAGAAGAAGAAGAAGAAGAAAAAGAAGAGAGATGGAAGGGACCTTGGAGGTCATCTAGTCCAACCCCCTGCTCAGGCAGGAAACCCTATACCATTTCAGACAAATGGCTGTCCAGACTCAATTGTCGTAAACTGAGAACTACCTGTACCCAGGCCTGGGATGCTGGCTGGAGATGGCTTGTTGTTGTTGTTGTTAATTGCGAAGTCGTGTCCGACCCATCGCGACCCCATGGACAACATTCCTCCAGGTCTTCCTGTCCTCTACCATCTTCTGGAGTCCATTTAAATTCACACCTACTGCTTCAGTGACTCCATCACTGGAGATGGCTTAGAAACCGGCAAAAGGGAAGGCAATGGCTGAGAGGAAGGAACAGGATCACAAATAACCTCTAAAAACTGGACCGGGTGCAGGTTATCCCCAGGCCCAGGTGGAGGTAGGCGCACATCAGTCACCTGAAGTGGGCTGCCCCAAAGAAGAGGCAGTCAAGCTGTTCTCCAAAGTGCCTGAAGGCAGGACAAGAAGCAACGGATGGAAACTCACCAAGGAGAGAAGCAACCTGGAACTAAGGAGAAACTTCCTGACAGTGAGAACAGAAGTTCTGCCTCATCCGTCTGTCTGTCTATCATCTGTCATGGAGTTGTGAATGGTCCAACACTGGAAGTTTTTAAGAAGAGATTGCACAGCCATTTGCCTGAAATGGTGTAGGGCAGACGTGTCAAACACAAGGCCCGGGGGCCGGATGCGGCCCACAAAGTGGTTTCATGTGGCCCGTGAAGCCATCCTGGAAACAGTGAGGGAACGGCCCCCACTGCCTTGGCCCTGGCCCAGGTCAGCCGGGAGCCAATGTACAGTTTTGTGGTGGCCATCTTGGCACTTGCCCCGGTGGACCATGTCTTGGCACTTACCCTGGTCCCACCCCCTTCTGCCAGAGACCCTCAGATCTGTCCCACTCCTGCCCAGCCCCCCACAGTCACCCTTAATGTGAATGATGTAGAACTGGCCATGCCCACCTAGTAGGCCACACCCACTCCATCCACGCCCACCCAGTAGGCTGCACCCACTCTGGCCACACCCACCTGGCTCCCCCAGGGCAACCACAATGCTGATGCGGCCCTCAGTGAAATTGAGTTTGACACCCCTGGTGTAGGGTTTCCTGCCTGAGCAGGGGGTTGGACTAGATGACCTCCAAGGTCCCTTCCATCATCATCATCATCATCTTATTATTATTATTAATATTATTATGGATCATCGCACAGTCAGCCAGATGTTCAGACTGGATTTGGCATTTTGTCTACCTATCGAGTCCTTACCCAGGACCTGGGATAGGCAGATGTGGATGTTTGATGGTATTACAGATATCGTCGCAGGATGGAAGCAGTTCCTAGTAAGGCCGCCTTTTGCAATTGACTAATGGCGAATGTGTCAATGCCGATGAAGGTGTTCAAGTGGTGCTCCAGTTGTTTTGGGATTGCACCCAAGGAGCAATTACTATTGGTACTACCCTTGCTTGCCTTTGCCACAGTCTTTCTATTTCTATTTGTAGGTTTTTGTATTTTGTTATCTTGTCCAGTTCTTTCTCGTCTATTTTTTATTCTTCTTCTTCTTATTATTTGGAAGTAAATCCAACTGACTCTTAATTTTTTTTGCCAGACAAGTTAACCAGCCATAGGAGCACCCAAAACCTGCTCTAAAGCGGAGCAATATTATAGCAATATGGGTGGGTGGGAAGTTGCTCTCCTGGACTTTGGTTAATAAATGCCTTTACTGTTTCAGTCGCTGGCTGGTTAAACTTTCTGCTAACTGCCTTTATTAGATTGGGAGGGGGGGGAGAGAGAGAGAGAGAGAAGCTGAATTTTAAAAGGTGCCTAATTACCGTGTTAATTATAGCAGGCAGGAAGGGGGGGGGAGAAAAAAAATAGTGTACAGCTTATAGAAACAAGCCATTAATGCCCATACGAGGCAGGCCGTTTTTGGAAAACCAGAGTTTTAATGATGCGGCAGCAATAAAAGACAAATTAAAAGAAGAGGGACGGGCGGGAGCTTCTCCAAACGTTGGTTCTCCAGCCATGGAGACCTGGAAAAGAGGGTGGAAGCCAACAAGGTCCTCTGCCCCTCGGCCTCGCCCTCCCTCCCCTCCCCTCTTCCCCCCCCCCTCCCCCAGCAAAGGGTTGAAACCAGAGCAGGCAGGATTGCCACTGCAAGGAAGGTATAAAGGGACGGGCACCTGGGCTCAGGTGTTGCCTCCGAGGAAGTTCCAGGAGTGCCACCATGCCAGGCCAGAAGATGACCTCTGCCAACGGGGACCCGGGGATTAAAGGCAAGGTGAGGGGATTTGACAGACCCCTAAGGCTGGGACGGACCCCGGGAGGTCATCTAGTCCACCACCACCCCGCCCCAGGCAGGCGTCTTTGTACCGTCCTGGAGAAACCGTTTCTTGAAGGCCTCCAGGGATGGAGCAGTCGCGGCTCCAGGAGGCCGACTCGTCGGTTGATGAATGGTTCCCCCTCTTTGGAAATAATATAAAATTCCTCCTGAGTTCCAGGCGGGATGTCTTTGGAGAGTCTCCCTCATCCAGGTCGTCGTTCCTCCTCCTCCTCATCCGAGCCATGATCTGTCCCCCGCAGGATGAAGGCCTCGTCCGCCTGTTTGCAACCGATAGCAGTCCTGAGCTTTGGCTGATGTCGTGGCTCCGTCTTGTTTTAGGTCTCTTTCATGGACGCTTCTGATCAAGTGGGATCAAAGTCTAAGACTCAGGGGTTCTCAACCTTGGCCACTTTAAGACTTGTGGACTTCAACGCCCAGAATTCCTCAGCCAGCTTTGCTGGCTGAGGAATTCTGGGCGTTGAAGTCCACAAGTCTTAAAGTGGCCAAGGTTGAGAACCCCTGGTTAGGTGCTGTTGGTGTTCCTACACCACCACCCTCTTTTCTCCTTTCCTCCCCATACTTCTGGGATGACTTTTCTACGGGAGGACCAGGTGACCAGAGATGTTGGCTTTTGACCAACAAGAGGTTTTTCACTCCACAGGTTATCGATACGGCCAATTGAACGGCTCCTTTGTTGGATACGGGGGGGGGGCGAGGCGAGATGGAGCTGTTTTTTCAACAATCCGGTTCTTTGGCGCTCGAGTAAAACTTGGTGGGGCTGTTTTACGTAACGGGGAGTCCTCAACTGTAAATATATATACATTGCTTACTGGTGTACACCGCTTAGAGAGTGCTCGCACTTAAAGCGGTATATAAGTCTCATAAATAAATAAATAAATAAAATAAACTTAAAACGGCTCATTTAGGGACCGTTCCGAGTTACCGCGGCGTTGAAAAAAAAAGGGACTTTTTCACCTTTAACAACCGTTGCAGCCTCCCCCTGGTCCCGTGATCAAAATGACTGTTTTCTGTTCAACCTGGATTCTTCTTTCCGTCCACCCTTTGCTAAATCTGGCTTTCTTTCTTTCTTTCTTTTAATATATATAGATCCAGTTTGCTGACCAAAAGCAGGAATTCAACAAGCGCCCCACGAAGATCGGCCGCCGTTCGCTCTCCCGCTCCATCTCTCAATCGTCCACAGACAGTTACAGCTCCGGTAGGCGCTTCCGAGAGGCGTTTTCCAAACGAAATATTTGGAAGTCAGCCCCGGCTGTCCTTCCCTCCCCGGTTGTCCCGTGAAATTCCCCGCGAAGGGTGCAGGAAAGGAGTCGGAAGGGCGCTCAGCAAAGTTCCCAACAGGGAGAAAGGGGTGCAGTGGAGCTTCTCTGTCAAAAGGCAGTCTACCCCTGAAAACTCCCCAATGGGAAAGCAAAGCAGGGCAGAGCAAATGCCTTCAAGGGGAGCCTGGATTGAAACCCAATCTCTTTCCGTCATATTTGAAATCGAGAAGGCTTAAGACTCAGTGTTTCTCACCCTTGACCATTTTAAGGCATGTGGACTTCAACTCCCAGAATTCCACAGCCAGCATTGCTGGCTGTGGAATTCTGGGAGTTGAAGTCCACAAGTCTTAAAGTTGCCAAGGGTGAGAAACACTGGCTTAAGTGGACCCGTTTTGTTAAGTGATTCGTTTGGTTCATCAGGGAGGTCCTGTCATAGTGATGTGTACACTGTCCAGAGTCCCCTCCCTCTGCCAGGGAAATGAGTGGTCTTAAAGTGGGAGGGAGGGAGGGAGGGACAGGCAGAGGTAGGGACAGACAAATGGGCAGACAGAGGGAGGGATAGGTGGATAGATGGATGGATGGGTAGAGAGATGAGAGAGATCAAATAGAAAATAAATAAGACAGTAGATATTAGAAAGATAGACAGACACAGTTGGTATTAGAAAGGTAAGTTAAGATAGAAAGATAGATAGACACAGTAATTAGAAAGATAGGTTGAGATAGATAGAAAGATAGATAGATAGACAGACACAGTAGATATTAGAAAAGTAGGTTGAGATAGATAGATAGACACACACACACACAGAAGGTATTAGAAAGGGATAGACAGATAGATAGATAGATAGATAGATAGATAGATAGATAGATAGATAGATAGATAGATAGATAGATAGATAGATAGACAGATATTTAGATAGATAGATAGATAGATAGATAGATAGATAGATAGATAGATAGATAGATAGAGAGAGAGATAGATAGCGAGATAGATAGCGAGATAGATAGGTAGGTAGGTAGGTAGGTAGGTAGGTAGGTAGGTAGGTAGACAGACACATGCACAGAGAAGGTATTAGAAAGGTATAGATAGATAGATAGATAGATAGATAGATAGATAGATAGATAGATAGATAGATAGATAGATAGATAGATAGATAGATTAGATAGATAGATAGATTAGATAGATTGATAGATAGATTAGATAGATTGATAGATAGATAGATAGCGAGATAGATAGATAGATAGATAGATAGATAGATAGATAGATAGATAGATAGATAGATAGATAGATAGATAGATAGATAGATAGATAGATAGATAAGTGGGTGGGTGGACGGGCGGACGGACATGGACAGATAACTGACAGATAGACAGACAGACCGATATAGAGGGATAGACAGAACTTTTCTTTGACAGTTTGTGCCATGGAATGCTATTGTTGGAGCCAGAATGGTTTCAGATCCATTTTCATCACACACAAAAAACAAAACCCAGCTATGACAAGAAGGCTTAAATAGAAAAAAGCTGTTCTTTTCATTCTTTCTTTTAAAAAACAGTTTGATCTGGCCTGCCTGCCTGCCATGTGCCCCCCCCCCTCGTGCTTCCAACACGCTGCAGGCGCCAGAGGACACAGGGAAGCCGGTCTAGCAACCAGTTTAAGCACTGCTGTGCTATTGCTGACTCTGTAAACTGCTTAGAGAGGGCTGTAAAGAACTGTGAAGGAATGTATAAATCTAAGTGCTATTACTAGGAAGGAAGGAAGGAAGGAAGGAAGGAAGGAAGGAAGGAAGGAAGGAAGGAAGGAAGGAAGGAAGGAAGATGATAGAGATAGAAGGAGGGGAGGGAGGGGAGGGAGCGAGGGAGGAAGGAAGGGATGATAGAGATAGAAGGAGGGGAGGGAGGGGAGGGAGCGAGGGAGGAAGGAAGGGATGATAGAGATAAAAGGAGGGAGGGGAGGGAGGGAGGAAGGAAGGAAGGAAGGAAGGAAGGAAGGAAGATGATAGAGATAGACGGAGGGGAGGGAGGGGAGGGAGCAAGGGAGGAAGGAAGGGATGATAGAGATAGAAGGAGGGAGGGGAGGGAGGAAGGAAGGAAGATGATAGAGAAGAAGGAGGGGAGGGAGGGGAGGGAGCGAGGGAGGAAGGAAGGAAGATGATA
The DNA here is from genome assembly GCA_024509115.1 of Crotalus helleri. Lineage (NCBI taxonomy): Eukaryota > Metazoa > Chordata > Lepidosauria > Squamata > Viperidae > Crotalus > Crotalus helleri. Next base: position 74,300 of record JAKSXO010000086.1, read on the forward strand.
GAGATAGAAGGAGGGGAGGGAGGGGAGGGAGCGAGGGAGGAAGGAAGGAAGATGATAGAGATAGAAGGAGGGGAGGGAGGGGAGGGAGGGAGGAAGGAAGGAAGGAAGATGATAGAGATAGAAGGAGGGGAGGGAGGGGAGGGAGGGAGGGAGGAAGGGATGATAGAGATAGGAGGGGAGGAAAGGGAGGGAAGAAGGAAGGGAGGAAGGGCCTTGGTGGCACAATGGTTAAAATGCAGTATTGCAGACTCTGCCCACAGTCAGGAAGTTCGATCCTGACCGCCTCAAGATTGACTCACCTTTCCAGTAAAAGGAGTTCCCAGATGGTTGGGGGCAACAGCCTGACTCTGTAAACCGCTTAGAGGGGGCTGTAAAGGCCCTGTGAAGCGGTATATAAGTCCACTGTAAGTGCAAAGTGCTATTGCTCTTCGATTTTTGGATTCTGCCTTCCCCATTTTGAGACGATCCGCCATCCCGCTAGGGAGATTCCCCCCCCCACAAGCAGAGACACCCCTCCCGTGTCCCACAGCCGGTAGCCTCCCCCTGCCGCGGCGTCTTCTTTTCAGAATGAGACGTCTGAATTCCGCCCGGCCTTTGGAACCCAAACTCAGAATGCTGGTTTATGACTCTCCTCCAGTCCCTTCTTTGTGACTTGAGAAGAGAAGAGAGCGCCTCTCCCCCGGTGCCGTGTCGGGGGGTCCCACTGCACGGAAAGGAAGGCCCCCCCCCTCGATCGGATGGACGCCCCGAGAATCTTCTCCATTGACACCGTGCACGACGAGATCCCGGCCGTGGCTCAGCTCTCCTTTCGTTCCCAAGAAAGGAAGCCGAGCCGGATTCTCTGCCGACGGGTGGGAAGCGGTAAGGACCGCCGGTAGGGACGCGCTCCGGACGCTTCCCGCGAGGTTGAAGCCGGCCGAATCTTAAAGCGTGTCGAGACGGGAGCGGGAACCTTTGAGTCGGAACCAAGGGGCCTTGGGGTCCTAGGGGTTTCCTTGGGTTGTCGCTCGCAAGCGACACCCCTCCCCATCTGTAAGGGTTGGTTGAGTCCAGGATCGACCTGCAAGCGAGCCACTGGATCGCTTGACAGATCCGGCTGCCGGATCACAGGGGGCTTGGTTCTGTACACGGGCATGGGAATGACAGATAAGTCTTTCTGTGCTAATTAGAAGCGGGGATGATCTTGGGCGACAAGGCAGTGTCAGAATAACAGAACTTGGAAGGGACCTTAGAGGTCCTCTAGTCCAACCCCCTGCTCAAGCAGCAGACCCTGTCCCATTTCAGACCAATGGCGGTCCGGCATTTTCTTAAAAACCTCCAGTGATGGAGCATCCACAACTTCTGGGGGCAAGCTGTTCCACTGGTTAATTGTCCTCACTGCTAGGAAAGTTCTAAGTTGCTTCTCTCCTTGATGAGTTTCCATCCGTTGCTTCTTGTCCTGCCTTCAGGTGCTTTGAATAAAAGTATAAGAGAGCTGGAAGGGACCTTGGAGGTCTTCTAGCCCAACCCCCTGCTCAGGCAGGAGATTTTTCTTATACCATTTCAGACAAATGCCTGTCCAATCTCTTTTTAGAGAGATAGAGATAGATATATAGATTTTGTTTTAACAGTAATAGATATAGTTAATTATCATAAACAATATGTTAATTACTCAATAGCCTTTCTTACTAACATATATTCAAAATTACATATCACATACCTTTCTCTCTGGCTGGTTTTTCTAGCCCAGTGGTTCTCCACCTGTGGGTCGGGACCCCATTTAGGGTCGAACGACCATTTCACGGGGGTCGCCAAACAATGCAGTCCGCCATTTTTTCCCCCCCTTTTCCTTAGCTGTGCTCCTCCCTTTTATTCTATTGGCTTTTGAAAGCCAATAGAAGAGACTCTCTTGAATAGAATCTAATTCTATTGGCTTTCAAAAGCCAATAGGAATCGTCCAGGCTGTCTCTGCCCTGCTGAGCCCGTCAAAAGTCCCATTCTGCAAACGGTGCTGCACCAGTTGAGTAGTCCTCGACTTACGACCGGTTGAGTAGTCCTCGACTTACGACCGGTTGGGGGTCGCGGCATTAAAAAGGTTGAGAACCACTGTTCTAGCCATTGATAGAAATTATCCCCTGTTCTAAAGTACACAGAGTCTCTTTAATCTTTAAAGTCAGTCTATCCATTTCTGCACGCTCTAGAGAGTTTTCTTAAATTAGTACTTCTTCAGACTTTAAACCAGAATTGTTTTTGTTAGGAATAATAGGAGCGAATTACGAGAAAGATTGCAGATATCTAATACTACCTATGTTAACAGCAGCAAGAATTGGATTTACCCAATATTGGAAAAAATGAAAACTTTCCAATCCCTTCTTAAAAACCTCCAGTGATGGAGCACCCACAGCGTCTGGAGGCAGGTTGTTCCGCTGGTTAATTGTCCTGGTAGGAAAAGTTAGGAAAGTTCTAGGTGGCTTCTCTCCTTGATCAGTTTCCCTCCGTTGCTTCTTGTCCGGCCTTTGGGCGCTTTGAATAAGAGAATCCCAGACTCAGGAGTGACCTTGGGGTCTTCTATCCAGTCTCCTCTAGTCTTTGGAGAAATTGTCTCTGTGTGCACTTTGCACGCAGGTGGCTTAGTGTGTGTCTTCGTGCCAGACTTGGAGCAATTGCTTGACGATAAGACGCTGAGCCCCCTCTACAGTCAAGGAACACAGGTAGACTTACGACTTAACCGGAATTCGTTTAGGGACTGTTCAAAGTTACAACAGCACCCCCCAAAAAATGCGACTGACGTCCATTCCTCACCCTTAACAACCACTGCAGCATGGCAGCATGAGCAAAATCCGGATGCTTAGCAATGGATTCGTATTTAGGACCGTTGCAGAGTCCCGGGGTCACGCGATCCCAATTTGCGACCTTCCGACGAAGCGGAGTCAATTGGGGGGGGGAACCCATATTTCAGGGATGGTGAACCTTTTTAAGACCGACTGCCCAAACTGCAACCCCAAAACCCCCTTCTTTATGGCCAGGTGCCAGGTGGGTGTGGCCCACTGGCTGGGTGTGGCTGTGGTCATAGCAGACTGGGTGGGAATGGCCAAGGTGGGCATGGTCACCTCGAAGTTGCTCGTGGGGAGGGACACCTGTGGGGGCCGGGCAGGGTTGGGGGAGATCCGGGGGAGGGGGTCTCTGGCAGGAGGCTCATCCTGCGGGGTGAGGCGAGGCAGGGCGGGGGTGCCATTGTCGCAGGGCAAGGCGACGCAAGGGCCGGGGCGGTTGCTGCCCGACACCATCGGCCCCGCACACAGAGGCCAGCGAGCGCATGGTGGCCGACAGTGTCCGTCAACAGCCACAGCCTGCCAGTTCCTCAACCGGTGCACTCTGGGGCTCCGCAGCCCATCGCCAGCAGTTCAGAGAACCCAACAGCTGAGGAGGTGATGCAGTGGGTCGTGCCCGGGAAAAGGAGAGTGTGCAAGGCCAGGAGGGATGGGATGGGGGGGGAGGGAAACCAGCCATGCTGGGATGCATCCGGCCACGTGGGACCTCAGTGAGTTAACGGGTGCCTGGTTGAAGAGGGACCGTTGCCATCTCTGGGGCATTTATTTATTTATTTATGAGACTTATATACTGCTTTTAAGTGCAAACACTCTCTAAGCGGTGTACACCAGTAAGCAATGTATATATATATTTTACATTGCCCCCCACAATCTGGGTCCTCATTTTACCTACCCCGGAAGGATGGAAGGCTGAGTCAACCTTGAGCCGGTGAGATTTGAACCGCTAACCTGTTGAACACAGTCAGCTAAAGTGGCCTGCATGGCACGCGTGCCCACAGAGAGGGCTCCGAGTGCCGCCTCCGGCACGCGTGCCACAGGTTCGTCCCCACTGCCATATTCACTTTGCCGCCGCGGCAAGGATGGGCAAAACCTCCCTTCCTTTAGTCTTGCGTAGCGATGGAAATGTCAGGTTGCCTTGTCGGCGTAAGTCGAGGACTCCCTGCAGCCGCCTCCAGGAGGCGGAGGCAGATTTGGGGAGGGGCCTCTCAGAAGAGGAGGATGGGGGGCAGATCTTACCTCAAGTGGCAAGAGGTTCCAAAGGTCCCCTTCTTCCTACTTCTTCGCCCACCCCGGCTTTGCCCATCGCCCGTGTTTGCTAAGATGGTTTTCCTCCCAGCCTGCTCCTCACCGTCCTTTCTGCCTCCACTTCCTCCAGCTGCCTCCTACACCGACAGCTCCGATGACGAGACCTCTCCGAGGGACAAGCAGCAGAAGAGCAGCAAGGGCAGCAGCGATTTCTGCGTGAAGAACATCAAGCAGGCGGAATTTGGGCGCAGGGAGATCGAAATTGCGGAACAAGGTGAGGGAGGGAGGGAGGGCAACTCGGCTGCCTCGGTTTCCTGGGTCAAGATTTATATCTTAGTCTGGTCTGACGTGACTTGGTGGGAGTCGATTGGCAGGCTGCGGCTTGGGGAGGGGCCATGTCTGTCCTTGTGGGTTGCCGATCCTGCTATGTCCCTGGGGGCCATAGAGCCAGTGGGGTCTAGGGCTAGAAGAAGCAATGAGTTCTAGTCCCGCCTTAGTCACAGAAGCCATCTGGGTGACTTTGGGCCTATCACCAGGAGACGGTGAGTTCTAGTCCCGCCTTAGTCACAGAAGCCATCTGGGTGACTTTGGGCCAATCACCAGGAGACGGTGAGTTCTAGTCCCGCCTTAGCCATGAAACCTGCTTGAGTGACTTTTGACCAATCACCAGAGAGACGGTGAATTCTAGTCCTGCCTTAGCCCGGAAAACCAGCTAGGTGGCTTTGGGCCAATCACCAGGAGACGGTGAGCTCTAGTCCCGCCTTAGTCACGAAAGCCAGCTGAATGACTTTGGGCCAATCACCAGGAGACAGTGAGTTCTAGTCCCACCTTAGGCACAGAAGCCAGCTGAGTGACTTTGGGCCAATCACCAGGAGACTGTGAATTCTAGTCCTGCCATAGGCATGAAAACCAGCTGGGTGACTTTGGGCCAATCACCAGGAGACGGTGAGTTCTAGTCCCGCCTTAGGCACGAAAGCCGGCTGGGTGACTTTGAGCCAATCATTAGGAGACAGTGAGTTCTAGTCCCATCTTAGGCATAAAAGCCAACTCACTTTGGGCCAATCACCAGGAGGCGGTGAGTTCTAGTTTTGTCTGCACTAAAGACTGTCAGCTCAACCAGCCTCATAGGGTTGCTGTATTAGATAGAGAGATTGATGCAGACAGACAGGGGGACCCCCCCTCTGTTCCCCTCTGCTCTTTGAAGAAGGCTCCCCCCCAGGACTTTCTCAACCGGGGAGTGATTTTACGGTGGCTGAAGTGCCAGGTTACCCCCCCCCCCCAGACAAGACTAAAATGGAAAAAGGCGTTTTGTGGTTTGGTTTTTGTAGTTCTACCCATCTCATCAGGTCGTGGGAACCCGACCCTACGCATTGTTGGTGTGTGGTTCAACCTGAGCCTTCCCCCCCACCCCAAGCATTGCTTTATGCAGGGAGGGAAGGGAACACCTTCCTTCTTGGGCTCCTGGCCTGCCTTTTTTTTTTTTTCCAGTTTATTTATTTATTTTATTTATTTATAAATAAATATAAATATGAGACTTATATACCGCTTTAAGTGCAAGCACTCTCTAAGCGGTGTACACCAGTAAGCAATGTATATATATATTTACATTGCCCCCAACAATCTGGGTCCTCATTTTACCTACCTTGGGAGGATGGAAGGCTGAGTCAACCTTGAGCTGGTGAGATTTGAACCGCTGACCTGCTGAACACAGTCAGCTAAAGTGGCCTGCAGTACTGCACTCTAACTGCTGCGCCACCTCGGTTCTCTCTTTGCTTTAATCCCTTGACTGCGATCAAATTGCTGAAGGAGCTACGAAAGAGAATGGCATCAGATTAATTCCCAGATTTCTCTTTTGCTGCCAAAAGCCACAAAACTGTAATCCTCCTGGCACCCGTGGGCTTCTTCTGCTTCTCTCTCTCTCTCTCTCTCTCTCTCTCTCTCTCTCTTTCCTCTCTCTTTCTCTCTCTCTCTCTCTCTCTCTCTCTCTCTCTTTCCTCCCTCTTTCTCTCTCTCTCTCTCTCCCTCTCTCTCTCCTCCCTCTTTCTCTTCTCTCTCCTCCCTCTTTCTCCTCTCTCTTTCTCTTCTCTCTCTCCTGTCTCTCTCTTCTCTCTCTCTGTCTCTCTCTCCTCCCTCTTTCTCTATCTCCTCTTTCTCCCTCTGTCTCCTCCCTCTTTCTCTTCTCTCTCCTCCCTCTTTCTCCTCTCTTTCTCTTCTCTCTCTCCTGTCTCTCTCTTCTCTCTGTCTCTCCTCCCTCTTTCTCTCTCTCCTCTCTCTTTCTCTTCTCTCTCCTCCCTCTTTCTCTGTCTCTCTCTTCTCTCTCTCTCTCCTCCCTCTTTCTCTTTCTCTCTCTCTCTCTTTCAACCCCTTTCCCATATTTTATTGAGATGTGATGGACACTCTGGAGGTTGTCCTTGTGGGGTCCCTGGCACTCTCTGAGCTGGGTGGTTTTCTTGCAGACGTTTCATGACCCAACTAGGGAACGTCACCAGTGTTAGAAGGGAGTGGGGTTTGCTTTCTTTATATATGAGTGACTTGCCCTTGTATATAACATCGGGCATCAACAGGCACGTAGAGATAAACTACACCTACACACCCTTCAAAGCAGAAAACGAAAAGGCTACAAAGGAAATAGAGCAACGAAACCATCTCCTCACCAGCAATCAACGCCTGTAAAAGCAGAGAGTAATACCAGGATTAACACTGGACCAACAATCAAGCAGTAAACAACATCTAATCAAGCAGCTGCCAACAACACACCCACCTACACTGACAGGGCAAATCCTACATAAATAGAATTTAAGCTCTGGCGAGGGCAGGCAAAGCTCATTTTTCTTCTACCTTTCTCCACTCCTTTGCTGGCTGCATTTCTTTTTTTATATATATATAAATGTCTGGCAGGTTTTAAACCGTGGTTTCCCGCCTTCCGCTGAATCCCTGTTTCCTTTTCTCTCCCTCTCCTAGAAATGCCGGCGCTCATGGCCTTGAGGAAGCGCGCTCAGGGAGAGAAGCCATTGGCCGGAGCCAAGATCGTGGGCTGCACCCACATCACGGCTCAGACTGCCGTAAGTTACGCCCCGTCGGCCCCCGAGGGTCTTTTTCTTGGCCCAAAAGAGGAGGCGGTCACCCAAGGGCTGGGATCGACTGGAGCCGGAAATCTCGGGGAGATCCTGGCTTTGGCTTGGAAGGATGCTATGTTGGGCTTTACGAAAGAAAGAAAGAAAGAAAGAAAGAAAGAAAGAAAGAAAGAAAGAGAGAGAGAGAGAGAGAGAGAGAGAGAGAGAGAGAGAAAACAAAGAAAGAGAAAGAAAAGAAGAAAGAAAGAAAGAAAGAAAAGAAAGAAAGAAAGAAAGAAAGAAAGAAAGAAAGAAAGAAAGAAAGAAAGAAAGAAAGAAAGAAAGAAAACTGGCACCTTTTTTCTTTCTTTTCTTTTTTTTTCTTTTTTTCTTTTTAAAGAAAAACAAGTTTGATTGAAAGCCGCCGGCAGCCAGTTGGGCTGGGCTTTTACTACAGGTAGTCCTCGACTTTACGACTGTCACGGATCCAGCAATTTTATAACAACAACAATAATAATAATAATAACAACAACAAACAGACAAGCACCTGCAACATAACACCCCAGACTTAACAATTGTCGAAAGAAAGACAAAAAAGTCTGGATAGTGGACGTGGCAGTGCCTGGAGACAGCAGAATAGAAGAGAAAGAACTGGAGAAGATAACAAAATACAAAGACCTACAAATAGAAATAGAAAGACTGTGGCAAAAGCAAGCAAGGGTAGTACCAATAGTAATAGGCTCTTTGGGTGCAATCCCAAAACAACTGGAGCACCACTTGAACACCATTGGCATTGACAAATTCGCTATTAGTCAATTGCAAAAGGCGGCCTTACTAGGAACTGCTTCCATCCTGCGACGATATCTGTAATACCATCAAACATCCACATCTGCCTATCCCAGGTCCTGGGTAAGGACTCGATAGGTAGACAAAATACCAAATCCAGTCTGAACATCTGGCTGACTGTGCCATGATTGATAATAATAATAATAATAATAGTTGGAAGGGACCTTGGAGAGCATCTAATCCAGGGATCCCCAACCCCTGGTTCGTGGACAGGCATCAGGACCAGCGGCAGGCCAGCAAGCGGGCCGCACAAATAAACAAAGCTCCATCCTCAGGATGGAGGCAGTATTCAAAGCCACACGCTCTCCGGTCTGCGGAAAAGCCTTTCTCCATGGAGCTGGTCCCTGGTGCCCAAAAGGTTGGGGATCTCTGGTCCAATCCAGCCCCCTTCTCCTGCACCATTTCAGACTAATGGCTGTCCAGTCTCCTCTTAAAAACTTCCAGTGTTGGAGCATTCACAGCTTCTGGAGGCAAGGAGTTCTACTGGTTAATTGCTCTCACTGTTCAGGAAATTCCTCCTTAGTTCTAGGTTGCTTCTCTCCTTGGTTGGTTTCCATCCCTTGCTTCTTGTCCTGCCTTCAGGGGCTTTGGAGAATAGATCCTAGAATAGAATAGAACTGGAAGGGACTTTGGAGGTCATCTAGCCCAACCCCCTGCTCAGGCAAGAAACCCTACATCATTTCAGACAAATGATTGTCCAATTTCCTCTTAAAAACTTCCAGTGTTGGAGCATCCACATCTTCTGGAGGTAGCTTGTTCCACTGGTTAATTCTTCTCACTGTCAGGAAGTTTCTCCTTAGAATGAGAAATGTCGCCCAAAGGGGATCACGTGATCCTGGGACCCAGCAAGCGTCATAAATACGAGTCCGAATTTTTGATCTCGTGAGCATGGGGGACGACGCACCCGGTCGTTGAGGGTGAAAAACGGCCGTAAGGTCTCCTCCCCCCATTGCTGTCTTAACTCGAAGCAGTCATTCTGGATGGAAAAAGTGGATCCCTTTTTTCCACTTTTTTGTAGCTTCGGACGTTGTCGAAGCAAATGATTGTAACTCGAGGACTACTGTGTGGGCGTGGGCCCTGCTCAGCTGGAAAATAGAAACCTTATTAAGGTTATTACGATATATAGCAGTTCATGAAATCCAGCAGGTGGATTGGCCGAATTGAGGAAGGGGGGGGATTGAGTAGCCCTGGCAATTCCCTAGCCCCCCCCTCCTCTCCCCCTACTCAACGGTTCTCCCACCTGCAGGTGCTCATGGAAACCCTCAGTGCCTTGGGGGCCCAGTGCCGATGGGCTGCTTGCAACATCTACTCCACCCTCAACGAAGTGGCAGCCGCCCTGGCTGAGAGTGGTAAGGACTTCTCTTTCCTGGTGTGTGTGTGTGTGTGTGTGTGTGTCCCTAAAATAAGCTTCTTATATATATAAGCAACATGTTGTCTGGCTCCATTTGCAATTCAGTGGTCTATATTAACTTCTTCAGTCTAGATCAGGAGTCTTCAAACTTGGCCCTTTTATGACTTGGGGACTTCAACTCCCAGAAACTTAAAAAAAAGCTTTGAGGATGCTGAGATAGAAAGAAGGGATTCAGCCAGGAGCAGAACAGTGTGTGTGTGTGTGTGTGTGTGTGTGTGTGTGTGTGCGTGTGTGTGTGTATACGCACGCATGAGAGAGAGAGGAAGGGAGAGAGGAGGAGAGAGACAGGAGTGAGAAAGGCAAGAAGAGAGAGAGAGTAAGAGATGGTAAGATAGATAGATGGATGATAGATAGATAGATGGATGGATGGATGGATGATAGATAGAAATGATAAGATGGAGAGGTAGATAGACAGATAAATAGATAGATATGATATGATATAAGATGGAGAAAGATGGTAAGACAGACAGACAAAGGAAAGGAAGAAAAAGAAAAAAAATGATAAGATGGAGAGAGAAAGATGGTAAGATAGATAGATAGATAGATAGATAGATAGATAGATAGATAGATAGATAGATAGATAGATAGATAGATAGATAGTAGATAGATGATGGATGGATGGATAGGCAGGCAGGCAGGCAGATATGGGCAATGGATAGATGATGGATGATAGATAGATAGATAGAAGATAGATAGATAGATAGATAGATAGATAGATAGATAGATAGATAGATAGATAGATAGATAGATAGTAGATAGATAGATAGATAGATAGATAGATAGTAGATAGATAGTAGATAGATGATGGATAGGCAGGCAGGCAGATATGGGCAATGGATAGATGGATGATAGATAGATAGATAGATAGTAGATAGATGATGGATAGGCAGGCAGGCAGGCAGGCAGATATGGGCAATGGATAGATGAAGGATGATAGATAGATAGATAGATAGATAGATAGATAGATAGATAGATAGATAGATAGATAGATAGATAGATAGATAGATAGATAGATAGATAGTAGATAGATGATGGATAGGCAGGCAGGCAGGCAGGCAGATATGGGCAATGGATAGATGAAGGATGATAGATAGGTAGATAGGTAGATAGATAGATAGATAGATAGATAGATAGATAGATAGATAGATAGATAGATAGATAGATAGATAGATAGATAGATAGATAGATAGTAGATAGATAGATGATGGATAGGCAGGCAGGCAGACATGCAGATATGGGCAATGGATAGATGATGGATGATAGATAGATAGATAGATAAATAGATGATAGATAGAAATGATAAGATGTAGGTAGGTAGGTAGATAGATAGATAGATAGATAGATAGATAGATAGATAGATAGATAAAGAGGCAGACAGACAGACAGGGAAGGTCTTTTGGGGTGATGGTGATTCTTCTGCCCACTAAAAGGAGCCCCCCCCCCTTTTTTTTTCCTCTTCCAGGATTTCCCGTCTTCGCCTGGAAGGGGGAATCCGAGGATGATTTCTGGTGGTGCATTGACCGTTGTGTCAACGTCGAAAGCTGGCAGCCGAATATGGTGAGTGCTGGGAGGGGGGGCAAAATCTGCCGGGCGACTCGTAGCCGAAGCGAGCCTCAAGGCCGGTTCGGTTGGACTCTTTCTAGTGTGGGGGGGAAACGACATTTGACCTATTAAAGACTTTTCCAGGCAGATTTGGGGGGGGGCTTCTGGGGCATCTTATTTCGTCATCCCCCCAAAGGCTCCTCATCGGAGAGCCAGTTTGGTGCAGTAGTTAAGGCACCAGAGTTTAAAAAGTAGGAGATGGTGAGTTCTAATCCCGCTTTAGGCATGAAAGCCAGCTGGGTGTGTCTTTGGCCCAATCACCAGGAGATGGTGAGTTCTAGTCCCGCCTTAGGCATGAAAGCCAGCTGGGTGACTTTGGCCCAATCATCAGGAGACTGGGAGTTCTAGTCCCGCCTTAGGCGTGATAGCCGGCTGGGTGACTCTGGGCCAATCACCAGGATATTGGGAGTTCTAGTCCCGCCTTTGGCTGGAAAGACAGCTGGGTGACTTTGGCCCAATCACCAGGAGACTGGGAGTTCTAGGTGTGAAAGACAGCGTGCCTGGCTGAGGAATTCTGGGAGTTGAAGTCCGCAAGTCATAAAAGGGCCAAGTTGGAAGACCCCTGCATTATATCCTTTGAATGGTCACTAAACAAACTCTGGTTAAGTTGAGGATTCCCTGTTGGGTATCTCCGTTGCCTCGAGTTACTTATAAAGTAATAAAGGTGGGATAAAAAAAATCTAAGGAATAAAATAAGAAACGGAGCCTCCAGCAACTCACCTAAAACAAGGACAGACTCCCCTTCCTTGGTGCTGGATTGGCAGAGATGCTTAAATGAATTCTGTTCTCAGCACAATGTTGGACTAGATGACCTCAGAGACCTTTCCAATTCATATATCCCCCCCTCCGATTTTCAGGTCACAGGGTTGGACTAGATGACCTCAGAGACCTTTCCAACTCATATATTTCCCTCCCCCACCCCCATTCTCAGGTCACAGTAGATGCTTGTTAAGAGTAATGATGTCATTAATGTGGTAGTGATTTATCTTGGAGAAAATAATGTATAATTACAGCGCAGGGCTAAAAGTGACCTCTGGGTGCCCCGCCCCAGGCCTTTGAGATTTGGATTATTAAGGAGGTGGGAGCAATTTGGGAAGCAGGCTGGGATTGGAAAGGTTAATGAGAGTTTTTGGACAAGGCGGCGGACGGGAACGCAATGTTCCCATGGGACTGGGCCAAAAAACGTTGACTTTGGCGGGGTGCGAATGCAATGAGATGTTAATGCTTCTTCCAGGAGAAATGGCAGATTCAGAATTAGAGGGGTGGGTTTCCTCCTTGCTTCTGGGGAACAGGATGGGCAGAACACAAGGGGGCAACACAACTTAAGTTTCAATAGAAGAAAATAGCTCAGGGTTCAAGTGTGGGGTCCTTGGTGCTCCCTGAGCTGGGGGGTTTTCTTGCAGACGTTTCACGACCCATCTAGGGAATGTCATCAGTGCTAGAAGGGAGTGGAGTTGTTGGAGGAGGAGGACTGTGGGGTCCTTGGTGCGCTGAGCTTGGTGGGTTTTTTGCAGACATTTCATGACCCAACTAGGAAACATCTTCAGTGCTGGGAGGGGGAAATGGAGGAGGAGGAAGGACTGCTGGGTCCTTGGTGCTCTCTGAGCTGGGTGGTTTTCTTGCAGACGTTTCACTACCCAACTAGGTAACGTCATCAGTGCTAGAAGGGAGGGGAGATTTGCAGGGAGGAGGAACTGTGGGGTCCTGGGTGCTCTCTGAGCTGGGTGGTTTTCTTGCAGACGTTTTGTTACCCAACTAGGTAACATCATCAGTGCTGGAAGGGAGTAGAGTTGGAGGAGGAGGAGGAGGAGGAGGAGGAGGAGGAGGAGGAGGAGGAGGAGGAGGAGGAGGACGACTGTGGGGTCCTTAGTACACTCTGAGCTTGGCGGTTTTTTACAGACATTTCATGACCCAACTAGATAACATCTTCAGTGCTGGGAGGGGGAAATGGAGGAGGAGAACTACTTCTTGAGATCCTTGGTGCTCTCTGAGCTTGGTTATTTTCTTGGAGACGTTTCGTGACCCAACTAGGTAACGTCATCAGTGCTAGGAGGGAGTGGGGTTTGCAGAGTGGAGAAGAAGTGGAAGGGATGGAGGAGGAGGAAGGATTGTGGGTCCCTTGGTGCTCTCTGAGCTGGGTAGTTTTCTTGCAGACGTTTCATGACCCATGTAGGGAACATCATCAGTGCTAGGAGAGGGAAGGAAGGATGGATGGATGGATTGTGGGGTCCCTGGTGCTCTCTGAGCTCGGTGGTTTTCTGGCAGACGTCTCTTGACCCAACAAGGTCACCTTCTCAAGGCGAGTGGCCAACTCCACACTCCTCTGTACGGGGGACGTTACCTAGTTGGGCCGTGAAACGTCGGCAAGAAAGCTCCAAAAAGCACCAAGGATGCCACCAAACCAGGCTTACCACCCTGTGGAGATCTGATCCTGTCAGCTGCAGATGTGCATCAAGATGGAGGCCCCAAAATCACGTCGTGGGTCTTGTGCTGGCCAAAGGACCCCCCCCCCTTCTTCCTCCCCCAAGAACCAGCGAATTCAGGCCGCGTTCCAGCTCCTCTTCCCAGAAAAGATCCAGGAAAGCTTGCCAGAAGCTGCCACTCTAGCTTATTAGGGTCCTTCAAGAAGGACAAGTGGATTATACAACATTCTTAATTAACTGAAGATTAATGAGCTGGAGACTTGAGAGCCAGGGAGGGGGGGTGGAAATGGAGGGGGGGTGTTTGCTGGGCGCTGTTTATGCCAGGCTCGTAATCCGTTGAGTTAAAAGCCAAGGTGATCTGAGTGCAGGAATTGGGGGTTGTTTCCCTAAGGCAGGGGTCTTCAAACTTGGCTCTTTTAGGACTTGTGGACTTCAATTCCTGACCCAGAATTCCTGAGTCAGCATGGGGGAACTGTGGCTCCCTCATGACTCGTGGACTTCAACTCCCAGAATTCCTGAGCCAGCATGAGGGAACTATGGCCCCCTCATGACTCGTGGACTTCAACTCCCAGAATTCCTGAGCCAGCATGGGGGAATTATGGCCCCTTCATAACTCGTGGACTTCAACTCCCAGAATTCCTGAGCCAGCATGGGGAAACTATGGCCCCCTCATGACTCATGGACTTCAACTCCCAGAATTCCTTGGCCAGCATGAGGGAACTATAGCCCCCTCGTGGACTTTAATTCCCAGAATTCCTGAGCCAGAATGGGGGAACTAGGGCCCCCTCATGACTCAGGGACTTCAACTCCCAGAATTCCTGAGCCAGCCACGCTGAGGGGAAAGGGAGAGGTTTCTAAGCTGAGCCAGGCTGGCTGAGGAATTCTGGGAGTTGAAGTCCACGAGTCATAAAAGAGCCGAGGTTGCCTACCCCTGCTCTAGGCCTAGGCCACTTTATGACTTGTGGACGTCAACTCCCAGAATTCCTGAGCCAGCCACGCTGAGGGGAAAGGGAGAGGTTTCCTAGCTGAGCCAGGCTGGCTGAGTAATTCTGGGAGTTGAAATCCACCAGTCATAAAAGAACCCAGGTTGCCTACCCCTGGCCTAAGTGGAGCTTTACGGATTGTTCCATCTCAACCAAAAGGCCTCAAAAGCAGTTGCTCTCAATCTTGGCAATTTGAAGATGGGTGGACTTCAACTCCCAGAATTCCCCAGCCAGCTTAAAGTTTAAAGTTCCCAAGGTTGGGAGACCCTGCTTGAAACCAGGGCTCTCCAAACTTGGCAAGACTTGTGGACTTCGACTCCCAGATTTCCTCAGCCAGCATATGTGGTCAATTGTGGTCATAAATTGAGGACTACCTGTATTTGTAACACTGAATATTTGTAACACTGAAATGGTACAGGGTTTCCTGCCTGAGCAGGGGGTTGGACTACATTGACCCCTCCAAGGTCCCTTCCAACTGTATTATTATTATTATTATTATTAATTATTATTATTATTATTCGCATCTGCCTATCCCAGGTCCTTGGGGAGGACTTGATAGGATCCAGTCTGAACATCTGGCCAACTGTGCAATGATTAATAATAATAGCTTTCTTTCCTTGCCAGATAAATTTTTGAATTAAGAGAGTTTAACTCTTCAAATAATTTTTTTTCCAGTTTTATAGGTATCGTTTGAAATAAAAATTATATTTTAGGTAAAATATTCATTTTCACCGTAGCAATTCTTCCTAACATTGGCAGTTTGAAGATTCTTCCATTTTTCCAAATCAAGCTTTATTTGATTTAAGAATTTAATGTAATTATCTTCTTTTATCGTTGAACATCTTGCTGTCAAATATATTCCCAAATATTTGGCCTTTTTGACTATTTGCAGTTCTATTTTTTCTGATAATTGCTTTTTTTTGTTTATCTAAAACAATAACAACAACAACAATAGTAATAATAATAATAGTTTCAAGGTGGCTGTCCTAACCACCCAGTCACATTTCCCTGTCACTAATATCATTTTTGTCTTGCAGATCCTGGACGACGGCGGGGACCTGACACACTGGATCTATAAGAAGTATCCAAACATGTTCAAGAAAATCAAAGGCATAGTAGAAGAGAGCGTGACCGGTGTCCATAGGTAATCTATTGGAGATGGGGCAGCCATTGTCTGCTCCAGATCTTTCTTTGATAGAACCAGGATTGACCCGGAGGAGGTTGAGAGGATGGGAGCTTCTTTCGGCAGCAGCTGGCTTGATGCTAGTTTGATGAGAATCAGAATTTCTCATCTCATCCTAACTTCACCTGCTGAGACAGACAAGGATTATCGCCCATTCCAATCGAGCGATAAACGTAAGCCGTTCAGAAGTGGTGGGTGCTCCATCGCTGCGAGTTTTCGAGAAGAGGTTGGACAGCCGTTTGTCCGAAAAGGTGTAGGGCAGGGGTCTTCCAACGTGGTCCTTTTAGGACTTGTGGACTTCAACTCCCAGAATTCCTCAGCCCTCCATTGTGTTTGTTAGATTTAAGACAGGGGTCTTCCAACGTGGCCCTTTTAGGACTTGTGGATTTGGCTGAGGAATTCTGGGAGTTGAAGTCCACAAGTCATGAAAGGGCCAAGTTTGAAGACCCCTGGCTTATATGGTCCATGCTGGTGGAGGAATTCTGGGAGTTGAAGTCCACAAGTCATCAAAGGGCCATGTTTGAAGACCCCTGGCTTATATGGTCCATGCTGGCTGAGGAATTCTGGGAGTTGAAGTCCACAAGTCCTAAAAGGGCCAGGTTTGGAGACCCCTGTTCTAGGGTTTCCTGCTTGAGCAGGGGGTTGGACTAGAAGACCTCCAAGGTCCCATCCAACTCTGTTATTCTGTATTCAGTGGAATAGCTTGACTTTAGAAGCGGTGGGTGTTCCGTCCCTGGAGGTTTTTAAGAAGACTGGACTGCCATTTGTCCGACATGGCATTGGGTTCTCCCTGCTTGAGCAAGGGGCTGGACTAGAAGACCTCCCAGCTCCCTTCCAGCTTCTCTTCTGATGGAATTGAATTGAAAACTTAATAAAGATAAGAAGCCCGGGTACAAAATCAAGCTTAAAAACGGCTTACCAGGGAGTCCTCAGCTTACAGCCCAGAATATCTAAGCGAATTTTGCTCTCATTTTACAACCCTTTTTTGCCAGTGACGCTAAGCGAATCGCTGCGGTGGTTCAGTTAGTCACACGGTCGTTAAGCGAATCTGGCTTCTCCCTCCCCCCCCCATTGACTTTGCCTGTCAGGAGGCTGCCAAAAGGGATCGTGTGACCCCCACCGGGAGACTGCGACCGTCGTAAATACGAGGCAGTTGCCAACCGTCTGAATTTTGATCCACCTGACCACGAAGCGGTCCTTAGTCTGGAAAAACGGTCATTTGTCCCTTTTTTTTCCCCCAGTGCCGCTGTAACTTGAAACCCTCACTCCACGTTGTAAGTAGAGGATCACCTGTATTGGCAAGGCCTCTGCTCCTTTGCGGTTAAAAAAAAAACCCAATGGAATCCATTCTCTGCTTCGAGAGTCGAGGTGCCGGTTGACCAACCGTCAGTGGCCTCAACGGGAGAATTGCCTGGACCAGCTGTGGACCGTCCCTTGTCCTGATTGTGGCTTTTCCACTTGTTGGCAGGTTGTACCAGCTCTCCAAGGCCGGCAAGCTGTGTGTCCCCGCCATGAACGTCAATGATTCGGTCACCAAGCAGAAGTTCGACAACCTGTACTGTTGCCGAGAGTCCATTCTGGATGGGTAGGTCTCCTGCTGGAGCTGCAGCCTTCGGAAGTCGTGCTGGGCGCTCCATCGCTGGAGGCTTTTAGGAAGGGACCGGACGGGCACTTGTCTCGAATGGTATATAGGGTCTCCTGCTTGAGCAGGGGGCTGGACTAGATGACCTCCAAGGTCCCTTCCATCTCTATGATTCTATAGGAAGGAAGGAAGGAAGGAAGGAAGGAAGGAAGGAAGGAAGGAAGGAAGGAAGGAGAAGGGAGGGAGGGGTTGGATAGGCGGGCTTGCTGCTTGAGCAGAGGGCTGGACTAGATGACCTCCAAGGTCCCTTCCATCTCTATGATTCTAAAGGAAGGAAGGAAGGAAGGAAGGAGAAGGGAGGGGGGGAGGGAGGGATTGGACAGCCGGGCTTCCTGCTTGAGCAGAGGGCTGGACTAGAAGACCTCCCAAGGTCCCTTCCATCTCTATGATTCTATAGGGAGGGAGGGAGGAAGGAAGGAAGGATGGAAGGAAGGAAGGAGCGAGGGAGGGAGGGATTGGGCAGCCGGGCTTCCGGCTGGACTAGATGACCTCCCAAGGTCCCTTCCATCTCTATGATTCTATAGGAAGGAAGGAAGGAAGGAAGGAAGGAAGGAAGGAAGGAAGGAAGGAAGGAAGGAAGGAAGGAAGGAAGGGAGAAGCGAGGGAGGGAGGGAGGGATTAGACAGGCGGGCTTCCTGCTTGAGCAGAGGGCTGGACTAGAAGACTTCCCAAGGTCCCTTCCATCTCTATGATTCTATAGGAAGGAAGGAAGGAAGGAAGGAAAGGAGAAGCGAGGGAGGGAGGGAGGGAGGGAGGGAGGGATTGGACAGGCGGGCTTCCTGCTTGAGCAGAGGGCTGGACTAGATGACCTCCAAGGTCCCTTCCATCTCTATGATTCTGAAGGAAGGAAGGAAGGAAGGAAGGAAGGAGGGAGGGAGGGAGGGATTGGACAGCCGGGCTTCTTGCTTGAGCACAGGGCTGGACTAGAAGACCTCCCAAGGTCCCTTCCATCTCTATGATTCTATAGGAAGGAAGGGAGGGAGGAAAGGAGGGAGGGATTGGACAGCTATGTGTCTGTAATGGTATCGGGGCTGGACTAGAAGACCTCCGAGCTCCCTTTCAGCTCTATTCCGATTGAGCGACCTTAGAGACAGAGGTCCTAAATACACGAAAGGAACTGGGCTTGTCCCTCCTAAAACTGAGGACCGGAAACTGGGGCAGCAGCATCCCTGCTCTGTCCCCGTGGGACCAGGACCGAAAAGGGGAAATGGGAAGTCGCTCTTTCCCCCCTGCCTTGTTAACCTGTTTTCCCCGCATCTGCTAAAAATAGGCGGAAATATAGGGCACGGTTGCAGCAGGGCCAGGGCCAAGCAAATTCAGTCAGAAAGGGAAGTGCGTTCTTGTGCAAATTCATTGGGGGACTGATTGGGGGGGCTCCTCATAGATCACCTGTCAGGAATTAGGACATCACCGAAAACCCAGAGTCCAGGATTATAAGAAGCCAGGCAGAGCTCTCTTCGCAGATTTAGAGGCAGTAACCCAAGGCTAGAATTAAGCAAAATAAAGAGAAGAGATTGAAAGATTTATTAAAAGAATCGGAAGGAAGAGGAATAGTCCTGAAGGCAGTTAATTTAGTGGAAGGCTAAGTTTGGTTCAGGGCTTTTGGGGGTGGTTTTTTTTTTTTACACTTTTAGATCCTGTAGTTTTGTAAGAGACAATGGGCACCGGCTGTTGAAGTTTAAAGTTAAGCTTAAGTTTGAATTTTAAAGGAAAGTTCAGCTTCCTGTTCCTTGTACTGTAACTGCAGTTCAATCCTTTTTTCCTCTCCTGGCCTGGATTCCTTATTGTACAGCTCCAGTTGTTTCTAGAAATGACCTTTGCATTATTTCTAGGTTGCGTGGGGTCCCTGGTGCTCTCTGAGTTGGGTGGTTTTCTTGCAGACATTTCATGACCCAGCTAGGGAACAGCATCAGTGCTAGAAGGGAGTGGAAAGGAGAAGGAAGGAAGGAAGGAAGGAAGGAAGGAAGGAAGGAAGGAAGGAAGGAAGGAAGGAAGGAAGGAAGGAAGGACTGTGGGGTCCCTGGTACTCTCTGAGCTGGGTGGTTTCCTTGCAGACGTTTCATAACCGAACTAGGGAACAGCATCAGTGCTAGAAGGGAGTGGAGAGGAGAAGGAGAAGAGGAAGGAAGGAAGGAAGGAAGGAAGGAAGGAAGGAAGGAAGGAAGGAAGGAAGGAAGGAAGGAAGGAGAGAGAAGAACTGTGGGGGTCCCTGGTGCTCTCTGAGCTTGGTTGTTTTCTTGCAGATGTTTCACGACCCAACTAGGGAACATCATCAGTGCTGGAAGGGAGTGGAAAGGAGAAGGAAGGAAGGAAGGAAGGAAGGAAGGAAGGAAGGAAGGAAGGAAGGAAGGAAGGAAGGAAGGAAGGAAGAAGAGGAGGAGGACTGTGGGATCCTTGGTGCTCTCTGAGCTGGGTGGTTTCCTTGCAGACGTTTCATGACCCAACTAGGGAACATCATCAGTGCTAGGAAAGAGAAGGAGTTATGGAGTGAAGGAGATAGAGAAGGAAGAAAGGAGAAGGAATGAAGAGGACAAAGAAAAAAGGAGGGAGAGAAAGAGAAGAACTGTGGGGCCCTTGGCGCTCTCCGAGCTTAGCTTCTCTTGTGTGTGTGGCAGACATCTCATGACCCAACTAGGGAACATCATCAGTGCTCACCCCTAGAAAGCAGATTCCTCTTAGGTAGAACCCTGCAAATCACATCCTGCAGCGACCCGACTGGATATTTCCGTCTCTCCTGCAGTCCGTAAAAAAAGGGGGGCAGAATGCAGTACATTTCCCGTGCGTATTCCAGGCGGCTTTCACACCTGACCCGCAAATCCCAGCTCTGCCGCCTTTGCGCGGCGGGAATTTGCTCCCGTTAGCCTTCCGCAATCTCTGTTCGTCAGAAACGTGCTACCCAAAATTTGGCTTTCGGTCACCTTTGGCGCAAATCTTCAAATCTCACTTCCGGGTCTGTCAATTCCCGCAATTGACATACCCAGAAATCGAATGTTGGTGCTGCCGCTCTCTTGACGTCCCTCTTGGAATCACGCCTGCGCTTCTCTTTTCCTTCCCAGCCTGAAACGGACAACCGATATGATGTTTGGAGGGAAGCAGGTGGTCGTCTGCGGCTACGGGGAGGTAAGTCTGGAGCGTTGGCCTGCTGGCCTTCGGCCGCCCACCTCTCCCGCTTCCATGCTGACCCTCCCCTTCCTCTCCTGTCCCAGGTGGGCAAAGGCTGTTGCGCTGCCCTGAAAGCCATGGGCTCCATTGTGTACGTGACCGAGATCGACCCCATTTGTGCTCTGCAAGCCTGGTAAGGGCCGAGAGGCGGGGACTGCCGGCAGGGGGTTGGACTAGAAGACCTCCAAGGTTCCCTCCGGCTTTGCGGGTCCCGGATTGCCCTCTTGCGGCCGGTGCCCCTTCGCAAAGGGGGGGGATTCTTAGACGGGGGTGATTTTTCGGGTGACCGGTCCGTGAATCTCGGGGTTCACTTTTTCTCCCTTCTCCCCAGCATGGACGGCTTCCGTCTGGTGAAACTCAACGAAGTGATTCGGCAAGTCGACATCGTGATCACCTGCACAGGTGCTCCCGTTGGGGGGGGGGCAGGTGTGGCGTTCCCAGAGTTACAAGTGTTTTATTTATTGGTGCATGGGCTGGATTGACAAGCTCGGTCCTTATTCTCTGCTTTGTTTTACAGGCAACAAAAATGTAGTGACTAGAGAACATCTGGATAGGATGAAGAACGGCTGCATTGTTTGTAACATGGGACATTCCAACACAGAAATCGATGTGGTAAGATGTCGCCTCCCCCCCTCCCTCCTTTTCCTTCCTTCCTTCCTTCCTTCCTTCCTTCCTTCCTTCCTTCCTTCCTTCCTTCCTTCCTTCCTTCCTCCCTCCCTCCCTCCCTCCCTCCCTCTTTGTCTCATTCCTTGCCACCGTCTCCTTTTTTCCTTCTTTCCTTCCCTCCCTCCCTCTTTGTCACCTTCCTTCCTCCCTCCTCCCTCCCTCCCTTTGTCTCCTTCCTTCCCTCCCTCCCTCCTTCTTCCTTCCTTCTTTCCTTCCCTCGCTCCCTTTGTCTCCTTTCTTCTTTCCTTCCTCCCCTCCCTCTCTCTTTGTCTTCTTCCTTCCCTCCCTGTCTCCTTCTTTCCTTCGCTCCCTCCCTTCCTCCCTTTGTCTCCTTCCTTCCTTCCCTATCTCCTTTCTTCCTTCTTTCCCTGCTTCCTTCCTCCCTCTTTGTCTCCTTCCTTCCCTCCCTCCCTTCCTCCCTTTCTTTCCTTCCCTCCCTCCTTGTCACCTTCCTTCCTTCTTCACTCCCTCCCCTCCTTTGTCTCCTTGCTTCCCTTCCTCCCTGTCTCCTCACCTTCCTTCCCTTCTTCCCTTTTTCTTCCTTCTTTTCTTCCTTCTTGCCCTCCCTCCATCTTTGTCACCTCCCTCCCTCCCTCCATCTCTTTCCTTCCCTCCCTCTGTCTCCTTCTTTCCTTCCCTCCCTCCCTCCCTCCCTCCCTTTCTTCCTTCTTTTCTTCCTTCCTTCCCTCCCTCCATCTTTGTCACCTCCCTCCCTCCGTCTCCTTCCCTCCCTGTCTCCTTCTTTCCTTCCTTCCTTCCCTCCCTCTTTCTTCCTTTTCTTCCTTCCCTCCCTCCATCTTTGTCACCTTCCTTCCTTCCTCCCTCCGTCTCCTTCCCTCCCTCTGTCTCCTTCTTTCCTTCCCTCTTTCTTCCTTCTTTCCTTCCTTCTTTCCTCCCTCCGTCTTTGTCACCTTCCTCCCTTGACGCGTTTGGTGCCCACAGTGGCTAGAAGACAGTATTGCAGGCAAACTCTGCCCACCGCAGGCTCAAAGCTGACCCAGCCTTCCGTCCTTCCCAGGTCGGTCAAATGAGGACCCAGATTGTTGGGGACAACAGGCTGACTCTCTAAGCCACTCAGAGAGGGCTGTAAAGCACAGTGAAGTATAAGTCTAAGGGCTATTCTCCCTCCCTCCCTCCCTCCCAAGAGAGCCACCCCCCCCCAAGTGGCACCTTGCAGGGTCCCAGGCTGTTCTCTCAGACAGGAAAACCCTTAAAGTCTTGTTTCTCAACTTCTGCCACTTCCTGGCTGGGGAATTCTGGGAGTCGGAAGTCCACGCCGCTTAAAGTGGCTTTAAGATTGAGAAGGAGAGTTTGCGCAACCTCGAACCACGTCCAGGCCGGCCTGCGAACATCCAGCCGCTGCTGCCCAGCCTCCCTGGGCGGGTCTGGGCGGCTATGAACCCTCCCCTGCCGCTGTCTTCCAGGCCAGCCTGCGTACCCCAGAGCTGACTTGGGAGCGGGTCAGGTCTCAGGTCGACCACGTCATTTGGCCGGATGGCAAGAGGATCGTCCTGCTGGCCGAAGTAAGTGAGCCTCTCCACAGCCCGGGGGGGGGGGAGAAGGCGATGGGCTGGAGGGGTGGGCAGGCCCCTGTGTACCTCTGGGGTTCCAAAGAGGGTCCCTCTTCCTGATCCCCGCTTCGGAGGGCTGAAGACAGGGTGCAGGGCGTTGGGTGTCAGTCTGGGTACTGGACACCGCTTCCCTCTTTTTTTCCCCAGGGACGGCTCTTGAACCTCAGCTGCTCCACCGTGCCAACCTTTGTGCTGTCCATCACAGCCACCACTCAGGTGAGCCAAGACGGGGAGGCGAGCTTGGCCAATCGGCCACCCGGCTCTGGGTGTGGACGGGGTTGTCATCCTCCCTCCAGCTAAGGTCCCGTCATAATATCGGTTTCTTTAGTTATTTATTTTAGCTCAGGATTGAACTGTGGGGGTCCTTGGTGCTCTCCGGGCTGGGTGGTTTTCTTGCAGACGTTTCGTGACCCAACTAGGGAACAGCATCAGTGATAGAAGGGAGTGGAAAGGAGAAGGAAGGAAGGAAGGAAGAACCGTGGGGGTCCTGGGTGCTCTCCGAGCTGGGTGGTTTCCTTGCAGACATTTCAGCACCCAACTAGGGAACATCATCAGTGCTAGAAGCGAGGGAGGCCAAAAACAAGCCAAAAAGGAAACAAAAAGACCTAAACATCTCCTCACCGTTAACGAGCATCCAGATAAGCAAGGATTTTTAACCACGAGAATCAATCCTAGATTAACCGCCCAGAAATAAACAGTAACCCAATCAAGCAACGACACCCCGAGACAAATAAACAGTAAACAACAGCCAAGAACAACCCTGCTTACCTTTTTGAGTGTCTCTCTTGAATGGCTTGTAGACGTTATTGCTCTCCATGTGCCCGTTGGTGGCCGGCTGGTTTGAGTGCCAGGCATCCAGGGATTCTCGTATCATTTGTATGGACTTGGCTTGGTTTAGGATGCTCAGAGTTCCCCAGCTGAAATGAGGGCGAATTCTGTCCGTGTGAAATTAGAAGAGTTTTCATCCCGGCTGCTACTTGGGAGTCCATGGATCAAAAGGGAGGCTCTTTGCCCGACACTAAGCAGAGCAGATGGGGTGGAGGAGGAGGAGAAGGAAGAGCCGAGGTGGCGCAGCAGTTAAGAGTGCAGTACTGCAGGCCACTTTAGCTGACTGTGTTCAGCAGGTCAGCGGTTCAAATCTCACCGGCTCAAGGTGGACTCAGCCTTCCATCCTTCCGAGGTAGGTAAAATGAGGACCCAGATTGTGGGGGGCAATGTAAATATATATATATATATACATTGCTTACTGGTGTACACCGCTTAGAGAGTGCTTGCACTTAAAGCGGTATATAAGTCTCATAAATAAATAAATAAGGAACACCAGATCCTGTAGGAGAATTGCTTCTCTCCCGGCCTGGCGGCCTTCTGCCTTTTACAAAATCCAGTCCTTTTTGATTTCAAACATCCGTGTGGGACGAGATCCCGGCCTCTGTTTCTTTTCTTATCTTCTGCTTATCTTATCTTTTCTTCTTCGGATTTTCTTATCGCCGCTCGTGTTGTGCGGATCCCTGCCGGGCTGGCGTGTGTCACTCATAAAGTTCTTTGTGGTTTGCAGGCACTGGCCTTGATAGAGCTGTACAACGCCCCGGAGGGCCGTTACAAGCAGGACGTGTATCTCCTGCCCAAGAAAATGGGTAAGCGGGGGTGGGTGGGCACGGAACTGCCCATCCCCTTGGAAGACCCTCCGAACAAATACATCACCGTGGCTGCTTTGAACATGCTCTTGGGCAGGTGGGGGAGATTGTGTGCGCGTGTGTGCGTGTGTTCTTGGGGGTGTGTGTTTGTGTGACCAGGAGCTTGGTTGGGGTTTAGGCTGCCCCCCCTCCTCCCCTTTTCTGCTCTCACCCCCCTCCTTTCCTCTTTGCAGACGAGTACGTGGCGAGCCTTCACCTGCCCACGTTCGACGCCCATCTGACGGAGCTGTCCGACGAGCAGGCGAAATACCTGGGGCTGAACAAAAACGGCCCTTTTAAACCCAACTATTACAGGTACTTCCTCTCGATGGGAATAGGGATAATATTCTTGGATTTTGCAAAAAGTACACTTTAAAAAAAACAAAACAAAAATGGGCCTTTTAAACCCAACTATTACAGGTACTTCCTCTCGATGGGAATAGGAATAATATTTATTTATTTATTTATGAGACTTATATACCGCTTTAAGTAAAATTCTTGGATTTTACAAAAAGTACACTTAAAAAAAAACGGGCCTTTTAAACCCAATTATTACAGATACTTCCTCTTGATGGGAATAGGAATAATATTCTTGGATTTTGCAAAAAGTACACTTTAAAAAAAAAACAAAAACGGGCCTTTTAAACCCAACTATTACAGGTACTTCCTCTCGATGGGAATAGGAATAATATTTATTTATTTATTTATTTATTTATGAGACTTATATACCGCTTTAAGTAAAATTCTTGGATTTTACAAAAAGTACACTTAAAAAAATCGGGCCTTTTAAACCCAATTATTACAGATACTTCCTCTTGATGGGAATAGGAATAATATTCTTGGATTTTGCAAAATGTACACTTTAAAAAAAACAAAAAAAACCCCCGGGCCTTTTAAAACCCAACTATTACAGCTACTTCCTCTTGATGATCATAGGAATAATATTCTTGGATTTTACAAAAAGTACACTTAAAAAAAAAAACGGGCCCTTTAAACCCAACCATTACATGTACTTCCTCTTGATGTTTATAGAGATAATATTCTTGGATTTTGCCAAAAGTAAACTTAAAAAAACAAAACAAAAAAAAGGACTTTTAAACACAATTATTACAGGTACTTCCTCTCAATGTTAACAGGAATAATATTCTCGGATTTTGCAAAAAGTACACTTAAAAAAAAAAAAACCCTGACCAAAACCAACAATCCCAAAAAAAGATAAAGAGGAAAGGGAAAGTGATGAGAATTGCAGGCAGTCCTCGACTTTATGATGGTTCATTTAGCGACCGTTCAGAGTTACAGCGGCGCTGGAAAAAGGGGGCTTAGGACCGTTTTTTCACACTTACGACCGTTGCAGCCTCCCCTGTGCCCACGTGATCCAAATTCAGACACTCGACAATTGAGTCGTCTTTATGACGGTCCCGGTGTCACATGATCCCCTTTTGCGACCTTCTGACAAGCAAAGTCAATGGAGGGGAGCCCGATTCGCTTAACGACCGTGTTGCTAACTTAACAGATGCAGTGATTCATTTAACGGTGGCAGGAAAGGTCGTAAAATGGATCAAAACTCATTTTTTTAAAAAAAATCTCACTTAACGACAGAAATTTGGGGCTGAATTTTGGTCGTTAAGTTGAGGACCCCCTGTAGAATTGCCAAAAAGAGAAAAGAAAGGAAGAAAAAAACCAAAAATACATAACGAAGAACGATTTCAGCTTTTTTCTTCCGGGATATAAAAAGGCCCTTACGTTCAATTCTTTAGTTTAAGGTAGTCCTCGACGTACAGCTGTTTGTTTAGCGACTGTTTGACATTACGACACGCTGAAAGACGTAACTAACAGAACCGGTTTCCTCACTTAACCTCCCTCGCTTAGATCCCCGTGGTCATTTAAAACTTGGAAATTATAGACATTTAATTTAAATATTAATGGGAAACTAAAAATCGGGAAAAACCAATTAGGACGTTGAAAGCCTACAAAGATTGACATGTTAAAATAACTAGGGTGTATATCAATTAAAAACCATTGGCAAATGTAAGGAAGTTATTTTTAATTTAATCCATGTAATAAGAATGGCACTACTTTTAAACAGGAGACAGTAAACACTAAGGGGGAAAAGAGAGGAAATATTTAACGTGATAGCTTGAGACTTCTACTAAAGATATTTGTACGTGATTGAATTATCGATTCACTCAGCCGCCACATTGCTCTTTTAATGTTTAAAAGGTAAAACTAGAAAATCAATCAAACTTTTGAAAAACAAATAAATATATGAAATTTTTTTTAAAAAAAGATCCCCACGGTCACAGGGCCAAAATTGGGGCAACCGGCACGCCTTGACAACTGCTGCAAAGTCCTGGGGTTTCACCAATCCCCCGTTTGATTCACTTAACGACCGCACGGTTGACTAGCAACTCCCCTCCAAACGGCGGCCAAATCGACGGCACAACCAGATGGGGCTTGCTTCGCCACCGAGCCGCCTTGCTTAGCAATGAGAATCCTGGCCCCCAAACGTAAACTGAGGACTAGCTGCATGTCCCTTTTGGGGAGCTTTCGTTTTTAAAACCATTTCCAGATTTCCTTCGCCACCGAGCCGCCTTGCTTAGCAATGAGAATCCTGGCCCCCAAACGTACACTGAGGACTAGCCGCATGTCCCTTTTGGGGAGCTTTCGTTTTCAAAACCATTTCCAGATTTCCTTCGCCACCGAGCCGCCTTGCTTAACAATGAGAATCCTGGCCCCCAAACGTAAACTGAGGACTAGCCGCATGTCCCTTTTGGGGAGCTTTCGTTTTTAAAAACCATTTCCAGATTTCCTTCGCCACCGAGCCGCCTTGCTTAGCAATGAGAATCCTGGCCCCCAAACGTACACTGAGGACTAGCCGCATGTCCCTTTTGGGGAGCTTTCATTTTTAAAACCATTTCCAGATTTCCTTCGCCACCGAGCCGCCTTGCTTAGCAATGAGAATCCTGGCCCCCAAACGTACACTGAGGACTAGCCGCATGTCCCTTTTGGGGAGCTTTCGTTTTTAAAACCATTTCCAGATTTCCTTCGCCACCGAGCCGCCTTGCTTAGCAATGAGAATCCTGGCCCCCAAACGTACACTGAGGACTAGCCGCATGTCCCTTTTGGGGAGCTTTCGTTTTTTAAAACCATTTCCAGACTTCCCTTCCCTCCCACCCCCCAGCAAAGCTCCTCTTCTCAACCTCTCCACCCTTCTCTGACCCGACAGGTATTAACTCTCCCGTGGCTGCACGCCGGAGGAAGGGGAGGACTGGATCCCGAGACCTCTCTCCGGCCGTTTCTAAGGATGACCCAGCACAAGCTTCTGAACTCGACACCAGGCTGCCCTAGACCACCGCCGTGTGTTAGGTTATTTATTTATTAAACTAGAATACCGTACTGGCGGCCTCTGCCCCCGTGGTGGTTTTTTTAAAACGGCCCCTGGACTCCAGGATGATGGGCCAGTTGGGGTTTTGGGGAGGGGGGGGGGTCGGGAGGGAAACGGGTTTGGCCAACTCCGTTCTCAGTTAGGTTTTAACCCCATGGACTGCTGCGGGTCTAAGGCAGGGGTAGGCAACCTTGGCTCTTTTAGGACTGGTGGACTTCAACTCCCAGAATTCCTCAGCCAGCATGAGGGAACTATGGCCCCCTCATGATTCGTGGATTTCAACTCCCAGAATTCCTGAGCCAGCCTTTCAGGCTCTCCCTTTCCCCCCAGGCTGGCTGGCTCAGGAATTCTGGGAGTTGAAGTCCGCGAGTCATGAGGGGGGCATAGTTCCCCCATGCTGGCCCAGGAATTCTGGGAGTTGAAGTCCACGAGTCATGAGGGGGCCATAGTTCCCCCATGCTGGCCCAGGAATTCTGGGCGTTGAAGTCCACGAGTCATGAAGGGGACATAGTTCCCCCATGCTGGCTCAGGAATTCTGGGAGTTGAAGTCCGCGAGTCACAAAAGAGCCAAGGTGGCCTACCCCTGGTCTAAGGGGTGGAGAGCCGGAGCCAAAGGCCTCCTTAGCCTGGCGCAGGTTTCCAAGGTTGCAAAGTGGCTGCCTACGTCTGTGGGAATGAGGGGCTGCCTCACCCTCTTGCAGTGGAGAGGCTCCTGCTTTCTGAAGAGTCACAATGAGGAAGCTGTATGTAGGGATGGTGGGTGCTCTCTGAGCTGGGTGGTTTTCTTGCAGACGTTCCCTGACCCAACTAGGTAATGTCATCAGTGCTAGGAGGGAGTGGGGTTTGTGTATAACAGCAGCAGGAGGAGGACAATAACTGTGGGGTCCCTGGTGCTCTCTGAGCTGGGTGGTTTTCTGGCAGACGTTTCATGATCCATGTAGGGAGCATCATCAGTGCTAGAAGGGAAGGGAAGGGAAGGAAGGAAGGAAGGAAGGAAGGAAGGAAGGAAGGAAGGAAGGAAGGAAGGAAGGAGGAATGTGGGGTCCTTGGTGCTCTCTGAGCTGGGTGGTTTTCTTGTAGACGTTTCATGACCCAACTAGGGAACATCATCAGTACTAGAAGGGAGTGGGAAGGAGAAGGGAAGGAAGGAAGGAAAGAAGGAGTTGGGTGGTTTTCTTGCAGATGTTTCATGACCCAACTAGGCAACAGCATCAGTGCTAGAAGGGAGTGCTAGAAGCCTTCTAAACATTGATGATGAAGTTACTTACTTGGTTATAAAATGTCTGCAAGAAAACAACCCAGTTCAGACAAAGCATCAAGAATCCCACATCCTCCTCCTCCTCCTCCTCTCCACAAACCCCACTCCCCTGTAGCACTGATGATGTTACCTCTTCGGGTCATGAAATGTCTGCAAGAAAGCCACCAAGCTCAGAGAGCAACAAGGACCGCACAATTGAATCCAGAGCTACAAAGATTCTCTTTCTATCAGTAATGCTGTGTGTAATTTAGCTGCTTGGGCTAAATTATCCTGGTCTCCCCAAAGAATCACCTTGCCAGCATCCTTCTGGGGCATCATGTGGGCTAAATCCTCCATCAGTACTTCTGGGCCAGGTAGGACCACCCCCCTTCTCTTTCCCCTCACCCCTCCGCCTCCCCCCCCGTGCTCTTCTGACCAGATTCTCTGGGCTTGGAGGCCCCCCCCCCCGTTCGTCTCTCTCTCTCACGATCCTCAGTGGACAAGCCCGTTGGATACAAGCCGCTCCTCGGAATGGGAGAGGAAATTTGCAAATTCTCCCTTGGTGTGTGAACGTAGAACGATGCAACCCATTTCTGCTTGGCAAGTCCTTGGAGATTTAATCTCAGGTTACTAGCTGTATCCCAAAGCTACAAGCTCTCTTTTCCCTTTTTGGACTTGTGGGATTGGTGTGGCTTCCGCTGATGCCCTTGGCCCATCACGAGTTTCCTAAAGGTGCCGTCAGGGTGAAGAAGACGGTGTGGGTCCTACACAACGTGATCCAACTTTTGCTTTCCTCCTCTTCCGACCTGTTTTACTCACTGGATCGGTGTCTCTCCACCTTAGCAGCTTGAAGATGGGTGAACTTCCACTCCCAGAATTCCCCAGCCAGCTATGGCATCTGCTGAACAAGCTGGATTTCAGGGGATACCTCTAGACCGGGGGCTCCCCAACCTTTTCATGCTGGCGGCCCGGAGGGAAAGGGAGCGGCTGGGAAATTTGCATGCGCGCACAAACGCAAATGGCCTCACGCAAACAGGGCCGTGTGTGCAGCTGCACGGCGCTGGCAGCCCCGTTTGCCCCTGCGTGCAGGCGCTAGCCACCTCTTGCACACATGCGCAAACAGGCCGTGCAACACATGCGCTAGCAGCCCTGTTTGTGCATGTGTGCATGCACTACATGCGCAAATGGGTCTGCGGGCTCTAGCTCGCGTGGGGGTGAGTGGGCAGTGGGCTGCGGACCATAAATTGGGGACCCGTGCTCTAGATGTAGGAACCAACTCCAGAAGGGGCCCAGATATTTGCCGGGGACAGATCCCCTTCTGCCTAACCAGCTTTGCCTGTGTGTAATAATGGTGTTGTGGACCCACATGCGACGGGAGGACCCCCCCCTTGGGGGAAAATTGACGTCAGAAAGAGGGAACGCCAGCCAGAGTTTCGGGTCAAAGGCGCTGATGTAATTTGGGCAGAGAAAAACCATCCGTGGTGGCACAGTGGTGACAATGCAGCATTGCAGGCTAGTTCTGCCCGCTGCCACCAGTTCGATCCTCCTGGGGCTCAAAGTTGATTCCGCCTTCCGTCTTTCTGAGGTCAGTCAAATGAAGACCCAGGTTGTTGGGGGGGGCAATGTGCTGACCCTAAACCGCTTAGAGGGGGCTGTGAAGCGGTATATAAGTCGAAGTGCTCTTGCTATCCTGCAAAGTCCCCCTGGTGGAGCCGCAGCCTGGTAGGGAAAGGGGGCCACTAAGAGAGAACAAGAGAATTGAGCTTGCAAAAAGGGTGACATTTAAAAGTGGGATTCAGGGTAAAAGAGGAAGAGATTGTACAGCACAGTTTTTGGAACTTGGTCCCTTTAAGATGAGTGGACTTCGACTCCCAGAATTCCCCAGCCAGCAACGCGTTGCTGGCTGGGGAATTCTGGGAGTCGAAGTCCACCCATCTTAAAGGGATCAAGTTCGAAAAAAACATTGCTGTAAAGAAACAGATCCTCATTTATGGTACACTATGATGGTTTCATTGGTAACTCGGTTTATGCTAGCCACTTTTACCTGCGACGTAGCTGGAGGGGAGCACCCGGCATCCTATCTGGACCCCCCAATTTCAAAAACTGCCTGCGTTTTCTAACCCATCTGGAATTGCCCTGCCGTGGTCATTAAACCGAAACGGTGTAATGTTTGGTTTTCTAACGTGACGCTTTTTTTTTTTTTGCTACGATGAAAGGAAATTAAAAAACGCCAGTCCAACGAGAAAGAGAGAGAGAAAAAAAATAAACTTCCTAAGGAAAATAAATGATGTTTGACAACTCAAAACTAAGGAAATAATAATAATAATAATAATAATAATAATAATAATAATAATAATAATAATAATAACTGGAGCACCACTTGAACACCATTGGCATTGACAAATTTGCTATTAGTCAATTGCAAAAGGCGGCCTTACTAGGAACTGCTTCCATCCTGCGACGATATCTGTAATACCATCAAACATCCACATCTGCCTATCCCAGGTCCTGGGTAAGGACTCGATAGGTAGACAAAATGCCAAATCCAGTCTGAACATCTGGCTGACTGTGCGATGATCCACAATAATAATAATAAACTTCACGCCGTCGTTCTCCGATAAAGGAAATTTGTAGAAAGGATGGAGATGGCTACTATTTTCAAAAGAAGGTTTCTGTCTGAGTGATTGTATTAGACAAGCAATAAAGACTCTGTAATCACAAGAACAATCAATAAAATCTTGTCAAAATCCAGACTGTACTTTGCAGAAACGTTATTAAAATTTCTTGGATATCCTTGAGTGGGAAAAAGATACCCAGTGCTAACTTTCTTGACCAAATCACCAGATTATCTATCTATCTATCTATCTATCTATCTATCTATCTATCTATCATCTATATATCTATCATCTATCTTTATTTTTCTCTTTCACACTACTTTTCTGTCTATGTCTCTGTTTTTCTTTATTGCTCTCTCTTTTCTTTTTTTCTCTCTGTCTCTCTTTTTTTCTTTCTGTTTCTCTGTCTCTCTGTTTTTCTTTATTTTTCTCTGTCTCTTTTCTTTATTTTTCTCTCTGTCTCTTGTTTTATTTTTCTCTCTGTCTCTCTCTTTTCTTTAATTTTCTCTCTCTGTCTCTCTCTCTTTTTCTTTATTTTTCTCTCTGTCTCTCTCTCTTTTTCTTTATTTTTCTCTCTCTGTCTCTCTCTTTTTCTTTATTTTTCTCTTTCTCTGTATCTCTGGGTTTTTTTATTTTTCTCTGTCTCTCTTTTTCTTTATTTTTCTCTCTCTGTCTCTCTGTTTTTCTTTATTTTTCTCTTTTCTATCTTTGTCGCCCAGGGCTGCAGGGGCACAGAAGCCGGTTTGGGGAGGGGGCGGGGGGGGGCTTTCCCTGGTTCCACGCCAGCCATGAAAACAGACTGCTCCTTACCGGACTGAAGGGAAGGACCATCATGGGATCCAGGCCGGCTCTAGACACTGTGCTTAGGAAGATGTCCCGGAAACCAGGCACATCTTGGCCTGCCTTGCAGGATTGTCGTTGGGGCTCGCAGGGCCGGGCTTTCACTCTGGGGTCCCGGGCATACCAAGGGTTGCAGAGAGCTCAGGGACCCCCCCCCCTCTGCATTGCCAGGGGACGAGCCCCCATATGCTCCTGCAGCCTTTCCCGCCCCGGCTGGCTGTGGATGAGGGGCCTCGGAGTGCCACCGAACGGTTGTGACCCTCAACTTGCAACCATCCGTTTAGCGACCGTTCCAACTCGCGACAGCCCTGAAAAACGGGACTCGTGACCTCTTTTTCACACGCCCATCGCTGCCTCCCCAGGGTCACGGGGTCCAAATTCAGACGCTGGGCAGCAGACTCACACGTACGACCGTCGCTATGTGTCACAAGGTGACGGGATCCCCTTTTTGGCCACCTTCGAACCCCCAACGTCAGCGGGGAGGAAGCCAGATTCACTTAACGACCCGGTTACTCGCTCTTCAACCGTGGTGATTCGCTTAACGACCGTGGTGAGAAAGGTCGCAAAGCGGGGCAAAAACTCCCTCAACGCCTGTCTCGCTTAGCCACGGAAACGTTGGGCTCCACGCTGGTCGGAAGCCGAGGATTCCCTGTAGCTGACGCCTTCCCCCCCCTCCACCCCGTTGCCTGCCACTCTGCACACGCTCAGAGGCGCCCTCGCCCCGCCCGGAGCGCTGAGCCCCGCCCCTTTCCTCCACCTGCCCTGGTTACAGCTGTCCCGCAGGGGGGAGGAGTCTCCCTCCTCGGCCCGGCCAATCGCCGCCAGGGGGTGTGCGCGCCGGGGCCCGCCTACCGGCGCCGGCCGGCCAATGGGGGCGCGGGGGCGGGGCGCGGGAGACCCGGGCAGGGAAGCGCCGCGCTGCCCCCACGTGTCTCGGCCGGGCGGATGGAGGCGGAGGGCGTCGGAGCCCCGGGCAGGGGGCTGCCGGCCGGCGCGCGGAGGGAAGCCGAGGTGGGGGGCCGGGGCCGGGCGGGGGGCTCCTCCGGGGGAGAATTGGGGGTCTGGGGGCGCCGGAGAGGGGCTGGGACCCCCGGGAGAGGAAAGCCTGCCTCTTTGGGGCAGGAAAAGACGGGTGGGGGGGTGTCTTGCAGGGAGGGGGCAGTCCGCAATGCATGGGGAGGGGAGGGGAGCGGGGTCGGGAGGTACGAAGCCCCCTCCCCATCTCCTAGGTAGGACACACATGAAAGGTGCAGGGGGAGCCACGGCTGGGGGGGGGGAAGCACCTTCCCTGCCCTCCTCTGGGCAAGCCTCGGCTGAACCCGGCTTGGGGGGCGGGTTGGGGGGCTTCTGGAAATGCATCTCTTTGGGGGAGGGAGAAGGGACCCCCTTTGCAGCAAGCTCAGGGGGAGGAGGGGGTGCCTAGAAGGGTGAGGAGGGGGCCCTGGAAGCGTGGGGAGTGGGGGCTAGAAGGGTGAGGAGGGGGCCCTGGAAGCGTGGGGAGGGGGCCCTGGAAGCGTGAGGAGGGGGGACCAAGGGTGAGGAGGGGGACCTAGAAGGGTGAGAAGGGGGGGCTAGAAGGGTGAGGAGGGGGACCTAGAAGGGTGAGGAGGGGGGACCAAGGGTGAGGAGGGGGACCTAGAAGGGTGAGGAGGGGGGGCTAGAAGGGTGAGGAGGGGGACCTAGAAGGGTGAGGAGGCGGCCCTGGAAGCGTGAGGAGGGGGGACCAAGGGTGAGGAGGGGGGGCTAGAAGAGTAAGGAGGGGGGCTAGAAGGATGAGGAGGGGGGGCTAGAAGGGTGAGGAGGGGGACCTAGAAGGGTGAGGAGGGGGCCCTGGAAGCGTGAGGAGGGGGGGCTAGAAGAGTAAGGAGGGGGGGCTAGAAGGGTGAGGCGGGGGACTTAGAAGGGTGAGGAGGGGGGGCCTAGAAAGATGAGAAAGGGGCCCTGGAAGGGTGAGGAGGGGGGCTTTGCTGCAGCCCCTCCCTGGCACTTCTGCCCCAGTGCTCTGCCTCTTAGGGACCGGGACCCTCCCCCTCTCGCCCCCTTCCTTGCCCCATCAGCAAAAGGCTGCATTGGAACCACTGGGGTCCGCTGGGTGGTCTCTCCAGTGCCCTCTGCTGGTTGCCCTCTGCTGGTGCCAGGGCCAGTCCTTCCTCCCCCCCCCCCAGAGCTGCCCTATGGAAGGGCAGAAAAATACCCCCCCCAAACACACACTGATAAATTCACTTTTTTAGGCTTTTGCCAAGGGGGGGGTCGGAAGAGGAGTTACCCCTCGGAGCAAAGGCTGGCAAAGATTGGCCCCAGGCCCTGGCAAAAGGGACCCCCGCCCCACAGAGAAGCCTGGCACCAGCCGTGGGTCAGCAGTGGACCAGCAAGGCAGCTCCATGCGCTGGGGGGGGGGGTGTCTGACCCCCAAGTGAGGGGAGAGCTGGCGCTCCTTCCTAGCGATGCATCTCCGCTGCCTCCGTGTGGCCGTTCCTTGCATTGCAGCTGGGTTATTTTGGGGGGGAGGCAGGGGGGGTCTCTTCTAAAACAGCCTTCCTTTCCCTCTCACCAGGTTCTTAAGCCAGGTTGGGTGGGAACTCAAGATTGGGAGCCCCCACCATGTCTGGAGGCGGGCAGCATAATAATGGCAGGCAGGAGTTCGAATCCACGGTGGGTTTGAATGTTCACCGCACGCTGGGATTCAGCCATTCATTGCACAGCTGGAAGGAAGAAAAAAAGATTACAGAAGTTCTGGGTTCCGGGGATCCATGCCGTGTTCTCTTAAAGTCAAGTCCCAGGAAAAAAAGAAGGACGGGGGGGGGGGACGTGATAGCAGTTTTCCAATCTCTCAGGGGCTGCCCCAAACAAGAGGGAGAGAGGGAGTCAAGCTATTCTCCAAAGCCCCTGGGTAGGACAAGAAGCAACGGATGGAAACTAATCCAGGAGAGAAGCAACCTGGAACTAAAGAGAAATTTCCTGGCTGTGAGAACAATTAACCGGTGGAACTCCTTGCCTCCAGAAGTTGCAGGAGCTTCATCACTGGAAGTTTTTAAAGAAGAAACTGGACAGCCATTTGTCTGGAATGGTAGAGGGTTTCATGCTTGTTCCAGGGGGTGGACTAGAAGGCCTCCAAGGTCCCTTCCAGCTCTGCTGTTCTATTCCTATTCTATCCCATCCCATATTTTCTGTTCTGTTCCGCTCCATTCCGTTCCATACCATACCATATTTTCTACTCTATATTCTATTCCATTCTAATTCTATTCTAATTCTATTCTATTCCATTCTAATTCTATTCTATTCTAATTCTATTCCATTCTAATTCTATTCTACTCTATTCTATTCCATTCTAATTCTATTCTATTATAATTCCATTCTAATTCTATTCTATTCCAATTCTATTCCATTCTAATTCTATTCTATTCCATTCTAATTCTATTCTATTCCATTCTAATTCTATTCTAATTCTATTCTATTCCATTCTAATTCTATTCCATTCTAATTCTATTCTACTCTATTCTATTCCATTCTAATTCTATTCTATTATAATTCCATTCTAATTCTATTCTATTCCAATTCTATTCCATTCTAATTCTATTCTATTCTATTCCATTCTAATTTTATTCTATTCCAATTCTATTCCATTCTAATTCTATTCTATTCCAATTCTATTCCATTCTAATTCTATTCTAATTCTAGTCTATTCCATTCTAATTCTATTCTAATTCTATTCCATTCTAATTCTATTCTATTCTAATTCTATTCCATTCTAATTCTATTCTACTCTATTCTATTCCATTCTAATTCTATTCTATTATAATTCCATTCTAATTCTATTCTATTCCAATTCTATTCCATTCTAATTCTATTCTATTCTATTCCATTCTAATTCTATTCTATTCCAATTCTATTCCATTCTAATTCTATTCTATTCCATTCTAATTCTATTCTAATTCTATTCTATTCCATTCTAATTCTATTCTAATTCTATTCTATTCCATTCTAATTCTATTCTATTATAATTCCATTCTAATTCTATTCTATTCCAATTCTATTCCATTCTAATTCTATTCTATTATAATTCCATTCTAATTTTATTCTATTCCAATTCTATTCCATTCTAATTCTATTCTAATTCTATTCTATTCCATTCTAATTCTATTCTAATTCTATTCTATTCCATTCTAATTCTATTCTAATTCTATTCTATTCCATTCTAATTCTATTCTATTCTAATTCTATTCCATTCTAATTCTATTCTACTCTATTCTATTCCATTCTAATTCTATTCTATTATAATTCCATTCTAATTCTATTCTATTCCAATTCTATTCCATTCTAATTCTATTCTATTCTATTCCATTCTAATTCTATTCTATTCCAATTCTATTCCATTCTAATTCTATTCTATTCCAATTCTATTCCATTCTAATTCTATTCTAATTCTATTCTATTCCATTCTAATTCTATTCTATTCTAATTCTATTCCATTCTAATTCTATTCTACTCTATTCTATTCCATTCTAATTCTATTCTATTCTAATTCCATTCTAATTCTATTCTATTCCATTCTAATTCTATTCTATTCTATTCCATTCTAATTCTATTCTATTCCAATTCTATTCCATTCTAATTCTATTCTATTCCATTCTAATTCTATTCTATTCTATTATAATTCCATTCTATTCCATTCTAATTCTATTCTATTCTATTCTATTCTATTCTGGGAGTTGAAGTCCACAAGTCTTAAA
Source organism: Crotalus helleri (assembly GCA_024509115.1). Taxonomy (NCBI): domain Eukaryota; kingdom Metazoa; phylum Chordata; class Lepidosauria; order Squamata; family Viperidae; genus Crotalus; species Crotalus helleri. The sequence continues at coordinate 111,377 of JAKSXO010000086.1, forward strand.
GTTATCGAGTTTGGAGATCCTTGCTCTCTTGGGTCATGCAAAATCAAGATCTGGTGGTGCCTGCCTCTCTTAAGATGGACCTTCTCCTGCAGGGATCCATAGATTGTCCTAACCTGGATTTTGAGTACGGAGATGCTGACAGCCACGCAGCGGAGCTGGCAGGTAAGAAGGTCTTGGACGCATCCAGGTTCTTCATGTGGGTTGCGAAGAAGGCAGCCGACTTTCCTGGATGTGGACGCTGCCTGAAAGTGCTCAGGGAGTTTGCAAGCCTGGAGATTTATGCTTAGATGTCACTTCAGGGGGTGGATGGGGGGGGGAACGCATGTAGCAGAAGGGGGAAGTTCTTTTGGTCCACCTACCCACCAGTTATGGTGCCTCCAGCTTGCAGGGTGGGTTTGGGAACCAAGGAGGGATTTGAACCCAGTGCCCTGAGCTTTGCTGCTGTGGGATGGCCTCAATTGCAAGGGGGGCCTAATTGGAACGCAGCTATTAATTAATTCTCCCTGGTTTTTTGGGGGGGGGGAATCTTTCTTGAACAGAACTCTACAGCTACACGGAGGGACCCGAATTTGCCCTCAACAGAAAATGCTTTGAGGAAGATTTTCAGATCCAAGGTAGCGTTTTTTTTCCTCTCTGTGTGTGTGTCTCTCCCTTCTTCCTCCTCCTTCTCCCCCTCCCCACTCCTCTTCCTTGTTCTCCCCCCTCCCCCTTCTCCTCCCCCTCCCTACTCCTGCTCCTTGTTCTCCTCTTCCCCATTCCTCATCCTTGTTCTCCTCATCCTTCTCCTCCTTTTTCTTCTCCTCCTTCTTCCCTCTCCCCACTCCTCTTCCTTGTTCTCCCCCCTCCTCCTTCTTCTCCTCCTCCTCCCCCTCTCCACTCCTGCTCCTTGTTCTCCTGCTCCCCACTCCTCATCCTTGTTCTCCTCCTCCTTTTCCTCTTCCTTTTTCTTCTCCTCCTTCTTCCCTCTTCCCTCTCCTTTTTCCTCCTCCTCCCCCCTTCCCCTCCTCCTCCTTCCCACTCCTCCCCTCCTCCTCCTTCCCCTCCTCCTCCTTCTCCCCACTCCTCTTCCTCCTCCTCCTTCTCCCCCTCCCTACTCCTTGTTCTCTTCCCCACTCCTCCTTCTCCCCACTCCCTACTCTTCCCTCCCCACTCCTTCTCCCCCACTCCTCCTTGTTCTCCTCCCCTTCACCCTCCTCCTCCAGCTTCTCACTCTTCTGGATGCTGTCTGGGTGTGCCTTTGATCTCGTCCCTCTCTCCTCCTCCTCCTCCTCCTCCTCTTCTTCTTCTTCTTCTTCTTCTTCTTCTTCTTCTTCTTCTTCTCCTTCTCCTTCTCCTTCTCCTCCTTCTCCTCCTTCTCCTCCTCCTCCTCCTCCTCTTCCTCCTCCTCCTCCTCCTTCTTCTCCTTCTTCTTCTTCTTTCTGCCCTTTGACCGTCTCCCCTTGGTGTATATGCCTTGTATGGCACGGAACCCCACCCATCGCTTTAAAATTTCTTTCCATGGATGAACTAACTCGGCAAGCCCTCCCTTTCCTGCAGCGAAGGGCCGGCGGTGGTCAGAACTGGCCCTGACCCAGCAGAAGACCTACGTGATGCGGCTACTGGACGGGCTGGAGGTGGTCAGCAGGGACCAGAGGCTGAAAGTAGCTCGGGCCGTGCTCTATTTGGCACAAGGTAAAAGCCCCTGTCCAGGGCCAGACAGGCTCCTTGATTGATTGATTGACTGATTGATTTGTATCCTGCCTTTAGTATTTTTACAAATAACTCAAGGTGGCAAACAAATTCTCCTTCCTCCTTCTATATTTCCCACGACAACCCTGTGAGGTGGGTTGGGCTGAGAGAGAGAGTGACTGGCCCCGTCACCCAGCTGGCTTCCGTACCTAAGGCGGGACTAGAACTCACCGTCTCCTGGTGATTGGCCCAAAGTCACCCAGCTGGCTTTCATGCCTAAGGCGGGACTAGAACTCACCGTCGCCTGGTGATTGGCCCACCCAGCTGGCTTTCGTGCCTAAGGCGGGACTAGAACTCACCGTCGCCTGGTGATTGGCCCAAAGTCACCCAGCTGGCTTTCGTGCCTAAGGCGGGACTAGAACTCACCGTCGTCTGGTGATTGGCCCAAAGTCACCCAGCTGGCTTTCGTGCCTAAGGCGGGACTAGAACTCACCGTCGCCTGGTGATTGGCCCAAAGTCACCCAGCTGGCTTTCGTGCCTAAGGCGGGACTAGAACTCACCGTCGCCTGGTGATTGGCCCAAAGTCACCCAGCTGGCTTTCGTGCCTAAGGCGGGACTAGCTCACCGTCTCTTGGTGATTGGCCCAAAGTCACCCAGCTGGCTTCCATGGCCAAGGCAGGGAATTCTGGGAGTCAAAGTCCAGACAGTAACCAAGGTTGGGAAACCCTGCTATAAACTAGGCAGAATATTTTTTTTTCACTTCTTCCCTTCTCTCATCTTGCTGGGGGTCTTCAGGGGTCTTTGGAGAGTGTGATACGGAAGCAGATGTCCTCCGCTGGGCTCGACACAACAGCTTCTTGCTGTACCAAATGGGGACCTTCACAGCCTTTCTGGAACTGCTGAACATGGAAGTGGCGTAAGTGACGTTTTGGAACAGGCTTAAAAGCCTCCTGTCTTTAGATAGATAGATAGATAGATAGATAGATAGATAGATAGATAGATAGATAGATAGATAGATAGATAGATAGATAGATAGATAGATAGATAGATAGATAGATAGATAGATATAAATAGATATAGATAGACAGACAGACAGACAGACAGATAGATAAATAGAGACATAGATAGATAAATAGAGATAGATAGATAGATAGAGATAGATAGATATAAATAGATATAGATAAATAGATACAGATAGATAGACAGATAGATAGATAGACAGATAAACAGAAAGATAGATAGATAGATAGATAGATAGACAGATAGATAGACAGATAGATAGAGATAGATAGATTAGATAGATAGATAGATATGCTTAATATGCTTAATATGCTTAATATTTTATTAGCAACATATTGTCTGGATTTCCAACATTTAACTTACGAATGTTAAATTCATTTCTCTCTACCTCATTTTTCCTAGCCACTGATAAAAGGTATCCCATGTTCTAAAATAAACCAAGTCTTCTTTCTCTTTCATTTTCAATGTCATCTATCCATTTCTGCACAATCTAATTTTTTTTTAATTAACTCTCTCTCTCTCTGTTGGTAAATCTTCATTTTTCCAACATTGAGCGAATACAATTCTCACTGCAGTTCATACATGTACCATTAGATACATACACACTCTTTCTCATAGTTTCCTACTATTAGGCCTAACAAAAAGAATTCTGGCTTATACTCTATTATGTTTTTGGGTCATTTTCTCTAACCACGTGCGTATTCTTGAACCAGAATCTTTGGACTTTGGGGCACGTCCACCAAAGATGGCGATAAGTGCCTGGCAAGAGACAAACTTTTTTAAAAAGTATTTCGTAAAAACACCATCAAGACATCAGCATCTAGTGATTTTTTTTTTGCCCCGGCTAATTTTTTGTGAAAGAAAAAGACCCATAACTTCTTCTCTCTTTTTGTATAGATTTTATTAGTTTTTATGGGGTTAGGAATGTGGAGTTGGGGTTAGGGTTGGGATTAAGGGTAGGGTTTGGGGCTGTTTTTTTTTCCAAGTAACATTCTCAATATTTAGCAAACAGCATAATGTCTGGGTTCATGCGTTTAACAAACAATAATAGAAAAATCGTTAATTATCATAAACAATATGTTAATTAATCACTCAATCTGGCTAACGTATATTCAGAATTACATACCACCTTCCTTTCTCTCTAACTCGTCTTTCTAGCCATGGATAGGAATTATCCCCTGTTCTAAAGTACATGGAGTCTTCTTTCTCTTTTATCTTTAAAGTCAATTTATCCATTTCTGCACACTCTAGAACAGTGGTTCTCCACCTGTGGGTCGGGACCCCATTTGGGGTCGAATGACCATTTCACGGGGGTTGCCAAACAACGCAGTCCGCCATTTTTCCCCCTTTTCCTTAGCTGCGCTACTCCCTTTTATTCTATTGGCTTTTGAAAGCCAATAGAATAGACTCTCTTGAATAGAGTCTAATTCTATTGGCTTTCAAAAGCCAATAGGAATTGTCCAGGCTGCCTCTGCCCTGCTGAGCCCGCCAAAAATCCCCTTCTGCAAACGGTGCTGCACCAGTTGAGTAGTCCTCGACTTACGACCGGTTGAGTAGTCCTCGACTTACGACCAGTTGGGGTCACAGCATTAAAAAGGTTGAGAACCACTGCTCTAGAATTTTCTTAATTAGGACTTCTTCAGCTAAGACCCACAACTTCTGATTGGTTTTTCCCTGCCTTTTGTTACAGCAACACGGAGGCTCGCAGCAGCGCCCTGCGGAAACCAGCCATCTCTCTGGCAGACAGCACCGAACTCCGGTGAGTTTCTCTGAGCGGCTTATTCTATGATTCTCCACAGGGAGTCCTCGGCTTACGACCACAAGGGAAACCAAAATTTCCGTTGCTGAGCGAAGCAGTTGTTAAGCAGGTTTTGCAACAAAAATACAGCTGACTTACCACCACAGTTGAGGCTAAAATTTCCATTGCTAAGCGAGACATTTGTGAAGGGGGAGTTTTGCCTCGTTTTACGACCTTCTTGCCACGGTCGTTAAGTGGATCACTGCAGTTGTTAAGTTAATCACCTGGTTGTTAAGTGAATCTGGCTCCCTGCCCATTGACTTTGCTTGTCGGAAGGTCGCAAAAGACGGTCGTAACCCCGGGATGCTGCAACAGTCAGAAGTCCAAGTCAGTTTCCAAGCGTCTGGATTTTGACGCTGGAACTGAGGAAAAACGGCCCTTTTTCGGTGCCGTTGTAACTTCGAACAGTCATTAAATGACGATCTGTAAATCAAGGATTGTCTACCAGCTGTTGTGGTCATTAAGCAGCCCATCGCACGACCAGACTTGATTTTTATGACTGTTTTAATGCTGGCCTATAGCGAGTCAAAAGAAACAGTCCCTCTTTTCATTGCTGTTGTGACTTCAGACGGTCGTTAAACGAGCTGTTACAAACTGAGGACTAACCGAAGGTTGTTTTGGATTTGCTCCCAGGGTGATTTTGACCGTCATGTACCTGATGGTGGAAAATATCCGGGTGGAAATGGAGACAGATCCTCCGAAGTGGACCGCATCCCGAGAGATGTTCAGGGCTGAGCTGAGTAGGTGACGGCAACGCACAACACAAATACACACACACACACACACACACAAACTATGCCTCTGGGGTGCCCAAGGTGGTGTCCATCAATCTTGTCACCGGTCCTTGCTCTGCTTCAGATTCCATTTTTGCTTTTTGTAAAGTTCTTGGATTTCCAAGGAAAAGACAGCTGGTCTGAATCAGAATTAGAATAGAGCTGGAAGGGACCTTGGAGGTCTTCTAGTCCAACCCCGTGCTCAAGCAGGATCCTGTAGCCTTGGGTGTGTGTTTGTGATTGTGTCACAATGGGAGAGAGCGGATCGTTTCCGGTATTTGACCATATTGAAATGGAAAGGACTGGAAACCTTTGCTTGCTCACTCCCTCTTTCTCTGTCTCATTCTCTCTCTCTTCTCTGTCTCTCTCCCACTCTCTCTCTCTCTCTCTCTCTATCCCTCTTTGTCTTATTCGCTCTCTCTTTTCTCTCCTCTCTCTCTCTGTCTCTATCTCATTCTGTCTCTCTTCTCTATCTCTCTTTCCTTTCCCCTCTCTCTCCATCCCTCTCTTATTCTCTCTTTTCTCTCCTCTCTCTCTATGTCTCTCATTCTCTCTCTCTTCTCTCTCTCTCTCTCTTTCCCTTTCTCCCTCTCTCCCTCTCATCCTTTCTCTCTCTCTTTTGTCCCTCTCCTTCCCTCTGTCTCATTCTCTCTCTCTTCTCTGTCTCTCTCCCACCCTCTCTCTCTCTCCATCCCTCTCTGTCTTATTCCCGCTCTCTTTTCTCTCCTCTCTCTCTCTCTCTCTGTCTCTATCTCATTCTGTCTCTCTTCTCTATCTTTCCCTTCTCTCTCTCTTTCCTTTCCCCTCTCTCTGTCTCATTCTTTCTCTCCATCCCTCTCTCTTATTCTCTCTTTTCTCTCCTCTCTCTGTCTCTCATTCTGTCTCTCTTCTCTCTCCCTTTCTCCCTCTCTCCCTCTCATCCTTTCTCTCTCTCTTCTCTCTTCTCTCTCTCTCTTTCCCTTTTCATCCTTTCTCTCTCCATCCCTCTCTCTTATTCTCTTTTCTCTCCTCTCTCTCTATGTCTCTCATTCTGTCTCTCTTCTCTCTCTCTCTCCCTTTCTCCCTCTCTCCCTCTCTCCCTCTCATCCTTTCTCTCTCTCTTCTGTCTCTCTCCCTCTCCTTCCTCTGTCTCATTCTCTCTCTTTTTTCTCTCTCTCTTCTCTGTCTCTCATTCTCTCTTTTGTTTAGTTCTTAGCTCTTGTTCCTACCCCAACTGCCACGTGCAATAATTCAATAATTGGGGATCACATCGCTCTCCTTTGATGGACAACCCCCCCCCAAAAAAATGTTGCTTATTTTTTGGGGAGCTTATGAATTGCCCTTAGCTGGAGACGAAACTAGATTTAGCCAGGCTGCTGATGACAACCCCCCAACTTCTCATATTTCTCCCCCCCCCCATTTGACTTTTGAAAATCCTTCCGGCAGGTTATCCGGTCCACAGCGAAGAACCGTTTGGGCTCTTGCTGTTCACCATGGTGACCAAATTCTGCAGCGAACATTCCCCACACTTCCCCATGAAGAAGGTCCTGCTTCTCCTCTGGAAGGTCCTCGTGGTGAGCGAGCGTCTTCCCCCTTTGCACCGCGGGGGCTTTGGGGGGCGTGCTGGAAGGAATCGGGGCCCTTTCGGAGCTGACATTTCACGACCCAGCTAGGGAGCATCATCAGGGCTAGATGAGAAGAAGGGGTTTGGGGGGGAGGAGGAGGAGGAGGAAGAGGAGAAACAGGAGGAGAAGGACGGTGGGGTCTTCTCTGAGCTTGATTTTTTTTTTACAGACGTTTTATGACCCAACTAGGGAACATCATCAGTGCTGGAAGGGAGTGGGGTTTGCTCTCTGTTTATGTACAAGTGGCTTGCCCTGTCAGAGTCATGAAACATCTGCAAGAAAAGCACCAAGCTCAGAGAGCAACAAGGACCCCACACTTTTCCTTCCTTCCTTCCTTCCTTCCTTCCTTCCTTCCTTCCTTCCTTCCTTCCTTCCTTCCTTCCTTCCTTCCTTCCTTCCTTCCTTCTGTTTCTCCTTCCATCCTCTCTCCCTTTTCTTCTTTCCTATCTCTATTCTCTTCCCTCCCTCCCTCTTTTTTCCTTCCTTCCTTCCTTCCCTCCCTCCCTCCCTCCCTCCCTCTTAAATCCCCCTCTTTTTTTGCATTGATGTTACCCAGTTGGGTCATGAAACGTCTGCAAGAAAACAGCCAAACTCAAGAGAGCAACAAGGACTCCACAGTCCTCCTCCTCCTCCTCCTCCTCCTCCTCCCCTCTGCAAACCCCACTCCCTTCTAGCCTGATGTTGTTCCCTAGCTGGGGCATGAAACGTCCGCAAGAAGATGTCCCAATTCAGAGAGCCCCCCCCCGGAGGACCCCACAATTCTCCCCGGAGCTGCCAATCTTTCTCCCCGGGGAATCTGCGAGCCGTCTCCTTTCGCCTCCCTTCTGCAGTTCACGCTGGGCGGCTTCGACACCCTCCAGGCCATGAAGGTGAAGAAGCGCCAGGAGCTGGGCCTGCCCCCTTTGCCGGAAGACAGCATCCAGGTCATGCGGAACATGCGCGCTGCCTCCCCCCCGGCCTACGCCCCGGAGCTGGGGGAGCAGCCGCAGCCCCTGCCGCAGAAACGCGGACACCGGAATCGGAGGGTAACCGAATTCCGCCTTCTCTGGGGTCAGAAATGCAGAAAACATTTTCGTTTCCTCCCATTCCTCCTTCCTTTTTTTCGATCGATCAGCCAGTTCCCCAATTGCTTCGCAGACAAGGGACCGTAACGATTGGCTGTCGATAAAGTTGGATCAATTGGAGACTCGCTGTGCGGCTGTTAATCCCTTGTGAAATGGTGGCTTGGGTTTAAAGCCAGTGTATGTCTCCAAGGGTCTCCCCTTGCAGGGCCCGGGAATTTGGTGCCGTCAAGACAGTCTTGTCTCTTCCGTGCTTTCCCATGGACACAAGGGGCCGCTTGGCCTAGTGGTTAAAACACCAGTCTGGAAAGCAGGAGATGGACAGTTCTAGTCCCGCCTGAGGCACGAAAGCCAGCTGGGTGACTTTGGGCCAATCACCAGGAGACGGGGAGTTCTAGTCCCGCCTGAGGCACGAAAGCCGGCTGGGTGATTTTGGGCCAATCACCAGGAGTCGGGGAGTTCTAGTCCCGCCTTAGGCACGAACGCCAATTGGGTGAATTTGGGCCAATCACCAGGAGTCGGGGAGTTCTAGTCCCGCCTTAGGCATGAAAGCCAACTGGATGACTTTGGGCCAATCACCAGGAGTCGGGGAGTTCTAGTTCCACCTTAGGCATGAAAGCCAGCTGGGTGACATGCCTCTTAACAGACTAGCAGAGCGGGAAGGGACCTTGGAGGTCTTCTAGTCCAACCCCTTATACCATTCTGCTGGCACAAGTGGGGCGGGCCAATCCGATTGAGGGGGGCAGGCGAGGTGGTTCCTTCATCCTTTAGACATTGACCGAGCTCCGTCCCCCCCCCTTTATTCCAGTTTTCTTGGCCTGTCCCCTTCTTCCCCAAAAGCCTGGGGGGGGTCCGTCTAGGTCAGTGGTTCTCAACCTTTTTAATGCTGCGACCCCCAACCGGTCGTAAGTCGAGGACTATTCAACTGGTCGTAAGTCGAGGACTATTCAACTGGTGCAGCCCCGTTTGCAGAATGGGACTTTTGGCGGGCTCAGCAGGGCAGAGACAGCCTGGACAATTCCTATTGGCTTTTGAAAGCCAATAGAATTAGACTCTATTCAAAAGAGTCTATTCTATTGGCTTTCAAAAGCCAATAGAATAAAAGGGAGTAGCACAGCTAAGGAAAAGGGGGGAAAAATGGCGGACTGCGTTGTTTGGCGACCCCCGTGAAATGGTCGTTCGACCCCAAATGGGGTCCCGACCCACAGGTGGAGAACCACTGGTCTAGGTGAAGCATGCAAGGAGCCCCAGAGCAGAAGACTTCCCCCCCCCCTCCAGAGGACAACGTTGATGCCACGCTCACGCCTCTCTTTGGGTTCCTTGATGCAGCCTCTGATGAAGCAAGACAGCCTAGACATCTACAACGAGAGAGACCCCTTCAAAAACGAGGAGGCCATGGTGGACGAAGAAGACCCCGATGACATCGCTAACGGGCTGGAAGGAGATCTGGACATCTTGGAAAGGGGCAGTGTCGTCCAGGCTGTGCCGCTGCCATGCCCACCCGTGGAGAAGGTCTCCTTCCCAAAGGGCCTGCCGTGGGCCCCCAAAGTCAGGTACGATGTCCCCCCGAGGTCCTCTCCTGGCTTTTGGAAGAGCCCCCTGTGGACCTGGTCAACACACGGAGGAGGATGAGATGGTGGTGAAGCCCTCAGATCAGTCCAGGTTGAGTAGAAGGCCATCCGGGCAAGGAGAAGGTTGGCTAGACTCCCTGGAAGAGCTGAATGGCGTCTCCCAGCCCAAAATGGAGTTGATGGTAATAAATTCTGCGGGGCCCACGTGACATTTGACAGGTCTGAAATCTCCTTTTTCACTAATGGGGCCTTGACAGGAGATCTAGATTAGGGTGTTTGAACTTGGCAGTATTAGAGAAGAGAATAGAAAATATATATTTTCTCTCTCCCTCCCTCCCTCTCTCCCTCTCTCTCTCTCCTTCCCCCTCTCTCCTCTCCTGTCTCTCCCTCTCTCCTCTCCTCTTTCTCCTCCCTCTCTTCTCTCTCCCTTCTCTGTCTCTTCTCTCTCTTCTTTTTCTGTCTCTCTCTGTCTTTCTCCCTCCCCCTCTCTCCTCTCCTCTTCTGTCTCTCTCTCTCCTCCCTCTCTTCTCTCTGACTCTCTCCCTCCTTCCCTCCTTCCCTCTCTCCTCTTCTGTCTCTCTTCTCCCTCTCTCCTCCCTCTCTCCTCTCTCTCTTCTCTGTCTCCTCTCTCCTCTCTCTCTCTCTCTCTCTCTGTCTTTCTCCCTCCCCCTCTCTCCTCTCCTCTTCTGTCTCTCTCCTCCCTCTCTTCTCTCTGTCTCTCTCCCGCCTTCCTCCCTCTCTTCCTCTCCCTCTCTCCTCTGTCTCTCTCCCTCCCCCTCTCTCCTCTCCTCTTCTGTCTCTCTCTCTCCTCCCTCTCTCTCTTCTCTCTGTCTCTCTCCCTCCTTCCTCCCTCCCCCTCTCTCCTCTCCTCTTCTGTCTCTCTCCTCCCTCTCTTCTCTCTGTGTCTCTCCCTCCTTCCCTCCTTCCCCCTCTCTCCTCTCCTGTCTCTCTCCTCCCTCTCTCTCCTCTCTCCCTTCTCTCTCTCCTCTCTCCTCTCTCTCTCTCTTTCTCCCTCCCCCTCTCTCCTCTCCTCTTCTGTCTCTCTCTCCTCCCTCTCTTCTCTGTCTCTCTCCCTCCTTCCTCCCTCTCTCCCCCCTCTCCTCTCTCTGTCTCTCTCCCTCCCCCTCTCCTCTCTTCTGTCTCTCTCTCCTCCCTCTCTCTCTCTTCTCTCTCTCTCTCCCTCCCTCTCTTCCTCCCCCTCTCTCCTCTCTGTCTCTCTCCCTCCCCCCCTCTCCTCTCCTCTTCTGTCTCTCTCTCCTCCCTCTCTCTCTTCTCTCTGTCTCTCTCCCTCCTTCCTCCCTCTCTCCCTCCCCCTCTATCCTCTCTCTCTCCTCCCTCTCTCTTCTCTCTCTCTCTCTCTCTCCTTCCCTCCTTCCTCCCTCTCTCCCTCCCCCTCTCTCTCCTCTCTCCTCCCTCTCTCTCTCTTCTCTCCTTCCCTCCCTCCCTCCCTCCCTCTCTCCCCCTCTCTCTTCCAGACAGAAAGACATCGAACACTTCCTGGAGACGAGCAGGAACAAATTCATTGGATTCACTCTTGGGCAGTGAGTAGATGGTGGCCCTGGAGGGACATTTTCAGCCTCCCAAGTACAAGCTTTCATGTATGTGTGTCTCAGGGGTTAAATGCGCAAATCCTGCAAACTGTGGGGGGGGGGGTCCAAGGCTGTTTAATTTTCACGCCTGGATGCCAGGAGGTGTGAGGGTTCATAACTGGGTTTGGGTAGGTGTAAAGTAACTTTCTGGGAACGAATGCCCTCCAGAACAAACAGGGAAGGGGCACGTCCCTGGGATATAAACAGAGAGAGCACCAAGGACCCCACAGTCCTTTTCCTCCTCCTCCTCCTCCTCTCCACAAACGTCCCTCCCTTCTAGCACTGATGATGTTCCCTAGTTGGGTCATGAAACGTCTGCAAGGAAACCACCCAGCTCAGAGAGCATCAGGGACCCCACAGTCCTTTGCTGCCTCCTCTTCCTCCTCCTCTTCCTCCTCCTCCTCCTCTTCCTCCTCCTCCTCCTCCTCCTCGCACTGATGATGTTACCTAGTTGGGTCATGAAACGTCTGCAAGGAAACCACCCAGCTCAGAGAGCACCAAGGACCCCACAATCCTCCTCCTCCTCGCCTCCTCCTCCTCCTCCTCCTACCTTCTAGCACTGATGATGTTACCTAGTTGGGTCATGAAACGTCTGCAAGGAAACCACCCAGCTCAGAGACCACAAAGGAGCCCCTACTACTACTACTATTACTACTACTACTATTATTATTATTATTATTATTTCTTCTTCTTCTTCTTCTTCTTCTTCTTCTTCTTCATCCTCCTCTTTCTTTCTTTTTCTTCTTCTTCTCCTCCTCCTCTTCCTGCTCCTCCTCTGCAAGCCCCCCTCTCTTCTAGCACTAATGATATTCCCTAGTTGGGTCATGAAACGTCTGCAAGGAAACCACCAAGCTCAGAGAGCACCAAGGACCTCACAGTTCTCCTTCCTTCCTTCCTTCTCCTCCTCCTCCTCCTCCTCCTCCTCCTCCTCCTCTTCCTCCTCCTCCTCCCTCTCCCTCAGACAGCGCCCAGGATCTCAGCCTTTCAGTAACCATTCTACAAAGATATGTCAATCTGCCTATTTTCTCTCTCTTTCTCTTTCTCGCAAGTGCTTGGTTCCATTTTCAGTGGCTTCTTCCATATACTGTAATTCCAGCACATTTCTCTAACTCCAAATGGGGGTGGGGAGGTTTTCTAGAGAGGACTGCCCATCCATCCATCCATCCGGGGCGCTCAAACTGCACTCGCTGAATAACCCACGCGAAAAGCAGGTGGGATATTTCTGCGTTCCACATGTTTTCCCTGCTCCCTTGGACCGGATTGATGGCTTTTCCCAGAGTCTGATTGTAAAACTGCAGTCGGATAGCAGCGGAAAGGAAGGATCGGCAGCGGATAAACCATTCTTGCAAAGGCAGCCTTGCAAAAACGCCGATCTGCATGCCAATCCAGAACCTGGAAGAAGACAGGATATATTTGCTTCTTAACGTCTCTTTTCCTCCTCGCTGACTCTTTCAATTCCCCCTTGTAGAGACACCGATACTTTAGTAGGCTTGCCGTGCCCCATCCATGAAAGTGTGAAGACTCTGAAAGAGGTAAGGCGGATATTTTGCAATCTAAACCAGTATTTGTCAACCTTGCCCGCTTTCAGATGGCGGGACTTCAACTCCCAGAAGTCCACAGCCAGCAAAGCTGGCTGTGGAATTCTGGGAGTTGAAGTCCCCCCCATCTGAAAGCGGGCGAGGTTGAGAAGCAGCGCAAGAAACATTTGGCGTTAGCTGTGAATTCTGCTTTTCTCGCGTGGAGATTCTAGGATCTCTGTAGGAGCTCTGCTGAGCGTTTGGGGACATTTTATTTATATTATTTTTATTTCGTTATGGACGTTATTTTTATAAACAACTCAAGCTCAGACATACCTCAAGCATTCCTCTTCCTAATTTGCCCCAAACAACCAGTCGGCTTTCGTTCCTAAGGCGGGACTAGAACTCACCGTCTCCTGGTGATTGGACCAAAATCACCCAGCCAGTTTTCATGCCTAAGGCGGGACTAGAACTCATCGTCCCCTGGTCATTGGCCCAAAGTCACCCAGCCGGCTTCCGTGCCTAAGGCGGGACTAGAACTCACCGTCTCCTGGTGATTGGCCAAAAGTCACCCAGCCGGCTTCCATGCCTAAGGCGGGACTAGAACTCACCATCTCCTGGTGATTGGCCCAAAGTCACCCAGCCGGCGTCCATGCCTAAGGCGGGACTAGAACTCACCATCTCCTGGTGATTGGCCCAAAGTCACCCAGCCGGCTTTCATGCCTAAGGCGGGACTAGAACTCACCGTCTCCTGGTGATTGGCCCAAAGTCACCCAGTTGGTTTTCTTACCTAAGGCAGAACTAGAGCTCACCGTCTCCTGGTGGCTGGCCCAAAGTCACCCAGCTGGCTTCCATGCCTAAGGTGGGACTAGAACTCATCAGCTCCTGCTTTCTAGCCTGCTGCCTTAACCACTAGACCAAACTGGCTCAAACTTTCAAACAGTTGGAAGTCGTTGGTGTCAACGCTGCTAACATCAGATGTTTTTGCCCTGACAACAGCTGGAGATGCAACCATTTTCTTCTTATGTTTTACTCTTAGAGTTAGAGTTAGATGACGCCGGTGGGAGGAACGTGCATGAGAGTTTAGTTAGACCAGGGGTAGGCAACCCAAAACACTCAAAGAGCCACTTGGACCCATTTCCCACCAAAAACAAAACACCGGGAGCCGCAAAATCCTTTTGATATCTAAAATGAAGATAACACTGCATATATCCTTTTTTACCTTTATTATAGGTGTGTGTGTGTTTGTGTGTTTGTGTCTGTGTATGTGTGTGTGTGTATATGTATGTATATACACACACACACATATATATATATACACATACATACACATACACATACAGGTAAAAAAAGGGTATATGCAGTGTTATCTTCATTTTAGATGTCAAAAGGGTCTCTCTCTCTCTCTCTCTCTCTCTCTCTCTCTCTCTCTCTCTGTCTTTCTCTCTCCCTCCCTCTCTATCTGCCCTTGGTCTGCCTGCCACTCCTCTTCCCCCACTCTCTTTCTTTCTCTCTCTCTCTTTCCTCTCTCTCTCTCTCCCTCCCTCTCTCTCTCTCTTTCTCTCTCTCTCTCCTATCTGCTGCTCACCTGGCAAACTTCAAGCTGTTGTCCAACAAGCTCAGGGTAAGCAACCTCGTTTCTTTTATGACTCATGGACTTCAACTCCCAGAATTCCTGAGTCAGCCTAGCTGGGCTAGCTAGCTCTCTCCTGCCCTTCCTGCTTCCTGCTTCCTGCAGAGACGCAGCAAAGGGAGGAGCTCCGCCCAGAAAGCTTTTCAGCTCCTCGGAGAACACTGTGAGTGCAATCTTTTACACACACACACACACGCACACACACAGAGAGAGAGAGAGAGAGAGAGAGAAGGAAGCAGGGAAGCGCAATTGCCTCTCTCTGTCTCTGTCTCTCTCTGCAAAGGCAGAGGAGGCTGGGAGCCACCAGGGAAGGCTCAAAGAGCCGCATGCGGCTCCGGAGCCGCAGGTTGCCGACCTGTGAGCTAGACATAACAATACCGGACCTAGCGTGAGAACCAAGGTGATTGAAATAAGAGGTGATAAGAAATGGCAGGCTGGAGAACGGGAGGGAAAGCCTGCATGTCAAACTAATTGGAGAATGTGATTTATGACTGTTAATTGGAGGAGGGACTTGTGCTTTGATACTGTGTGCTCGGGAAGGGAATTCAGATTTTGGCTTAATGTCTATGTACCTGCCAATGCTATGCTCCTCAAATAAAGGTCCTTTAAGGTAAACAATGCCTCAAAGTTCTTTGAAGAGTTTCATCTGTCGGAACCACGACAGTTGGATTTTAACTAAAGGTCCGCCGAAATATTTTAATTTGTTTTGTGCGATTCCTGTTGTTCCCATCTTCTCCTCAGCACAAATATATCTCGGTGGCCGAAGTGCAGATTAAGAATGAGGAAGAAATGGAAAAATGGCCCATCTCTTTGGTAACTATTTCTACAGGCTGCCCCGTGCACCTTTTCTTTTTCTTTTCTTTTATAAATGTTTTTATTGATTTTCTAATTTTACATTTAAATGTTCAAAAAGCAATGTGGCGGCTGGGCCAGTCAACAATACAATAGCATACAAATGTCTTCAGTACAGACCTCAAGCTACTACCTCAATTTTTTTTTCTCTTTTCTCCTCAATATTCACTGTCTCCTGTCTAAACGAAGACAATTTCTATGAAATCAATTAAATAAAAATGACATTCTTACATTTATCAATAATTTTTGGCTTATGCATATCCTTATTATTTTAACATTCGGTCTTTATGGACAATCAACGTCCTAATTAGTTTCCACCAATTTTTAATTTCCCGTTAAGGTTTAACTTTTTACATTTAGTATTTATAATTTCCAAGTTTCAAGTCACCTTTTCACTTCCCAGTTGTGGGTTCTCCATCCCTGAAGGTTTTGAAGAAGAGATTGGACAGTCACCTGTCTGGAATGGTCTAGGGCCGCGGGTCTCCTGCTTGAGCGGGGGGTTGGACTAGATGACCTCCAAGGTCCCTTCCAGCTCTGTTCTGATGGTTTTGCGTCCGTTCTCACGCTTCAGGGGGAAGAGGATGTCCAAGAGACGCCATGTGAAGTTCTCTATCGGGCCATGCTCTACAATCTGCCACAGTACATGGTGAGCGCTGGGCCTGTGCCCTGTTTTATTTCTTTTTTAATTTTATTTCATTTTGTGAGGCCTAGCAACATGCAGCACCGTGCATAAAATTGGGAGAAGCCACCTATAAAATGTGTATCCACATTGAAATACATGCCGGAGGCAGGGAGTTATTTTGAAAACACACAATGCAAGGGATATATAAAATTATGAATAAAATTAAGTATCAGTAGTGGCTAGAGCAGTGGTTCTCAACCTTTCTAATGCCGTGACCCCATAATACAGTTCCCCATGTTGTGGTGACCCCCAAGTGGGTGTGGCCACCAATAAGAGGGAGTAGGACAGCTAGGGAAAAGGGAAAAAAATGGCGGACAGCGTGGTTTGGCGACCCCCGTGAAATGGTCATTCGACCCCAAATGGGGTCCCGACCCACAGGTTGAGAACCACTGGGCTTGAGTGACTCAACATAATAGAATAGAATAGAATAGAATAGAATAGAATAGAATAGAATAGAATAGAATAGAATAGAATAGAATGAAAGTAATGGAATGGAAAGAATAGAATAGAATAGAATAGAATAGAATAGAATAGAATAGAATAGAATAGAATAGAATAGAATAGAATAGAATAGAATGGAAAGAATAGAATAGAATAGAATAGAATAGAATAGAATAGAATAGAATAGAATAGAATAGAATAGAATAGAAGTAATGGAATGGAAAGAATAGAATAGAATAGAATAGAAGTAATGGAATGGAAAGAATAGAATAGAATAGAATAGAATAGAATAGAAGTAATGGAATGGAAAGAATAGAATAGAATAGAATAGAATAGAATAGAATAGAATAGAATAGAAGTAATGGAATGGAAAGAATAGAATAGAATAGAATAGAATAGAATAGAATAGAATAGAAGGAATAGAATAGAATAGAATAGAATAGAATAGAATAGAATAGAATAGAATAGAATAGAATGAAAGTAATAGAATAGAATAGAATAGAATAGAATAGAATAGAATAGAATAGAATAGAAGCTGGAAGGGACCCTGGAGGTCTTCTAGTCCAGCCCCCCGCTCAGAAGGTAGTGTACAAAACCTGTTTGATTGGACTAAGCACCTTTCTGTCAATTTGAATGTTTTGGTAGGTTGTAAAAGTTTTCTGTTATTGTTGGGGAGTCTCCAAACCTGACCACTTTAAGACTTCTGGACTTCAACTCCCAGAATTCCTCCGCCAACATAGAATTCTGGGAGTTGAAGTCCAGAAGTCTGAAAAGCGGCCACGTTCGCAGGCGCCTGTTCCAAAGGCTAGTTTGGGGTTGATCCTCTCCTTCCCTGCTTCAGATTGCTCTGCTCAAGATCCTGCTGGCTGCCGCCCCAACTTCAAAAGCCAAGACGGACTCAATCAACATCCTGGCCGATGTCTTACCGGAGGAAATGCCGTAAGTGGAGGATTCCCCAGAAAAGCTACGGAAGTACCCCGATGTGGTGGAGTGGGTGCTCCCTTTGACTCCTGGGGAGGAGTTTATGCATTGGCATGAATCCTGGGAATTGTAGTCCTGTTTGAGAAGGAATTGTAGTCCTCTTTACAAGGAATTGTAGTCCTTTCTACAATAGGCCGTCTTCCTTAATGATCCAAATGAGGGGATAGATGGGGAACTTATCAAATTAGCAGATGACACCAAGCTGGCAAGAATAGCCAACACTCCAGAACAAGGGTCTTCAAACTTGGCCCTTTGATGACTTGTGGATTTCAACTCCCAGAATTCCTCAGCCAGGAATTATTATTATTATTATTATGGATCATCGCACAGTCAGCCAGATGTTCAGACTGGATTTGGCATTTTGTCTACCTCTCGAGTCCTTACCCAGGACCTGGGATAGGCAGATGTGGATGTTTGATGGTATTACAGGTATCGTCGCAGGATGGAAGCAGTTCCTAATAAGGACGCCTTTTGCAATTGACTAATAGCGAATTTGTCAATGCCGATGATGGTGTTCAAGTGGTGCTCCAGTTGTTTTGGGATTGCACCCAAGGAGCAATTACTATTGGTACTACCCTTGCTTGCTTTTGCCACAGTCTTTCTATTTCTATTTGTAGGTCTTTGTATTTTGTGATCTTCTCCAGTTCTTTCTCGTCTGTTCTGCTGTCTCCAGGCACTGCCACGTCCACTATTCAGACTTTTTTGTCTTTCTTATCGACGATGGTTAAGTCTGGGGTGTTATGTTGCAGGTGCTTGTCTGTTTGAATTCTGAAATCCCAGAGCAGTTTAATTTTATCATTTTCTATGACTTTCTCTATTTTATGATCCCACCAGTTTTTGCTTACAGGCAAATGATATTTTTTGCAGATCTTCCAATGCACCATTGTTGCTACTTTGTCATGCCGCTGCTTGTAATCAGTCTGTGCAATCTTCTTGCAACAGCTTACCAAGTGGTCCACTGTTTCTTCAGCTTCTTTGCATAGGCGGCACTTACTGTCTGTTGCTGTCTTCTCAATTTTGACTTTGTATGCATTTGTCCTTAAGGCTTGGTCTTGTGCAGCCAGAATTAGTCCCTCGGTCTCTTTCTTCAATTTTCCTGCTCTTAGCCATTGCCAGGTTTTATTATTATCTGCTTTCCCAGCTATCTTTTTCATGTATTGGCCATGTAGTGCTTTGTCTTTCTATGTCTCTATTCTGTTCTTCATTTGGTCTTTCTTGTAGGCCAGTTTGGTCTCTCCAGTAGTTAGTAAGCCTTCCTGATATACTAATTTCAGTGCATCTTCATCATTGTTCTTCAGATATTCTTCCAAAGCCATTTTTTCTTCTTCAACCATCTGATATACTTGTAGCATTCCACGCCCACCTATTTGCCTTGGTAGATAAAGTCTATCAATGTCACTTCGTGGATGAAGGGCATGATTCATTGTCATTATTTTTCTGGTCTGCCTATCCATTGCTTTTAGTTCTGCTTGAGTCCAGTCCACTATTCCAGCTGTGGACCTAATGACTGGGATTGCCCAGGTGTTAATTGCCTTTATGGTATTTCCTCCATTGAGTTTGGATTTTAAGATCTTCTTCACTCTCTTGATGTATTCACCTCTAATCTTTTTCTTGACTTCAGTGTGCTTGATGTTGTCACCTTGAAGGATACCCAAGTATTTGTAGTAATCTTCCTCATCCAGACTCTTAATGTTATTTTCGTGGGGCATCTTGATTCCTTCAGTTTTCACTATTTTTCCTTGTTTGATAGTAAGTGTGGCACATTTGTCCAAGCCAAACTCCATAACGATATCTTGGCTATATATACGGACAGTGTTGAGCAGCGATTCTATTTCAGATAATGTTTTTCCATACAGCTTCAGATCATCCATGTAAAGGAGGTGGGATAGTCTGGAACAGCGGTTCTCAACCTATGGGTCGCGACCCCATTTGGGGTCGATCGACCTCTTTTATGGGGTCGCCAAAGGTGGCGATCCGCCATTTTGTCCCCTCCGGGGGCGCGCTGCGCCTCCGGGGGGGCGGTGCCCCGCGCACGCGCGCCGCGCGTGGGGGCGGCGGCGCGCCTCCGGGGGGCGCCGCCGCGCATGCGCGCTGCGCGTGGGGGCGGCGGCGCGCCTCCGGGAACGCCGCCGCGCATGCGCGCCACGTGCGGTGGCCCCGCCCCCATGCGCGCCGCACGCGGGGCGCCACCGCGCATGCGCGCCATGCGCGGGGTGGCGCCGCGCATGCGCACCGCGCGCAGGGCCCCGCCGCCATGCGCGCCGCCGCCGCGCATGCGCATAACCTTTGTGTGACGGGGTCGCCGTCACACAAAGGTTAAGAACCGCTGGTCTGGAAGATGTTTTTGATGTTGTTGTTTTATTATTATTATTATTATTATTATTATTATTATTATTATTATTATTATTATTATTATTATTTCAACTGTGGAACATGCTGCCTCTAGAGGTGGTGGGTGCCCTATCACTGGAGACTTTCAAAAAGTGACTGGACCTCCATTTATCCAGGATGGGCAAGGATGTCCAACCTTAGCCATTTTTAAGACTTGTGGGGACTTCGACTCCCAGAATTCTGGGGAATCCTGGGAGTTGAAGTCCGCAAGTCTTATAAAGTGGCCACGGTTGGACCCCCCCCCGGGTTAATCTTCCACCTTTTTTTCTCAGGGTGACTGTCCTTCAGAGCATGAAGCTTGGGATCGACGTGAACCGGCACAAGGAAATCATCGTGAAGAGCATCGCGGCGTCGCTGCTGCTGCTCCTGAAGCATTTCCGGCTGAACCACATTTACCAGGTGGGACATGGAGGGTCTTTGGGGGCTGAGATGGCCCTCCGTCGTTTTTATAGCGGTTGGATTCGCATCGTGTACAGCTTTTATCGATAGTGGCATCTCCGTATCCCTCCTTAATTGGTGGCGGGAGGCGCAACAAGTCCCGAAAAGGACCAGAACTAGACAGATTTTTCCCGTAAGGAATACAGCCAGTCCCCCACTTACGACGTTTCGTTTAGCGACCGCTCAACGTGACAAGGGCACGGAAAAAAGGGACTCAGGGCCGTTTTTCACACTTAGGACCGTCGCAGGATCCCCGTGGCGAGGGGATCGAAATTCAGACGCTGGGCCACTGGTTCATATTTACGACGGCCGTCGCGTCCTGGGGGTGTCACGTGATCCCCTTTTGCGACCTTCTGGCAAGCCCATGGGGAAAGCCGGATTCGCTTAACGACCAGGTTACTAACTTAAGAGCGACAGGGATGGACTTGACGAGAAAGGTCGTAAAACGGGGCAAAGCTCACTTAGCAAATCTCTCACTTAAGGACACCCTGTACATTTGTTTAATAAACAAATCCTAATTCAATAAATAAATGTGGGAAACCCGCTGTGCAAAAGCTGGTAACCTGGCAGGGCTGATCTCTCTCCCCCCTCCTTCTCCTCCTTCTGCTTCTCCTCCTCATCATCATCATCCTCATTTCATTCTCCTCCTCTCTACAAACCCAGCTTCCTTCTAGCACTGATTATGTTCCCTAGTTGGGTCATGAAACGTCTGCAAGAAAACCACCCAGGTCAGAGGGC
Organism: Crotalus helleri; assembly: GCA_024509115.1. Taxonomy (NCBI): domain Eukaryota; kingdom Metazoa; phylum Chordata; class Lepidosauria; order Squamata; family Viperidae; genus Crotalus; species Crotalus helleri. Next base: position 132,134 of record JAKSXO010000086.1, read on the forward strand.
ATCAAGGACCCCACAGTTCTTCTTCCTTCCTTCCTTCCTTCCTTCCTTCCTTCCTTCCTTCCTTCCTTCCTTCCTTCCTTCCTTCCTTCCTTCCTTCCTTCCTTCCTTCCTTCCCTTCTCCTTCCCACTCCCTTCTAGCACTGATGATGTTCCCTAGTTGGGTCATGAAACGTCTGCAACCACCCAGCTCAGAGAGCACCAAGGGCCTCACTGCTCAGTCCTGAGCCACAAAAATTTCTTGTCTTTCAGATTCCTTCTCTCTGTGACGTTTTCCCATTTCTTTTCCTCCAGTTTGAGTATGTTGCCCAGCATCTGGTCTTCGCCAACTGCATTCCACTCATCCTGAAGTTCTTCAACCAGAACATCATGTCCTACATCACCGCCAAAAACAGGTGCCGGCTGCGTTAACCCTTGCCTTCCCGTCTGCCTGGAAACCCAAGAAGCCATTTCAAAGCTGCAACTGAAGTGTTCTCTTCTTCTTCTTCTTCTTCCTCCTCTTCTTCCTCCTCTTCCTCTCCCTCCCCCTCCCTCTTCCCCTCCTCCTCCTCCTCTTCTTCTTCTTCTTCCTCTTCCTCTTCTTCTTCCTCCTCTTCTTCCTCCTCTTCCTCCCTCTCCCCCCTCCTCTTCTTCTTCTTCTTCCTCTTCCTCCTCCCTCTCCTCCCCCCCACCTCCTCCTCTTCTTCTTCTTCTTCCTCCTCTCCCTCCCCCTCCCTCTCCTTCTCCTCCTCCTCCTCCTTCTTCTTCTTCCTCCTCTTCCTCTCCCTCCCCCTCCCTCTTCCCCTCCTCCTCCTCCTCCTCCTCTTCTTCTTCTTCCTCTTCTTCTTCCTCTTCCTCTTCTTCTTCCTCTTCTTCTTCCTCCTCTTCTTCCTCCTCTTCCTCCCTCTCCCCCCTCCTCTTCTTCTTCTTCTTCCTCTTCCTCCTCCCTCTCCTCCCCCCCACCTCCTCCTCTTCTTCTTCTTCTTCCTCCTCTCCCTCCCCCTCCCTCTCCTTCTCCTCCTCCTCCTCCTCTTCTTCTTCTTCCTCCTCTTCCTCTCCCTCCCCCTCCCTCTTCCCCTCCTCCTCCTCTTCTTCTTCTTCCTCCTCTTCCTCTCCCTCCCCCTCCCTCTTCCCCTCCTCCTCCTCCTCCTCCTCTTCTTCTTCTTCTTCCTCTTCTTCTTCCTCTTCCTCTTCTTCTTCCTCTTCTTCTTCCTCCTCTTCTTCCTCCTCTTCCTCCCTCTCCCCCCTCCTCTTCTTCTTCTTCTTCCTCTTCCTCCTCCCTCTCCTCCCCCCACCTCCTCCTCCTCTTCTTCTTCTTCTTCCTCCTCCTCTCCCTCCCCCTCCCTCTCCTTCTCCTCCTCCTCCTCCTCCTCTTCTTCTTCTTCTTCCTCCTCTTCCTCTTCTTCTTCCTCCTCTTCCTCTTCCTCCCTCTCCCCCTTCTCCTCCTCCTCTTCTTCCTCTTCCTCCCTCTCCTCCCCCCTCCTCCTCTTCTTCTTCTTCTTCTTCTTCCTCTTCCTCTTCCTCTCTCCCCTTTGATTTCCCTGCAGCGTTTCCACCTTGGATTATCCCTCCAGCACCCTCCATGAGTTACCAGAACTGAATGCTGAAAGTCTCGTAAGTCATCATTGTTTAATCATCTCCTGCACATTGGTGAGGTTAGTTAATAACAGAATTACAGAGTTGGAAGGGACCTGGGAGGTCTTCTAGTCCAACCCCTCGCTCAGGCAGTTGGTTGTTGGTTGTGGGGAAAAAAAGCCATTGCGGTGGAATGCTGCAATTTGTGAATTTTTTTGTCTGAAGGAGACGGGAAACAACAACCAGTTTTGCTGGAGAAATCTCTTCTCTTGCATCAACCTTCTGAGGATCCTCAACAAACTGACCAAGTGGAAACATTCAAGGACAATGGTAGGTCTCTCGTCCGTCCCAGTTTTGACAGGAGATGTAGGCATTTATTTATTTTCTATTTATTTATTTATTTATGGAAAAGGAGGAGGGGGAGGAAGAGGAGGAGGATAGATACCTGTGGGGTCCTTGGTGCTCTCTGAGTTTGATTGTTTTCTTGCAGACGTTTCATAACCCAACTAGGGAACAGCATCAGTGCTACAAGGGAGTGGAAAGGAGAAGGAAGGAAGGAAGGAAGGAAGGAAGGAAGGAAGGAAGGAAGGAAGGAAGGAAGGAAGGAAGGAAGGAGAGAGAAGGAGAAGGACTGTGGGGTCCTTGGTGCTCTCTGAGCTTGGTGGTTTTCTTGTAGACATTTCACGACCCAACTAGGGAACAGCATCAGTGTTAGGAGGGAGTGAGGTTTGTAAAGAGGAGGAGGAGGAGGAGGAGGAGGAAAAAGACTGTGGGATCCTTGGTGCACTCTGAGCTTGGCTGTTTTGTTGCAGACGTTTCATGACTCAACTAGGGAACATCATCAGGACTAGAAGGGAGCGGGGTTTAAATCACTGGATGTTCCGTAGTTGGGTCCTGAAACATCTACAAGAAAACCGTCAAGCTCAGAGAGCACCCAGGACATCACAGCTCAACCCTGAGCTGCAAAGCTGCTCTTCTATTGACAATATGTTGTGTTCTTCTCCCTTGTTTTGAAATGATAGCCTGTTGGAATCCCCTTGCATTTGCGCGGCGGTCCTTTTGCACATATTTGCACGGTGCTTTTCTCCCGTTCAATCTTGTTTCTTCCCGTCTGGTCTCCGGATAGATGCTGGTGGTGTTCAAGTCGGCTCCAATCCTGAAACGCGCTTTGAAGGTGAAACAAGCCATGATGCAGCTCTACGTCCTGAAGTTGCTGAAGATCCAGACCAAGTATCTCGGGCGCCAGTGGAGAAAGAGCAACATGAAGACCATGTCAGCCATCTATCAGAAGGTCCGTCACCGCATGAATGACGACTGGGCCTACGGCAACGGTGAGCGGGACAGAAATCCCCCAGCTGCCTCAAAGGGGGGGGGGGTTAAACCTTGACCGAAACTCAGCTCCGCTTGGCTCAAGCATACGAAGAACGGTTGCAGGAATTGGGTGGGTCTCGTTTAACGAAGAGAAGGACGAGGGGGGGACATGAGAGCAGTCTTCCAGTATCTCAGGGGCTGCCCCAAAGAAGAGGGAGTCAAGCTCTTCTCCAAAGCCCCTGAAGGCAGGACAAGAAGCCATGGATGGAAACTGACCAAGGAGAGAAGCAACCTAGAACTAAGGAGAAACTTCCTGGCAGTGAGGACAATTAACCAGTGGAACCACCTGCCTCCAGAAGCACTGAATGCTCCAACACTGGAGGTTTTTAAGAAGAGACTGGCAAGCCATTTGTCTGAAATGGTATAGGGTTTCCTGCCTGGGCAGGGGATTGGACTAGATGACCTCCAAGGTCCCTTCCAACATCATCATCATCATCATCATCATTATTATTATTATTATTATTATTATTATTATTAATCTTCGCACAGTCAGCCAGATATTCAGATTATTGTTGTTGTTGTTGTTGTTGTTATTATTATTATTATTATTATTATTATTATTATTATTATTATGGATCATTGTACAGTCAGCCAGAGGTTCAGACTGGATTTGGCATTTTTATCTACCTATTGAGTCCTTACCCAGGACCTGGGATAGGCAGATGTGGATGTTTGATGGTATTATAGATATCGTCACAGTTTATTATTATCAATAACAATAACAATAATAATAATAATAATAATAATAATAATAGAAGCAACCTGGAATTAAGGAGAAACTTTCAGACAGTGAGAAGAATTAACCAGTGGAACAACCTACCTCCAGAAGTTGTGGGTGCTCCAACACTGGAGGTTTTTAAAAAGAGATTGGACAACTGTTTGTCTGGAATGATATATAGGGTCTCCTGCCTGAGCAGGGGGTTGGACTAGAAGACCTCCAAGGACCCTTCCAACTCTGTTATTCTCTTAATACCATCATGATCAATGACTAAGGGAACTAAGTATGCTTAATCTAATGAAGAGAAGAATTAGGGATAATGTGATAGCAGTCTTCCAGTATCTCAGGGGCTGCCCCAAAGAAGAGGGAGTCAAGCTCTTCTCCAAAGCGCCTGAAGGCAGGACAAGAAGCAACGGATGGAAACTCATCAAGGAGAGAAGCAACCTAGAACTAAGGAGAAACTTCCTGACAGAACAATTAACCAGTGGAACTGCTTGCCTCCAGAAGTTGTGGGTGCTCCAACACTAGAGGCCTTTGGACAGCCATTTATCTGAAATGGAATAGGGTTTCCTGCCTGAGCAGGGGGTTGGACTAGAAGACCTCCAAGGCCCCTTCCAACTCTTAACGATTCTCTCTTCCCTCCCCCCCCCCCCCGGTGTGTTTCCCGCATGTAGATGTCGACGCTCGTCCTTGGGACTTCCAAGCGGAAGAATGCAGCTTACGAGCCCACATCGAGTCCTTTAATAGCCGGAGGTACGACAAGATCCGGGATGCCGAATTTTGTCCGGTCGACAACTGCCTTCAGAGCGTGCTGGGACAAGAGTTAGAACTGCCTGAAGATTTCCACTTCTCGTACGAACTCTGGCTAGAGAGAGAAGTATTTTCCCAGCCCATTCACTGGGAGGAGCTGCTGTGTTACCAGTGAATGGGGACGGGATTCGAACTCGGTGCTTCAGATGATAGGGACTACGCGTGGGGGGGGGAAAGAGGAGGTGTGGGTTTGTTTTTGTTTTTTTGATCTGCGGATGTCTTTCTGCAATGAATTAACTCCCTAGAGCAGGGGTCGCCAACCTGGGCCACTTTAAGACTTGTGGACTTCAACTCCCAGAATTCCTCAGCCAGCTTGGCTGGCTGAGGAATTCTGGGAGTTGAAGTCCATAAGTCTTAAAATGGCGAAGGTTGGAGACCCCTGCCTTAGAAAAAGTATTCTTCGACCTTTCCAAGCAACTTCTCCTTTTTCCTCAACGTTATGGTCCTGTAAGCAAAGCAAAGAGAAATTTTTTATTATTATTCCAGTCGTTTTCCCTGATCAGTGTTCTATGATATATATTTAAAGGTCTTATAATGGTGGCTTTGAATGAAGGAGATTCTATACATCAGTGGTGTCCACTTTGGCTACTTTAAGACTTGTGGACTTCAACTCCCAGAATTCCCCAGCTGGGGAATTCTGGGAGTTGAAGTCCACAAGCCTTAAAGTGACCAAGATTGGACACCTCTGAGAATTTGATTCATTTTTTATGAATAATTACCTGGGCAAACATACCTGTAAGATCAGTGACATCCTAAGACTTCTTTTACTGCAGACAATCTAAGAGCCGAGGTGGCACAGCAGTTAGAGTGCAGTACTGCAGGCCACTTTAGCTGACTGTGTTCAGCAGGTCAGTGGTTCAAATCTCACCGGCTCAAGGTTGACTCAGCCTTCCATCCTTCCGGGGTAGGTAAAATGAGGACCCAGATTGTTGGGGGCAATGTAAATATATATATATATATACATCGCTTACTGGTGTACACCGCTTAGAGAGTGCTTGCACTTAAAGCAGTATATAAGTCTCACAAATAAATAAATAAATAAATGGCTGGTTCCATCAAACATTCTGGCAAAATATCCCCCAATTTTATTTAATAACCACCTTTTGAGGACACTCTCTACGTTGAAAACAATATCCATAGAATAATTTTTCAGGATGTAAGGATGAATTAGGGGCATCTGGCTTATCTCCGATGTAGAAAAATATATGGGAGACGTGCAAATTATATACTAATATATACTGTACTTTCCGGCGTATAAGACGACTTTCACAAGCAGTAAAATTGGTGCCGAAGTCGGGGGTCGTCTTATACACCGAGTCGTCTTATACGCCAGAAATTACGGTAGTTTCCAGCGTATAAGATGACTTTCTAGGCATGCGATTCGGCGCCGAAGACGGGGGTTGTCTTATACGCCGGGTCGCCTTATACGCCGGAATATACGGTATATATATAAACACTGTGCAGTTTTTTCTTCCAACTTTTTATTCGTGATTCGCCAGGCATATATTACAAGGATTTTTCCCAAGCGTTGCAGCGTCGCATTAAAATGTTTTGATGCTTTTGGTGAATCAAAAATGCATCAAACGTTCAAGAATTACTTTTTTACTTGGTTTGGAAATGAAACACAGGTGCTTTTAAAAAAATTGTAGCAGCCCACGAAATATTTACTATATGGCACTGCGCAATAGTTATGTTGATAGTTGCTTATCAGGAATGCATTAATATCGATGTTCTCTTTTATTCCGGCGGAGTGACAATGTTTAAAGCATGCCAGCCCTGTTGCCTGCTTGTTCACACGTAAAGGATATTTTGCACGTCCCCAAATCTGCGCTTCAGCAGCAACATACAGGTTTTCCCCCCATGAACTGCTTCATGCTTTGTGCGTGTTTTCATGCCACAAACACGGGTAGCAAGAAGGAGCAGGAGGATAATGCGCTAAGCAAAGCATGGTTCATAAGCACAAGACGAGAGCTAAATACATTTATATTTCTGACACGCTTGAATGTACGGCTACGTGTGGTTATATGTGTGTGAGACAATTTTATTGGCAGCCTTAGCAGCATGGCACAGATTTCTCTCTAAAATACAAATAAGAGGATTTTCGTTTTTTGGATTCTAGCCCATCGGAAAGTAATTCCTCAAAAGGCCTGGATGTATTTTCCAGGCTGCGTTTTATAGGAACAAAAGAGATGGTCACATGTGACAACCTAGCTAAAGAAATAAGCCAATGCAGTGAATATATTTAGCAACCTGGAAAATTACGTGGACTTAAAATTCACTGAAACGGCTGCCAACCAGATGTGCACTTTATCCATTCTGTGAAAGACCAAAATATAAAATAAAAATTGCGTATCATTTTGTTTGCAATCCTATTTCGGAGCGGACGTTTAAGGAGCTGCTTTGACCTTGTTTGGAAATGAAAAATATGTGATTTTAAAAATGGTAGCGGCATGGAAAATATTTGCTGTACGGCATTGCACAATTATTGTCTTTATAGCTGCTTATCTGCATTCAAATCTCTCAAAGCAGGTGGCTCTCTTTTATTCTGCAGAGTGAAAAATGTTGATTTCCTAATGCAAATTATTTTTTAAGGAAGTGTGTTGTTATCCTAAGCACGAGGTATAACTAAGAATAAAAAAATCTATTCTTAAATAGTTTTATTCCTTGGATTGTTTCATTCTGTTGAAATATTTGTTACCCACACAGAGAGAACCATATTTTCGCCGTAACAATGGGAGAGCATTTTAAACTACAGGAAGAGAGTTTTCTGGACAGGTTTGAAATGTTGATTTAATTTACTGTGAAATTAAATGGATCTGAAACAGGGACGTGTTCGTAGTGAATACTTTAAAGCAATGTTTCTCAACCTTGACCATTTTAAGGCATGTGGACTTCAACTCCCAGAATTCCACAGCCAGCAATGCTGGCTGTGGAATTCTGGGAGTTGAAGTCCATATGCCTTAAAATGGTCAAGGTTGAGAAACACTGCTGTAAAGCATTAACCTCAAGAGAAACTACTAGGACAAGTGCATTTTTTTTTAGCAAAAATAAACGTAGAAATTCATTTTTCCTTCTTCGAATTCTTCTTCCTCCCTTCTGTGTCAACTTAACATCGGTTTAAAAAAAGCTATAAAATTAACGTGCCACATGGCAACTGGCTCTGCACAAGGCAGCTAAAACCATATTGAAATTCGGATTATCAGATCAGCCAAACTTCCTTGCCCACCCTCGGTAAATGTCGTTTTACTAGAATAAGGACGACCTTCTGCTTAAAAAGCCATTAGCCTCCTGGAAAACTACTATATATAGGAGATAGGATCATGTGCGTAACAAGCCACCTTGGTGGCAGCATCTTTGCTGCTTCTTCTTTAAAAAAAAAAAGCCGCTGAGGTGTGCAGAGGATTTGCAATTTGTTTTGGAAGAAAAGGCTAAGAGAAGATTTAGCTTCCATCCTTGTGCATGTTAGGATCCAGTTCTGACTGCTACACTATCATAAGCCAATGTTTTGAGTTTTTGGAATATCATAAAGAAAGGAAACTGATAAAAGGACAATACTGCACAGGTTAGGCCTTGATTTACAACAGTTCATTTAGAATAGAATGGAATGGAATAGAATAGAAATACAGAATAGAATAGAATAGGAATGGAATAAGAATAGAATAGAATAGAACAGAATAGAATAGAATAGAATAGAAATACAGAATGGAATAGAATAGAAATACAGAATAGAATAGAATGGAATGGAATGGAATAAGAATAAGAATAGAATAGAAAATAGGGAATGGAATAGAATAGAGTAGAGATACAGAATAGAATAGAATAGAAATATAGAAGGAATGGAATACAATAGATTAGAAATACAGAATGGAATAGAATAGAATAGAAATACAGAATAGAATAGGAATGGAATGGAACAGAATAATAAAATACAGAATAGAATAGGAATGGAATGGAATAGAATAATAATAGAATAGAAAATAGAGAATAGAATAGAATTATGGGATAGAATAGAATAGAAATACAGAATAGAAAAGAATACAGAATAGAATAGAAAATAGAGAAGAGAAATACAGAAGAGAAATACAGAAGAGAAGAGAATAGAATAGAGAATAGAATAGAAATACAGAATAGAATAGAAATACAGAAGAGAAGAGAATAGAAAATAGAATAGAAAATAGAGAATAGAATAGAAATACAAAATAGAATAAAATAGAATGAACGATAGAATATAGAATAGAATATAGACTAGAATAGAATATCTTTATTGTCGTTGTGTAACTCACAATGAAATTAAGTGACCGTTCAAAGTTACGTCACTGAAAAAAGTGACTTGATGACCACCGTTCACAGTTAACGACCGTCGCAGCATCCCCACAGTCATGTGACCAAAGAGGCTTGGCAACCGACTCATATTTATGATGGTCACAGCGTCCCCCGGGATGTGATCCCCTTTTGCGACCATCTGATGAGCCAAGTCAATGGGGGAGCCAGATTCACTTAACGACCGTGTGACTAGCTTAACAACTGCGGTGATCCACTTCAGAACTCCGGCAATAAAGGTCATAAAATGGGGTATAGAATTCACTTCACAACTGTCTCACTTTGCAACAGAAATTTTGGGCTCAGTTGTGGTCCTAATTGTGTTTGTAGCTTAGGGTTGAACTGTGGGGTCCTCGGTGCTCTCTGGGCTAGGTGGTTTTCTTGCAGACGTTTCGTGACCCAACTAGGTAACATCATCAGTGCTACAAGGGAATGGGATTTTCTGTTTATATAAAAGTGTGTGTGTGTGTGTGATTGTGTGTGATTGTGTGTGTGTGTGTGTGTGTGTGTGTACACACAGTCACACAAAACTTGCCCTGTCAGCGTTGTTAGGAATATTCTGGGTGGTTGTATATAAACTTGTACATAAACAGAGAGCAACCCCCCTCCCGTCTATGCTGTAGGGGGAATTCTGGGAGTTGAAGTCCACAAGTCATCACCTGGCCAGGGTTGGACACACCTGGTTTAAAAAAAAAAAACCCTTCAAAACAGGACTCTTCAAACTTGGCTCTTTTATGACTCGTGGACTTTAACTCCCAGAATTCCTCAGCCAGAGTGCCTGGCTGAGGAATTCTGGGAGTTGAAGTCCACGAGTCCTAAAAGGGCCAAGTTTGAAGAGGCCTGCTCCAAAAGGTCTCTTCCCAGAATGATTTTGACTGCGCAGGCGCGGGCCTTCTCTTTCCCCCTCCCTCCCGAGTCGGGAGGCTCGTTGCCTAGCCACACTCCCCCTTCCCCATGGCAACCAGAGTAACCGCGGGACAAACGGAAGCCTCCGGGCCCCGCCCCTCGGCGAGGAGCCCCGCCCACCGCGGGCGTCCGTTGCGGCGGTTGAGGCGGAGGGGAGGCGGCGACGCGTGTCCAGTCGGGCACGTGGGAACGGGGACCGCGGCGTCGTGGGCACCCCGGGCAGGTGAGGAGGGGCGAAGCGGGGCAGGGGCAGGGGGCGAGGCTGGTGGTCCCGGTTGTGACTCCGCGGCTGCTCAGACGGGTCGGCTGGTCCTCGGGTTAAGGCTTCCTCTCTATCCCGTGTCTACCTGGCCTAGAAAGTGGATGGATTTAGGAACCAGGTTTAGTGTCTTGTCTCAATTTCAGGGGATGCTTCCTTCCTTCCTTCCTTTCCTCTTTTCCTTCCTCTTTTCCTTCTTTCCCTCTTTTGTTTCCTTGCTTCCCTCCATTTCCTTCCTTCCTTTCTCTTTTCCTTCATGTCTTTCTTCTTTTCATCCTTCCCGCTTTTCCTTCCTTGTCCGAGATGGTATATAGGTTCTCCTGCTTGAGCGGGTTGGGGGTGGGTGGGGGGGGCTGGACTAGAGGACCTCCAAGGTCCCTTCCAGCATCTATTCTATTCTATTCTATTCTATTCCTTCCCTCTTTTCCTTCCTTCCTTCCCTCCCTCCCTCCGTTATTTCCTTCTTTCCGTCCCTCTGTTATTTCCTTCCTTCCTTCCTTCCTTCCTTCCTTCCTTCCTTCCTTCCTTGTCTAAGATGGTATCAGTTCTCCTGCTTGAGTGTGTGTGGGGGGGGTGGACTAGAAGACCTCCAAGGTCCCTTCCAGCTTCTATTCTATTCTATTCTATTCTATTCTATTCTATTCTATTCTATATTCTATTCCTTCCTTCCTTCCTTCCTTCCTTCCTTCCTTCCTTCCTTCCTTCCTTCCTTCCTTCCTTCCTTCCCTCCCTCCCTCCCTCCCTCCCTCCCTCTGTTATTTCCTTCTTTCCGTCCCTCTGTTATTTCCTTCCTTCCTTCCTTCCTTCCTTCCTTCCTTCCTTCCTTCCTGGTCTAAGATGGTATCAGTTCTCCTGCTTGAGTGTGTGTATGTGGGGGGGGGGGCTGGACTAGAAGACCTCCAAGGTCCCTTCCAGCTTCTATTCTATTCTATTCCATTCCATTCCATTCCATTTCCTTCCTTCCTTCCTTCCTTCCTTCCTTCCTTCCTTCCTTCTGTTATTTCCTTCCTTCCTTGTCTGAGATGGTATCAGTTCTCCTGCTTGAGCAGGGAGGGGGTCTGCTGTGAGGGGGAGCTGGACTAGAAGACCTCCAAGGACCCTTCCAGCTCTATTCTATTCCTTCCTTTTTTTTTCTTCCTTCCGTCTTTTGTTTCCTTCCTTCCCTCCTTCCCTCCCTTTGGCTTTAACTACTCCTTCCTCCTCGTTACATCAGTGAAAAAAGTGACTTAGGACTGATTTTCACACATTTGACCCTTGTAGCTTCCCTGTGGTTACGTGATTTATATTTGAGTGCTTGGCAATTGACTCATATTTATGACGTCACTGTGTCCTGGGATCATGCGGGATCCCCTTTGGCGACCACTGACAAGCCAACTCAATGGGGGAAGCCGGATTCTCTTAACGACCGGCTTGCTAGCTTAGGAACTGCAGCGGCTTCGCTTAACCCAGTGGTTCTCAACCTTTCTAATGCCGCGACCCCATAATACAGTTCCCCATGTTGTGGTGACCCCCAACCACTTATACATCACCGGGTGCCAGGGGCGTGGCCAAAGAAAAGGGGGAAAAATGGCGGACAGCCTTGTTAGGCGACCCCCGTGAAATGGTCGTTGGACCCCAAATGGGGTCCCGACCCACAGTTTGAGAACCGCTGGCTTAACTGTTGTGGGCAGCGAGGTTGTAAAACGAGACAAAACACGCTTCGCTGTTCCACTTAGCAACGGAAACGTTGGGCTCGGTTGCGGTTGTACGTTGAGGACTTCGCACTTTTTTTTTTAATTTTACGTTACTTAGCTTTTGTTTTACGTTATTTAGCTTTTGAAATAATGGCCTGCATGTTATCCTCCTTAGGTTGGCCTTTATTATAATAAAAGATTTAACGGGCAGCTCGTGTTGCGTAAAAAAGAATTTGATTTTGTGCTGGGTGCGCCCTACGGTTTTCTGCGGTCATGTCTGATCAGAAATAGGACTGTTTTGTCTGCCATGTATGCAGGGCTCACCTCTTTTGTTCTTTTTCTCCCTTAACCCTGCAGTTGCTGCGTCTGGAATCCGATTCGGTGGTGTTTCTTTGAAAGTGGGCACGATGCTCATCCACTCACCTGAATAAAAGGATGACACTATGGTAAGGTGTGCCTCCCCAGGCCTGACCTGCGGGACAGGTAGATTAGATTGCTCTTTCTGGCTGCAGGATGGGGGAGACAGCCGAGGAGACCAGCAGTCCTCACCCTGGCGACCATCACGGAGCCCAAAATTTACGTTGCTAAGTGAGACGGTTGCCGAGTGGGCTTGGCCCCGCTTTGTGACCTTCCTTAAGTGACCTTCCTGCAGCTGTTAAGTTGCTAACGCGATTGTCAAAGCGAAGCGGGCTTTCCCGCCGAGTTTGCCTGTCAGGTCGCCAAAGGGGATCCCGTGACACTGGGACACGGCGACTGTCGTAAATAGGAACCAGTTTGCCAATTTGGATCACGTGACCGCGGTCGTTAAGTGTGAAAAACGGTCGTTAAGTCGAGTTTTTAGTCAGTGCCACTGTTCTTTTGAACGGTCACTAAAAGGAACGGTTGTAAGTCCTCGGTGAGCATTAATTCTGGGGGGTGCTTAAGATTCCCCCGCTCTGTTCCTCGGATTGTGGCGGGTGAAGCCATACCCATGTCCCCCGGCCGTGCAGAGAGGGAGGGTAGAAAGGGACCGGGTTTGGCCCCAGGGACCCCGATCGTGTCGTGTAGTAGTCAATCTCCTTCGCCCCCATTTCGCTGGTTGTAGCGCCCCTGGGAGGAATTAGCTAAAGGGGTGTCTCTTCAATGCAATGGGCCTCGCTTTTAATGGGTTGAACTGGCAGCTTTGCCCAGCCTGTTGCCAGCCTTTGCCTCCCCCAGACATGCTGGGTCACATCGCTCCAAGCGGGTCTGGTTTCCAGGCACAAGGATGGGCGAGGCCATCACAGGCCACGAAACAATCCCCGGATGCACAAGTGGCAATTTATGTCTTTTTATTGATTCAATTTATATCCAGCCTTTATTACTTTAGAAGTAACTTGAGGCAGCAAGCAGACACCATACTACTTCTTCCTCCTGTTTAACCCACAACAACCTGGCGAGGTGGGCTGGGTTGAGAGGGGCTGGCCCAAAGTCACCCAACTAGCTATCGCGCCTAAGGCGGGACTAGAAATCACCATCTCCTGGTGATTGGCCCAAAGTTACCCAGTCAGCTTCCATGCCTAAGACGGGACTAGAACTCACCGTCTCCTGGTGATTGGCCCAGAGTCACCCACTCAGCTTCCATGCCTAAGGTGGGACTAGAACTCACCGTCTCCTGGCGATTGGCCCAAAGTCACCCAATTGGCTTCCATGCCTAAGGCAAGACTAGAACTCACCGTCTCTTGGCGATTGGCCCAAAGTCACCCAATTGGCTTCCATGCCTAAGGCGGGTCTAGAACTCACCATCTCCTGGCGATTGGCCCAAAGTCACCCAATTGGCTTCCATGCCTAAGGCGGGTCTAGAACTCACCGTCTCCTGGCGATTGGCCCAAAGTCACCCAATTGGCTTCCATGCCTAAGGCAAGACTAGAACTCACCGTCTCCTGGCGATTGGCCCAAAGTCACCCAATTGGCTTCCATGCCTAAGGCGGTCTAGAACTCACCGTCTCCTGGCGATTGGCCCAAAGTCACCCAATTGGCTTCCATGCCTAAGGCAAGACTAGAATTCACCGTCTCCTGGTTTCTGGACCACTACACCAAGCTGGCTCTCGATTGTGTAGGTTCCTGAGGAAGAGGCACCCCGCTAGTGTGCTACAAGACGGATTTTCTTTGTGTGTTTGTTTCTTTCTGGCTCCCACCCCACCCCACCCCACCCCACAGGGAGGCAAGAGCAAAGGGAAGGGGTCGGGCAAAGGGAAAGGCAAGACTGCAAAGAAATCCAAGAAGGCCGCTGTGGAGGTGGATATTCTGAGCCCAGCCGCCATGCTCAACCTCTACTACATCGCCCACAATGCCGCCGCCTGCCTGGAGTTCCGTGGCTTCCCGTGGCCGGGCTCTCTGAAGAAGAAAGGAAAGAAGAAGAAGTAGGACTGGGTGAGGTGAGGTGGAAGACCCTCACTGGGGGGGGGGTCTCATTCCACGAAGGTCTCCTCAGGGCCCAAGCGAACCATCTCGGGTTTGCCGTGACGCTTGTGGTTCTCACAAAGTAAACCTTTCTTTGCGCTCTCGCCGTGGCACTCGGCGTGGTGTTTGCCACGTAAAAACCTTCCACACGGCCCCCACTGCCACCCACCCTGGATCCGGTGCGCGAGCCAGCAGCCTCCCTGCCGTGTGCCAGCATCCAACGAGCGTCGCGACATTGTCCGGCCGATCTCAGTTTGCATCTTAGGAGGCCTCATGCACTCGAGCTTGCGTGATGTCCTAACTTGGCAGATGTGACGCGATGCACCCACCCCGGCCGCCTTTGCGTGCAGTGATGGGCCCGGTGGGGTTTGTGCGCCAGTTGCCTGAGTCTGCGAGGGCAGGCCATTTTTCCCTCCGGGAGCTGCAGGGCTGACGGGCGCCGTTCTTTCAACCGAGGTTTCATGGGTGGCCAGGATTTCGTGTCCTTGAGCCTCCGGGCCGCAGACGAGTCCCTAGCCACCCTCTCTTCTCAGGTAGCCAGGAGGGGGAAGAGGGATGCCCTGATGCGGCCTGGAACCGGACCAAAGTCTAGAGAGCGTTCCCAAATCCTCTGCAAAATTCTCAAGAGGATTCTGCAACTGGGATCCTCTGTCCTTTAGCGCTGGTCCTGGCTAGATCGTGGCTTGAACGGAAGTCACATTCCCCCACTTGCCTGGCTGCGGCTAAAGGCCTGGCCTCCGTTTATCTTTGGGACAGATACGGCAATGACGTCCCGTGGCGCAACTCCATCGGCGGAGGGAAGCCTCCACTACACCCCACCTCTAGAGATCCACGTTGCCGAAAGATGTTTGAAGATGGTTTTCAGACACGGGAGGAAACCTCGTTTGCCCGTGGCTGCAAAACTTGCCCTAGGATGGGAGGTTGACGGGGAAAGGAGCCTGCCCTGATATCCCAGCAGAGATGCGGTGATTTGGAGACCTAAAATGTCAAATTAGAAATCTCACCTGCAGCAGGAGAACTTTTGGTCCATGGGAGGTTAAAGCCTGGCTAGATGCATTTTGCGCTTCAGGGACCGGGGCCGAAGTGGGGAATTATCCAGTCCAGATGTTCTTTAAGCATCCTTCTCAGTCCTTGAAAAGGCTCCTCAAGGCTGGCCAAAGGGGGTGTTCGCTGCTCTTGCCGAAAATTGTCCCGACGTCCAGCTGATGGCTGTGGATGCATAAGAGCATCCCTCTTTCCCATCCATTGGTGATAAGATTGGTTGGCAAAAGACACGACAGCCTTGGCTGATTCAGAGAAGGGCGAGGGTGTCACATTGTCAGTCAGGACGATGGTTGTGGCATCCAACTTAACACTTTTTAAGGCCCCTGCCTCGCTCGCGGTCTTCCATTTTTTTGGTATGGTGCATCCCTTGCTAATTTTGCAATTCGATTGGCACCTTCCTAGCGAGGAGAACGCTGTATTGTGAGGCCTGGACGTCCTCCGTGCATCTGTTTTTTTTTTTTTTTTGGACCACGATGTCATGTTATTGGTATAGCGTTCCTTCCACGCACAGCGCAGTGTGACGGCGCAAGCCGACCTCTGCCGCTTTGCGTCCACGTTACCGCTGTTTTGCCCCCTTCCCTGCCTATTTCGGATTTTTCTGCCTTCGTTCAAAAGCTGAACGGCCCGTTTTGTTGTTGTGTTATGGGTTATTCACAAGTTTTGGGTTTTTTTAAAAAAAAGGTTTTTGAAGAAAATGTCTCATTTTTCGTATTAATGTTCGGGGATAGGAAAAAGATAAGCGGTTACGGCACAGACTCCCCAAACATTAGTCTGAAAAATAGACATTTCTTCTCTCTTTGATCAGTGTCACGTTTTGCTAGCATTTTGGAGCAAGTGAGGCTGGAGAGGGGAAAATGTTTAAGATGGACCACAAAAGACCCTGGAGAAAAAAAAAGTGGAAGCTAGCAGATTGGGACCCAAAAAAAAAAAAAAAAAGGATTGGAGATGGATAGACAGATTAGCCCAGTGGTCCAAGAAGCAGATGGCCTTTAAGTTAGGTACCTAACTTAGTAATATCCTAACGTGTTGGGCATGTCTGCAGGCTTCCCCAGGGAGACTGAACTTAGCACTGAGTGATCCCATTCCAAGCATCCCGGTTTCTTTTTTTATTCCAAGGTCAGCAGGTAAAATGGAAAACAGGCTTTCCCACGCTCTGAAGAAACCTCGTTTGGCAAGGCCTTCTTGGCAAACGTTATTAGGGTAGCCACAAGTAACACACACAAGCCCTTCCCCAAATCTGCTCTTTGAATGTGGGTTTAAGAGACCTCGTGAGGCGCTTCCGATGCTGATGTGTTGGTTGCCTTTTTGTCGCTTCCAGGCGCTCCCCGCCTGCTCCAAACCCAGACCCAGATTTTCCTGGGGTTTCTCTGGGTGGACAAAAAACAAAAAAATAGTTGGCTTATTGTTAAGGGCTGCAAGTTGCAGGCTGTTTGCTCTGCAGTGGCCCCAGTGCTTTTTGAGATTTCTCCTAAGCGTGTGGTGCTATTCCCAAACTGGGAACAGGCCAGTTTTAAGAAATATAAAATGCAGAAGTTGATAGCAACATATTTAAGGTGTTATTCATTGTTAACTTAATTTCCCAATTGTATTTTTTTTTTTACACGTAAACAACGTTTGGAGGTAATAAAACTTCAGCCAGTGTTGATTTGTTAATACTGGAGTTTTTGAATGTTTTTCAAGGCTTTGGGGGCGGACCCTGCATGGCTGCAGCATCTCGTGTGCCCAGTGAATGGAGATGGGGGAGGACTGGTACCTTTTTGGTCAAGGTCTGCCCTAGCACTAGTGTATCTTAGTAACCATAAACCTGGGCACTGTTTAATACGCAGAGAAGCACACGTAACACAAAGTGGAAGTATACTAGAACGCTTTATTACAGTGTTTCCCAAACTTGACAATTTTAAGGCATGTGGACTTCAACTCCCAGAATTCCACAGCCAGCGTTGCTGGCTGTGGAATTCTGGGAGTTGAAGTCCACATGCCTTAAAATTGTCAAGTTTGGGAAACACTGCTTTATTAGATCATTTGATGCTTCAAAATAGAAACCAAATTAGCAGCTGCATTTCTAACAATTGTATTGGCTTTATTTTTAAAGAAAAAAAGGAATCTCTTTGCCAAGACCTATTTGTAAGCACCGCCTGTTAGAAAGTGATCTTTCTGTAAAAGCAATATCTACTTATTTGAATAAACAAGAAAAAAAATTGCAGACAGGTAGTCTTTGACTTATAACCACAATTCAGCCCAAAGTTTTTGTTACTAAGCAAGACAGTGAAGTTTTGCCCCATTTTATGACCTGTCTTGCCACAGTTGTTAACTGAAGCGCTGCAGTGAAGTTAGTAACGCAGTTATTCAGCAAATCTGGCTTCCCCCGTTGATTTTGCTTGTCACAAAAGGGGATCACAGGATCCTGGAACACTGCAGCCGTCATAAATATGAATCGGTGGCCAAGCATCTGAATTTTGATCACATAATCATGGGGATGCTGCAACAGTCATTAAGTGTGAAAAATGGTGATAAGTCGCTTTTTTCAATGCTCTTGCCACTTCAATCCCTAAACAAACTGTTGTAAGTCAAGGATTACCTGTATTTTGAACAAGGGAAGACCATTAAACTGTTTAAGGAGAGTCTGTGCAGAAGATGGTCAAGAGCTTTGGGCAGGTTTATTTTTTATGTGTTTGTTAAAGGTATTTGCTGCCTGTCGCACGGTGGGGTTATTCTTGGTGGCTTACAATAATAAAAAGGAAGAAAAATGAAAAGGCGTGCAAAGAGAAGTCAAAGAATAGAACAATGAGGTAAACCTATAATAACAAAGGAACATGACGACAATAAATGCATCAATAGGTATTTATTAATACATCAAATGGTTCTCTGCAAAGTCTCAGGAACGGAGGGGACTTTTGGGTTGCTGCTCTGGCTGATTCTGGATACAGAGTTAACTCTGGGTTAGTTGGAGGGCTGCATTCACACAAGACGCTAACCTGGTTTGGCTTTGGTGGATTAGCGCGTTGTGTGAACCCTGCAGCTATCACATACAGGTAGTCCTTGACTTAACCACAACAGAGGACAGAATTTATGTAGCTAAGTGAGAAATCTGGTTCAGTGGGATTTGCCCCATTTTACGGCTTTCCTTGCCACGCTTGTCAAGTGAATTGCTGCGGTTGTTAAGTTAGTCACACGGTGGTTAAGCGAATCTGGCTTCCCCCATTGGCTTTGCTTGTCAGAAGGTCGCAAAAGGGGATCACATGATCCCAGAATACTGCAACGGTCATAAATGTGAGTCGGTTGGGAGTGTAAATCACGTGACCGTGGGGATGCTGCAACGGGTCTGAAGTGTGAAAAATGGTCCTAAGTCACTTTTTTCACTGCCGTTGCAAATTTCAACGGTCACTAAATGAACTGTCGTTAAGTCGGGGACTAGCTGTATTGCGAAAGAGCCTGCAGGGGGCAGCACCAAATCTCCCTTCCCTAAGAACAGGGGTCTTCAAGCGTGGCCCTTTTATGACTCGTGGACTTCAACTCCCAGAATTCCTCAGCCAGGCGTACCTAGCTGAGGAATTCTGGGAGTTGAAGTCCACGAGTCATCAAAGGGCCACGTTTGAAGACCTCTGCCTAAGAAGATAACCTTTATTGTCAATTTGAATTGTGGCCACACTTGGCACACATTAAAAATGACAGTTTTGTTGCCTGCCCTCAAAAAGTCTACGTGTACATAACCCACACAGACATGCTATATACATAGGTATGTACATACCTACATACCCTGACATATAAATGTGAATCCCTGCCCATCTTTGAGTTCCTAGTGCAGTGTTTCTCAACCTTGACCATTTTAAGGCATGTGGACTTCAACTCCCAGAATTCCACAGCCAGCACTGCTGGCTGTGGAATTCTGGGAGTTGAAGTCCACATGCCTTAAAATGGTCAAGGTTGAGAAACACTGTCCCAGTGAAGAGGAGCTCGAGACACACAGGCAGTCTGGGCTCCAGGGCGGCGCAGGATGATTGGCTTTGTTATCCTAGGCGCCTCCTCCCCGTCCCCCCCTCCCGCCATCCCAACGTCAAGGCCGAGGCGAGCCCTCCTCAACATGGCGCCGCTTCCCTCAGACGACCTTCCCAACATGGCCGCCGCCAGGGGAAAGATGCCGACCCTCCCAAGATGGCCGCCGCCACAGGAAGCTCGCCACCGCCCTTCCCAACATGGCCGCCAGGCCATCTCGGCCCGGCCAGGCCGCTCCACGGGCCTTCTCCCCCCCCCCCCCAAAAAAACTCCTCCGCTTCTCCCTCCCCAACCCCGCGCTCTCCTCGCGGTCGCCTTCCTTTCTTTCCCCCCCCTACACCTTCCTTCGACCTTCCCATCATGGCGGCGCGGGGGCTCCGCACACGCCGTGCGTCCTCCCCCTCCCCCTCCTCCGCTCTCCCCAACCCCTCCCCTCCGGCCTGCTGCCGCTCCCGCCACCACAGGACTCCTTCCCGCCCGCGGTAGGCCCGAAGCCTCGCCTCGAGTGGTGGTGGCGGCGGCGGCGGAGGGTTGCGTTCGCCTCAGCGACGCGAGACAAGGCCCGGCCTGGCGCGCGCGCCCGAGGGACTGACTGAGCGGGCGCGCGCCCGCGCTGCCTCCTCCTTCTCCTCCTCCTCAGTCCTCCCGCCCGCCGTGCTGCCCGCTCACTGCTTCGCGGCCGCCGCCGCCAGTCCCTCTTTTCCTCCTCCTCCTCCGCCCCCGCTGCCTCGTCTTCCTGCCTGCCTGCCTGCCTAGCTAGCTGGCTGGCTGGCGGCGGCTCCACGGCGCAGGCCCGCTGCAGCGCAGCCGCTCTGAGGTGAGTGTCCTACCGCGCAATCTCCCAGCAGCTCCTCACTCGCCGCGCGCCAGACCCGGCGCAGCCGCAGCAAGGCGGGGGCCCCGCGCCGCCTCGCCCGCCCCCGCCTCGCCCGCTCCGCCGCCGCCGCCGCTGCCGCGCGCGCAGCCCCCCCCCACCCGCCTCGCCCGGCCAGGCCGCGCGCTAGGCCTCAGGCCCGCACTCCATCGCCCATCATCCGAGGCCCGCGGCCCTGTCTTCCGCGCGGGCAGCCTCGGCCGAGTTGCCCGCCGAGGGAACCGCCCGGCAGCGCCGTTTCCGGCCCGGGGAGGCCGAGTCGAACCACCTCTTCTCCTCACATGACTTGCAAAGAATCTTGCGTTAGAAGCCCTTTTAGGGCGCCCCCCCTCCCCAATGGCGCCAGCTTCTGGGAGCCACAGGTCTCCCCTGAGGAGACGAGGAGAGCCGTGGCTGCCGAAAGCTGGCGCCGTGGGAGGGAATGAGCGTCGCAAGGAGGCGGCTGGGCTGGTGCTTTTCGGTGGAAATTGGGGGGGGGCTCAGAAAAGAGCTTCCCGGGCGACCCCCCCCCCATTTTCTGCAAGTCATGAGTGCCCTGTGTTAGACCCTGGTTTAGGGGTCTTCCAACTTGGCCCTTTGATGACTGGTGGACTTCAACTCCCAGAATTCCTCAGCCAGCTGGGAATTCTGGGAGTTGAAGTCCACCAGTCATCAAAGGGCCAAGTTGGAAGACCCCTGGCTTATATCAGTGTTTCCCAAACTTGACAATTTTAAGGCATGTGGACTTCAACTCCCAGAATTCCACAGCCAGCGTTGCTGGCTGTGGAATTCTGGGAGTTGAAGTCCACATGCCTTAAAACACTGGCTTATATGGTCAATGCTAGCTGAGGAATTCTGGGAGTTGAAGTCCACCAGTCATCAAAAGGCCAAGTTTGAATACTCCTGGCTTATATGGTCCATCCTGGCTGAGGAATTCTGGGAGTTGAAGTCCACCAGTCATCAAAAGGCCAAGTTTGAAGACCCCTGGCTTATATGGTCCATCCTGGCTGAGGAATTCTGGGAGTTGAAGTCCACCAGTCATCAAAAAGCCAAGTTTGAAGACCCCTGGCTTATATGGTCCATGCTGCCTGAGGAATTCTGGGAGTTGAAGTCCACCAGTCATCAAAAGGCCAAGTTTGAAGACCCCTGGCTTATATGGGCCATCCTGGATGAGGAATTCTGGGAGTTGAAGTCCACCAGTCATCAAAAGGCCAAATTGGAAGGCCCCTGGCTTATATGGGCCATCCTGGCTGAGGAATTCTGGGAGTTGAAGTCCACCAGTCATGAAAGGGCCAGGTTGGAAGACCCCTGGTTTAATCTTGGTTGGATCCCTCCCGACGTCCGATCGAGGGAGAGCCACAGACCACGAAAGGTCCTTGACTTACAGCCGTCGTCGAGGCCAAAATGTCTGTTGCTAAGTGAAGCATTTGTTAAGTGAATTTGCCCCCCCCCCCCCGCTTTACGAGCTTTCTTGCCACAGTTGTTAAGTGAATGTGTAGTTGTCGGGGGGGGGGGGGTTATTTATTGTTGTTATTTTCTTATTATTTTTACTTTTTTTATAATAGGGTGTTTTTATAGCCATGTAAGCTGCCTTGAGCTTCCATGTGTGAGTTAGGTGGCAATATAAATTTTCTTAAATACATACACGCACACACACACACACACACTACATGGTTAAGTGCTTTCCCCATTGACTTTGCTATATGGTCGCAAAAGATGGCAGTATAACTTTTCTTAAAGAAATACATGCACGCATGCATACATACTAGCTAACACGGTTGTTAAGTGAATCTGGCTTCCCCATTTGCTTGTGAGAAGGTCACAAAAAGGGGATCGGCCGTGTGACCCCGGGACACTGCAACCGTCATAAGTGTGAGTCAGTTGTCAAGCGTCTGAATTTTAAATCACGGGGATGCTGCAACGGTCGTAAGTGTGAGAAACGGTCTTCAGTCCCTTTTTCTTCAGTGCTGTAACTTCAAACGGTCGCTAAAGGAACTTTCGTAAGTCGAGGACTCCCTTGCACAATGCATGAATGGGAAATGATGCCACTGGACTGGTTTTGGGAGAACTTCGCCTCCCAAATTGGGTCTCGGCGTGGACCGATTGTGCAAATCTTTGGAGGTTACCCCGCTTTCTAAGTGGAAAAAAAAGAAGGTTAAATTCCACCCCAGGGTGGATCTGCGTTTATTTTTATTTTGTCTTTTTGGGAGGCCTGTGATGCAGAAAAGACCTTTCCATGAAATTTAATCTCCTTTTTTCCCATCGAGAAAGGGGGGTCAAAGAAGACCCTGGTACACCCCAAAGTCTACTTAACATTGCTTTGATCAAAGCAATGTAAGTAGAGTTTGGGGTGTACCAGAGGGTCTTTCTCGATGGAAAAAAAGGAGGTTAAATTTCACGGAAAGGGCGGTTCCCCATTTATTTTGATTTTATTTGTCTTTCGGAAGAGACCCTTCGGTCAAAAGTTCAGGGCTCCACTTTGGAGGCCTCTTTTCAACTCGTCTGGTTGAAGATGGCTGTTAGGGAGACTTTATTATTGGGGGGAAAATATATACGGGCATGTATCGTTCTTTTAAAAAGCAGGAGATGGGTTTTTTTTTTTTTAATCCCATTTCATTCCTGGGACTCTGGTGCCTTCTCCAGCTTCCCTTGACATTTCGTGAGTTGTGAAGAGGAGCTGGAAGACTCTGTCCCTGCGAAAGGAACAGTGGGAGGGTAGATTAAGTGTGCAATATATCCCCGTCGAGGGGGTATCAGTTTATTTCTTCACGCTGGAGAGATTCCAGGTTGCTGTTCTGCTCTCTTGCTAGCTAGTGGCAAAATTAATCGGGCTGACACTCTTGTTTGCGTCTGTTCCTTTTAGGCCAGTGGTTCTCAACCTTTTTAATGCCGCGACCCCCAACCGGTCGTAAGTCGAGGACTACTCAATTGGTGCAGCACCGTTTGCAGAATGGGACTCTTGGCTGGCTCAGCAGGGCAGAGACAGCCTGGACAATTCCTATAGGCTTTGGAAAGCCAATAGAATTAGACTCTATTCAAGAGAGTCTATTCTATTGGCTTTCAAAAGCCAATAGAATAAAAGGGAGGAGCACAGCTAAGGAAAAGGGGGGAAAAAATGGCGGACGGCGTTGTTTGGCGACCCCCGTGAAATGGTCATTCGACCCCAAATGGGGTCCCGACCCACAGGTGGAGAACCGCAGTTTTAGGCCCTCGTGGGTGGATGGGTAGGTGGGAGCAAGTGTGGTTATGGGATGCTGTTCCCAAATTGTGGGGTTCTTGGAGCTTTCTGAATTGGGTTGTTTGCTTGCAGACATTTCATCACCCAACTAGGGAACGTCATCAGTGCTAGAAGGAGTTTGTATGTAAAATAACTCCATTCCCTTGTAGAACTGATGACGTTATTTAGTTGGGTCATGAAACGTCTGCAAGAAAATAATCAAGCACAGAGAGCACCAAGGACCCCACAGTCGTCGTCCTCCTCCTCCTCCTCCTCCTCCTCCTCCTCCTCTCCACAAACCCCCCTCCCTTCTAACACTGATGATGTTCCCTAGCTGGGTCATGAAATATCTGCAAGGAAACCACCAAAGTCAGGGAGCATCAAGGACCCCACAATTCTCCTCCCCCCCCCTCCTCATCCCTTTTAGCCCTGATGATGTTACCTAGTTGGGTCATGAAATGTCTGCAAGGAAACCACCCAGCTCAGAGAGCACCCAGGACCTCACAGTCCTTCCTCCTCCTCTCCACAAACCTCCCTCCCTTCTAGCACTGATGATGTTCCTTAGCTGGGTCATGAAACGTCTGCATTCAAGCAACTAAACTCAGAGGCTCCCAAGCATCCCTCTGCTTGCAAATATTCCATTTTCTGCAAATCGGTGCGCAAGCACATCATTGGGAAGCCAATTCTCCTTAGCCTCCAACACCCCCCTGAATTGCACCCGCCAGTTAACGGGGAAGGGTCCGACCGTCCCCGATATCCCCTTGCGACGCTGGGCCTGCAGAACTGGCCACGCCGTATTCGTCTCCTCGTCTCGTCCAGAGGGATTTGGAAAAGAATCCCTTTTCCTATGAATCATTTTTTTTTTTTTAATTCCTCCTCTGCTCTTGACTCTCCAGTCTCATGACCAAGCCAGGAAGCGTGCAAAAATCGAATCCTCCTCAGATCGGTCTGCCTCCAGCCAATGGGTCGCAAAGGATCCCAACCGTAAATTGGGTAGAAAAGGGGCACAGTCTTTTTCCTATCACGCTTTGAGTGCACTTCAAGCCCCCAATTCCTTGTGGACTAGAAACCCGATGGGGTGTGATCCTATGCTTTGCAATAATCCATCCCAGCCAGCCTTTAGACCCACCGGGCACCACAGCTGGTCTCCATGAATATTTGAGAATAGAAGCGATCCGTGAGAAATATTTTTTGGGGGGCGGGGAGAAGCATTCCAATGGATCTGAGAAGGAAAAAAAAAAGCCCATTTAGCGTAATAGGCTTAGGACGAGGCTTCAGCTGTTGTCGAAATGGGAGGATTGCAGCTGGCCTCTGGGTTGCTGGTTGTTCTGGGATTATATGGGACAGGAGGCAGCACATGTAGAAGGCTTTGATTAAAAAAAAAAAAAGTCTATTTTATCTGGCAGGAGATAGGGCGGGATAAACACTGGCCATCTGCTCACCCAGGAGAGAGACGGGTGGCTCCTTGTTAAGGAAAAATAAAAAATAAAAAAACAAGATCTCTACTAAATTTGAATCCTGGCCTCTGCATGCTGCTCGGAGGCTAAAAGTCGCTCTCCCCCGTGATGCAAACTTAATAATAATAATAACAACAACAACAACAACAAATGCCAAATCCAGTCTGAACATCTGGCTTACTGTGCAATGATTATTATTATTAATAATAATAATAGTAATAGTAGTAAAGGTGGAAGGGACCTTGGAGGTCATCTAGTCCAACCCCCTGCTCAGGCAGGAAACCCTACACCATTTCGGACAAATGGCTGTCCAGTCTCTTCTTAAAAACTTTCAGTGTTGGAGCATTCACCACTTCTGGAGGCAGGTGGTTCCACTGGTTAATTATCCTCACTGTCGGAGTTTCTCCTTAGTTCCAGGTTGCTTCTCTCCTTGATTAGTTTCCACCTCCTGCCTTCAGGCGCTTTGGAGAATAGCTTGACTCCCTCTTCTTTATGGCAGCCCCTGAGATAATGGAATACTGCTATCATGTCCCCCCTTGTCCTTCTTTTCGTTAAACCAGACATACCCAATTCCAGCAGCTGTTCCTTATATGTTTTAGCCTCCAGTCCCCTAATCCTCTTTGTTACTCTTCTCTGTACTCTTTCTAGAGTCTCAACATCTTTTTTACATCGTGGTGACCAAAACTGGATGCAGTATTCCAAGTGGGGCCTTACCAAGGCATTGAAGAGTGGTATTAATACTTCATGTGATCTTGATTCTATCCCTCTGTTAATGCAGCCCAGCACTGTGTTGGCTTTTTTGGCAGCTGCAGCACACGGCTGGCTCATATTTAAGTGATTGTCTACTAGGACTCCGAGGTCCCTCTCACAGTTACTACTATTGAGCATGGTGCCACCTATGCTGTACTTGTGCATTTGGTTTTTCTTGCCTAAATGTAGAACCTTGCTTTTTTCACCATTGAATTTCATTTTGTTAGTTAGTGCCCGGTGTTCAATAATAATAATAATAATAATGTTGGAAGGGTTAGGTCATCTAGTCCAACCCTCTGCTCAGGCAGGAAACCCTATACCATTTCAGACAAATGACTGTCCAGTCTCTTCTTAAAAACTCCCAGTGATGGAGCATCCACCGCTTCTGGAGGCAGGTGGTTCCACTGGTTAATTGTTCTAACCGTCAGGAAGTTTCTCCTTAGTTCCAGGTTCTTTCTCTCCTGGATTAGTTTCCATCTGTTGCTTCTTGTCCTGCCTTCAGGGGCTTTGGAGAATAGCTTGACTGCCTCTTCTTTGGGGCAGCCCCTCAGATGTTGTAAGACTGCTTTCATGTCACCCCCGATCCTTCTTTTCTTTAGACTAGCCATACCCAAATCCTGCAACCATTCTTCATTTGTTCTAGTCTCCAGGCCTTTGATCATCTTACTTGCTCTTCTCTGCACTTTTTCCAAAGCCTCAACATCTTTTGTGTAATGTGGGGACCAAAACGATGCAGGATTCCAGGCGTGGCCTTACTAAGGATTTTTAATCACTTCACGTGATTTTGATTCTATGCCTCTGTTTATACAACCCAGGATTGTATTTGCTCTTTTGGCTGCCGCCACACACTCCTGGCTCACGTTTAAGGGACTTTCCACCAGGACTTCAAGGTGACCCCCCCACAGATGCTGTTTTTGAGCCAGGTTTCACCTGATTTGTACTTGTCCCTTTGGTTTTTCCTGCCTTGATGTCAAACCTTGCTTTTTCTCCACATTAAATGTCATGTTGTTGCATAGGGCCCGTTGTTCAAGTCTGTCAAGACCTTTTTGGATCCTAAGCTTGTTTTCTGGGGCGTTGGCTACTCCTGCCAGCTTAGTGGACTACTTGTGCATAGTAATCCTTTGAAGGTGGCCAGGTTAAATCTTTTTTCCTGCCAAACCAGATCTTAAGGAGGTGATTTAGGATGACGATCCATTCTTTTTTCTCTTACCTAGCAGAGTCTTCACTTTAGGCCATTATCTAAAATGAAATAATATTCTAAATATTCCTAAAAAAAAATAATATTCTCCAAAGTGCCGGAAGGCAGGACAAGAAGCAACAGATGGAAACTAATCAAGGAGAGAAAGCAACCTGGAACTAAGGAGAAACTTCCTGACAGTTGGAACAATTAGCCAGTGGAACAACCTGCCTCCAGAAGCGGTGAATGCTCCAACACTGGAAGTTTTTAAGAAGAGACTGGACAGCCATTTGTCCGAAATGGTGTAGGTTTCCTGCCTGAGCAGGGGGTTGGACTAGATGACCTCCAAGGTCCCTTCCAGCTTTATTATTATTATTAAATTCTTTTTCCTGTACCCTCCCCTTCTAATGCAATCTTAAAGTTTATTTATAAAAAGAAGAGGCATGGTTTTGCATGGAAGAATAGACCGGAGAATTGTTAAACTGAATTTTGCCCCCATTTTATGAGCTTTCTTGCCACAGTTGTTAACTGAATCGCTGCAGAGGTTAAGTTAGCAACGCGGTCGTTAAGCGAATCCAGCTTCCCCAGTGACTTGGCTTGTTAGAAGGTGACACAAAAGGGGACCACGTGACCCCGGGACACTGCAACCGTCCTAAATGTGAGTCGGTTGCCAAGTGGCCTGAATTTTGATCACGCGACCCTGGAGATTGCTGCGACGGTCGTAAGTGTGAAAAATAAGTCCCTCTTTTAAGTGCCGTTGTATCTTTGAACGGTCACGAGTTGTTAAGCCCCGCCGGCGTTATTTTTGCAAACTCTCTTTTGAGTTGCATTTGAGGTGTGTGAATTTGTTTGATTGATGATGCAACTTGGATTGGTCCTTAAGTGAACTGTCATTAAGTCGGGGACCACCTGCGCTCAATTATTTTGAATTCTCTCTTGCTAAAACAGAGTTTAGGATTGTCCAGGACTTGGCAGGGGTGAACAGAGCATCTAAACCAGTGGTTCTCAACCTGTGGGTCGGGACCCCATTTGGGGTCGAACGGCCATTTCACGGGGGTCGCCAAACAATGCAGTCCGCCATTTTTCCCCCCCTTTTCCTTAGCTGTGCTACTCCCTTTTATTCTATTGGCTTTTGAAAGCCAATAGAAGAGACTCTCTTGAAAGAGAGGTGGCGCAGCAGTTAGGGTGCAGTACTGCAGGCCACTTTAGCTGACTGTGTTCAGCAGGTCAGCGGTTCAAATCTCACCAGCTCAAGGTTGACTCAGCCTTCCATCCTCCCAAGGTAGGTAAAATGAGGACCCAGATTGTTGGGGGCAATGTAAAATATATATATATACATTGCTTACTGGTGTACACCGCTTAGAGAGTGCTTGCACTTAAAGCGGTATATAAGTCTCATAAATAAATAAATAAATAGAGTCTAATTCTATTGGCTTTCCAAAGCCAATAGGAATTGTCCAGGCTGTCTCTGCCCTGCTGAGCCCGCCAAAAGTCCCATTCTGCAAACGGTGCTGCACCAGTTGAGTAGTCCTCGACTTACGACCGATTGAGTAGTCCTCGACTTACGATCAGTTGGGGGGTCGCAGCATTAAAAAGGTTGAGAACCACTGATCTAAACAGCTTCCAGGGCAAAGAACGGAAGATTTGATGCTTAAGTTGGTGTCAGACCTTTTTTTTTTTTTTTTTGCAGAAATGAATTATAACGGAGGCAGAGGCTACCCTTGGTTCACTGTTGACGAACTATAGTTATATATAGAAAATGAGTTGGCTTTGTTTAGGGGAAAAAAAGAGACAGGAAATGATTAAAGATAAGAGCAGGGCCTTCAGCGCGGCTCTTCACAGCCTTCTTTGCAAGGTGTCTTGAAGAGTTGATGCCACCAGGTGATTTTTCTCCTAACACACATTGGTGATTGGGCCGTTTCCGACGAGCCTCTGCAGAGTTTTTGCTTTCGAAATGAGCGTTCGTCACCCAAGCCCCCTCGATTTGAGAATCATGCAGCTAGTTTTTCGACTCACAGCTCACACTTAATAACCCTTGCACCATTTCGGCCACGGGATCGAAATCCGTACATTTGGCAACTGGCATGTACTTTTGTCGGTTGCAGCGTCCCGGGGCCATGCGATCCCCTTTCACAGCCTTCTGACAAACAAAGTCAACGGGGTTCATTTAAGAACCACAATTCATTTAACAAGGGTGACAAGCCAGGTCGTAAAAATGGGGCAAAACTCACCGAACCACCGTCCTGCTTAGCAACAGAAACTTTGGGCTCAGCTGTGTCCGTAAGGCGAGGACTAGTGGTAATCGAATTTAAAAATCCAGAACATAGTGTTCAGGGTTCTTACATTTCTTTTCGTTTCGAAGGCAACGCAAATGGTGTGTCCTGCGACACAGTGAAAAATGCCTTGCTGAAGCAGTTCTACTTGGAGTTGTATCTCCTTAGCAAATCTCTCGTCCCGCCTTCCATCAGCCTCAACCACCTTGGGCACAGCCCGTCCTGCTTGGGGCCGATTAAAGCCTTGCAAGATAATTTTTGCTGCTCCAAGTTGGGAGAAGCTGGCGCAAAGTCCGAGGAGCAGGTTTTGCACCCGAGCCGGGCCATAAACAAAGGCTCGGCTTTTGAGCAAGTCTCCGCCCTCGTTTCCACTTACCGGTAGTCCTCGGCTTGCCAACAGTTCACTTAGCGACCGTTTGAAGTTACAAGGGCACAGAACAAAGTGGCGTGACCATTTTTCGCCCTTAATGACCGTTGCACCCTCCCTGGGGTCACCGTGATCAAAGTTCAGATGCTTGGCGACGGACTCCTATTTATGATGACCTTCCAAGAAGCAAAGTCAATGGGGGGAAGCTGGATTCACTTAACAACGGTGACTGCAGTTAAGTTGCTAACTTAACAGCTGTGGCGAGAAAGATTGTGAAACGGAACAATTTGCTTAACAAATATCTCACTCTGACAGGAGAAATTTGGAGCTCAGTTGTAGTTGTAAGTAGAGGACTAGCAGTATAGTGGCTAGGATAGCCAATGTTTCATTCATAGGTAATTCTTAACTTGGAACTATTCGCTTAGTGACCGAAATTACAACAGCACTAACCAAAGTTTTCCCCCCGTGCGACTGTTGTTGCAGCCTCTCCCTGTGGTCACACGATCAGAACTCGGACACTTGGCAACTGGTCGCGTGATCCCCTTTTGCGACCTGACAAGCAAAGTCACGGGGGGAATCCAGATTCACTTAACAACCGTGTTGCTGACTTAACAACTGCAGTGATTCGCTTAGCGACTGCAGCAAGAAAGGTCGTAAAAATGGGGCAAAACTCACTTAACATCTGTCTTGCTTAGCAACAGAAATTTTGGCCTCAGTTGTCATAAGTCAAGGACTACCTGTATTGTTGTTGTTGTTGTTGTTATTATTATTATTATTGATCATTGCACAGTCAGCCAGATGTTCAGACTGGATTTGGCGTTTTTGTCTACCTATCAAGTACTATTATTATTATTATTATTAATCGCACAGTCAGCCAGATGTTCAGACTGGATTTGGCATTTTTATCTACCTATCAAGTATTACTACTACTACTACTACTATTACTACTACTACTATTATTATTATTCATCCTTGCACAATCAGCCAGATGTTCAGACTAGATTTGGCATTTTTGTCTACCTATCAAGTACTACTACTACTACTATTATTATTATTATTATTATTATTAATCGCACAGTCAGCCAGATGTTCAGACTGGATTTGGCATTTTTGTCTACCTATCAAGTATTACTACTACTACTACTACTACTACTATTATTAATCATCATCATTGCACAGTCAGCCAGATGTTCAGACTGAATTTAGCATTTTTGTCTACCTATCAAGTATTACTACTACCACTAATTATTATTATTATTATTATTATTATTATTATTATTATTATTAATCGCACAGTCAGCCAGATGTTCAGACTGGATTTGGCGTTTTTGTCTACCTATCAAGTACTAGCCTATCGCTCCGAAGGTTGGGTGTCGTTGGTGCTGACGGCTTCCTCTTCTCCTCTGCTTCCTTCCCTGCAGCAGTGGTCCTTCATGGAGGAACATACGGTGACCCAGACCGAGCACATGGCAACCATAGAGGCCCACGCCGTGGCCCAGCAGGTCCAGCAGGTCCACGTGGCCACCTACACGGAGCACAGCATGCTGAGTGCGGACGAAGACTCCCCCTCTTCTCCCGAGGACACGTCCTACGACGACTCGGACATCCTCAACTCCACCGCCGCCGACGAGGTGACAGCCCACCTGGCCGCCGCAGGTAGGTTGGCTCTGCCGGCTTCTTCCTCCCTTCTTGAGCTACACCTGGAGGGCAGGTGGAGGCACATAGGTCCCTTTCTCATCCCCGTCATTGGCTTGGCCTGCAATAAAACCACACCTGGAATGCTGCATCCAGTTTTGGTCACCAGGTTACGAAAAAGAGGTTGAGACTTTGGGGAAAGTGCAGAGAACGGCAACTATAATAATAATAAAGTTGGAAGGGATCTTGGAGGTCATCTAGTCCAACCCCCTGCTCAGGCAGGAAACCCAATACCGGTGGTTCTCAACCTGTAGCTCGGGATCCCATTTGGGGTCGAACGACCATTTCACGGGGGTCGCCAAACCACGCTGTCCGCCATTTTTTTCCCTTTTCCCTAGCTGTCCTACTCCCTCTTATTGGTGGCCACACCCACTTGGGGGTCACCACAACATGGGGAACTGTATTATGGGGTCACGGCATTAGAAAGGTTGAGAACTACTGCCCTATACCATTTCGGACAAATGGCTGTCCAGTCTCTTCTTAAACACTTCCAGTGTTGGAGTATTCACCGCTTTTGGAGGCAGGTTGTTCCACTGGTTAATTGTTCTCACTGTCAGGAAGTTTCTCCTTAGTTCTAGGTTGCTTCTCTCTTTGGTTAGTTTCCATCCGTTGCTTCTTGTCCTGCCTTCAGGGGCTTTGGAAAATAGCTTGACTCCCTCTTCTTTGGGGCAGCCCCTGAGATGTTGGAACACTGCTCTCATGTCCCCCCTCGTCCTTCTCTTCATTAAACTGGATATACCCAACTCCAGCAACCATTCCTTGTATGTTTCAGCCTCCAGTCCCCTGATCATCTCTGTTGCTCTTCTCTGCACTCTTTCTAGAGTCTCAGCATCTTTTTTACATCGTGGTGACCAAAACTGGATGCAGGATTCCAAGTGTGGCCTTACCAAGGTTAGGAAGATTAAAGGCCTGGAGACAAGAACGTAAGAAGAACAGTGGCAGGATTTGGGTTTGGTTAGTCTGGAGAAAAGAAGGACTACGGGGGGACATGGTTTCAGAATTTAAGGGGCTGCCCAAAGAAGAGAGGGGGGGGGGGTGTCAACTTATTCTCCAAAGCACCAGAAGGCAAGACAAGAAACAATGGACACAAACTAATTAAGGAGAGAAGCAACCTGGAATTAAGGAGAAACTTCCTGACAGTGAGGACAATTAACCAGTGGAACAGCTTGCCACCAGAAGTTGGGGCTGCTCCAACACTGGAGGTTTTTAAGAAGAGACTGGACAGCCATTTGTCTGAAATGGTCTAGGGTCTCCTGCCTGAGCAGGGGGTTGGACTAGATGACCTCCAAGATCCCTTGCAGCTCTATTCTGATTGTTTGATTGACTGATTGATTGATAGTTAATACCAAAAATAAGTTACCCATTTCCTGCAAGAATTTTTTTTTTAAAAAAAGCTTCCAGCTCCAAAGGTCATAAATAATGGTCCTAAGCCGCTTTTTTCAGTCTTGTTGCAATTTTGAACGTTCGCTAAATGATCCGTTGTAAGTCGAGGACAACGTGTCTTCATTTTACAACGGAGCAAGGAAAGGGCCGTTTTTATTTCTATTTTTACTGTCGATCTGGGTTTTTTCAGGAGTTCCCTGAAGCCAAAACAAGCCATTTAAAAAATCGTAGCCTGCAGAGGGCAGCAGAACAGTAATAACCAACCTTGTGTAGTTTAATTTTTCAGTTAGGTAACCTATTAGCTTTATTCTCTAGTAGCTTAACCGAGTCCTAGCCTGTGTTTGTTTAATTTATTTATTTATTTATTTATTTATTTATTTATTTATTTATTTATTTATGAGACTTATATACCGCTTTAAGTGCAAGCACTCTCTAAGCGGTGTACACCAGTAAGCAATGTATATATATATATATTTACATTGCCCCCAACAATCTGGGTCCTCATTTTACCTACCCCGGAAGGATGGAAGGCTGAGTCAACCTTGAACTGGTGAGATCTGAACCGCTGACCTGCTGAATACAGTCAGCTAAAGTGGCCTGCAGTACTGCACCCTAACTGCTGCGCCACCTCGGCTCTTATTATTTATTTATTTCTTAATCTCCCACCTCCCTTGTGTTCCTTTGGGTTTTATTTTCACATTCCAAGTTGGTTGTGGGAAGGATAATAATAATAATAATGTTGGAAGGGACCTTGGAGGTCATCTAGTCCAACCCCCTGCTCAGGCAGGAAAGCCTATACCAGTGGTTCTCAACCTGTGGGTCGGGACCCCATTTGGGGATTGAACGACCATTTCACGGGGGTCACCAAACAATGCAGTCCGCCATTTTTTGCCCCCTTTTCCTTAGCTGTGCTACTCCCTTTTATTTTATTGGCTTTTGAAAGCCAATAGAATAGACTCTCTTGAATAGAAATTCTATTGGCTTTCAAAAGCTAATAGGAATTGTCCAGGCTGTCTCTGCCCTGCTGAGCCCGCCAAAAGTCCCATTCTGCAAACGGTGCTGCACCAGTTGAGTGGTCTTCGACTTACGACCGGTTGGGGGTCGCGGCATTAAAAAGGTTGAGAACCACTGGCCTATACCATTTCGGACAGATGGCTGTCCAGTCTCTTCTTAAAAACCTCCAGTGTTGGAGCATTCACCACTTCTGGAGGCAGGTCGTTCCACTGGTTAATTGTTCTGACTGTCAGGAAGTTTCTCCTTAGTTCCAGGTTGCTTCTTTCCTTGATTAGTTTCCATCTGTTGCTTCTTGTCCTGCCTTCAGGTGCTTTGGAGAACAGCTTGACTCCCTCTTCTTCGGGGCAGCCCCTGAGATACTGGAGCGCTGCTATCATGTCCCCCCTGGTCCTTCTCTTCATTAAAGCACCCAAAACCTGTATCAAAATGACAGGCTTATCCTGTGCCTTGCAATGATTCTTGGGAAGTGAACCAGTATTACAAGCAGTCCTCAACTTACAACCGTTTGTTTAGTGACCGTTTGAAATTACGACAGCACTGAAAAAAGTGACTTACAGCCAGTATTCACACTTACGACCGTTACAGCATCCCCACGGTTACGGGATCAAAATTCAGATGCTTGGCCACTGACTCCTACTTACGACGGTTGCCATATCCCTGGGGGGGGCGTCACGGGATCCCCCAAAGTCATTGGGGGGAAGCCGGACCCACTTAACAACGGCGTTAGTAACTTAAGAACTGCAGTGATTTGCTGAACGACGGTGGCAAGAGGGTAAAATGGGGGAATGCTCATTTAACAAACGTCTCATTTAGCAACGGGAATTTAGTCTTCGATTTACGGGGCACAGTTGGGACCGGACCTTCCATGGCTAAGCAAGGGAGTGAGTCCTAGCTGACTTTACAATCTCTTTTGACACCGTTGCTGAGGAAATCCGTTGCTAAGCGAATCCGTTGCTAAGCGAATCACATAGTCATTAAGCGAATAGGGCTTCCCCCATTGTCTTTGCTTGCCGGGAACCCTCTGGGAAGGTCATAAACGGCGATCGTGTGGCCCCTGGATGCCGCACCAATCCTAAATAGGTGCCAGTTGCTAAGCAACCGTGGGGAGGCTGCGATGGTCGTACGTATGAGGACCCATCATAAGTCACTTTTCTCAGTGTCATGGCAACTTAAAATGGTCACTAAACAAATGGTCGTAAGTCAAGGACCACCTCAGGACCCCAATTGAGTCCAAAATTTCTGTTGCTAAACGAGACAGTGGTTCGGGGACTTTTGCCCCATTTTACCACCGTTGTTAAGTGGATCACTGCAGTTGTTACGTTAGGAACAGAGTCGTTAAGCGAATCCAGCTCCCCCCCCCCATTGACGTCATCCATCGGAAGGTCGCAAAAGGGGATCCCCTAACCCCGGAACGCTGCAACCGTCATACATGTGAGTCGGTTGCCCAGCGTCTGAATTTTCATCACATGTGACACGGTCGTAAGTGTGAAAAACAGTCATCGGCTGCTTTTTTCCCCCGTGTCGAACGGTCACTAAACGAACTCTTGTAAGTTGAGGACCCGCAGTACTTGGTTTGGAACGCAGCTGCCGTGATTCCCGGCCGGTTGCCTCCCCCCCCCTTGTTTTGAGGAACCCTCCGCCCCGCTTTGCGACGGGGGATGATGGGAGCTGTCGCCCACCACATCTGGATAGGGAAGACCTCTCCGGGTGGCCTGGCTTTCCGTGGGTGTTTCAGGTGTCTCTTTTGTCCCCAGGGCCGGTGGGAATGGCTGCAGCAGCTGCCGTGGCCACCGGGAAGAAACGGAAGCGGCCCCACGTCTTCGAATCCAACCCCTCCATCCGCAAGAGGCAGCAGACCCGGTTGTTACGGTAAGAGCGCTTGTCCGGCCTCTGGGCGGCGTATCCCAAGATTCCCTCTTCCAGCTGGGGAGGGCGGGGGGGGGGGCATGGCACGGGGCCTTCCGGTTGGCTGCTGAGTGCTCAGCTGCAAACAAGGGTGGGTGTATGGGGTGGGAGCCCTGATCCTGCTCAATTCGGACGGAGCTTCCTCCAGCCTAGCTTTGTCCAGGGAACACGGGAGTTGAGCTCCGTGGGGCCGTGCAGCTGACTTGCAAAGCGGTTGAGAGGTCAGCCCTGCCAGGTAGGCCAGGCTAAGAAAACGATACCATGGAGGTCAATAGCTACTTCATTGTGAAGCTCTAGTAGCAGAATCTGGCAGGTCTGGAGGTGATTTCCCCCCCCCCCTTTCACTCTATCATCTTATCTATCCATCCATCCACCCTCTATGTCTGTATGTATGCATGTATTGTGCCTGCCTATTGTTTGTCTGTAAATCTTTCTTTCTTTCTTTCTTTCTTTCTTTCTTTCTTTCTTTCTTTCTTTCTTTCTTTCTTTCTTCTTCTCTATCATCTATCATCTATTATCTTTGTCTTTCTGTCTGTCATCTATCTTGTCTATCGTTCATCTATTGTCTATATCAGTGGTTCTCAACCTTTTTAATGCCGCGACCCCAACCAGTCGTAAATCGAGGACTACTCAACCGGTCGTAAGTCGAGGACTACTCAACCGGTCGTAAGTCGAGGACTACTCAACTGGTGCAGCCCCGTTTGCAGAATGGGACTTTTGGCGGGCTCAGCAGGGCAGAGACAGCCTGGACAATTCCTATTGGCTTTGGAAAGCCAATAGAATTAGACTCTATTCAAGAGAGTCTATTCTATTGGCTTTCAAAAGCCAATAGAATAAAAGGGAGTAGCACAGCTAAGGAAAGGGGGAAAAGAAAATGGCGGACTGCGTTGTTTGGCGACCCCCGTGAAATGGTCGTTCGACCCCAAATGGGGTCCCGACCCACAGGTTGAGAACCACTGATCTATATTATCTGTCTATCTTTCTGTCTCTATCATCTCTCTAATCTATTATGTTTGTCTTTCTGTCTATCATCTTGTCTATCGTTCATCTATTGTCTATCTATTATCTGTCTATATCTACCATCTATCTTCTCTATCTTTCATCTGTATTATCTATTATCTGTCTATATCTATCTATTGTCTATCTATCTTTCATCTATTATTTGTTTGTTTGTTTGTCTATCTTTCATCTATTATCTGTTTGTTTATCTATCTATCTTATCTATCTTTCATATGTACGTCCTATATCTGTCTGTCTTTCCAACATCTATCCGTCCATCTATCTATCTATCTATCTAGCTATCTATCTTATCTATCTTTCATATGTACGTTCTATACGTATAAACTGGAATACTGCATCCAGTTTTGGTCACCACGATGTAAAAAAGATGTTGAGACTCTAGGAAGAGTACAGAGAAGAGCAACAAAGAGGATCAGGGGACTGGAGGCTAAAACATATAAGGAACGGTTGCTAGAATTGGGTATGTCTAGCTTAACGAAGAGAAGGACAAGGGGGGACATGATAGCAGTATTCCAATATCTCAGGGGCTGCCATAAAGAAGAGGGAATTAAGCTATTTTCCAAAGCCCTTGAAGGCAGGACAAGAAGCAACGGGTGGAAACTCACCAAGGAGAGAAGCAACCTGGAATTAAGGAGAAACTTCCTGACAGTAAGAACAATTAATCAGTGGAACAGCCTGCCTCCAGAAGCAGTAAATGCTCCAACACTGGAAGTTTTTAAGAAGAGACAGCCATTTGTCCGAAATGGTGTAGGGTTTCCTGCCCGAGCAGGAGGTTCGATTAGATGACCTCCAAGGTCCCTTCCAACTTTACTACTATTACTATTACTATATCTGTCTGTCTTTCCAACATCTATCCATCCATCCATCCATCCATCCAGATCCTAAGCCACGTAGGGTTTTGGGGGTGGCAACCAACCAACATCTTGATAACAGAGAGAAATAGATCACTAAGACTACTTTTGCAATAAGGTGTGACAATGAGAAACCTAGAGGTCCTATCACCACCCCAGCAACTTCATCTTGGAACCCCGTGAAACTTCCAAGTGCTCTTCAAGGATGGTTCCATGTAAGACCCATGGCAGTAGTCTCTATGACAGTTGGCCAAAGCAGGAGTGATGGGGCAGCTACGTACTTTTATCCCTTATTTACCCTGATAGTAGAGTTACCTTCTGCTATTTACCAGCACAGGCTTCCTTCTCATTGGGCATGGCAAAGTCTGGTGCCATGCACAAGTCTAGGAGACCGGACACGCATGTCACGGTTCCGACAGATGAAACTCCTCAAAGAACTTCGAAGAATTGTTTACATTAAAGAATCTTTATTAGAGAAGCATAGCATCGGCACTAACACAGTCGAAGCCAAAAAAAAACTGAATTCCCCTCCCCTCAGCACATAATGTTGTTGTTGTTAGTTGCGAAGTCGTGTCTGACCCATCGCGGCCCTATGGACAACATTCCTCCAGGCCTTCCTGTCCTCTACCATCTTCTGGAGTCCATTGAAGCTCACGCCTCCTGCTTAAGGGACTCCATCCAGCCACCTCCTTCTCTGTCGTCCCCTTCTTCTGTTGCCCTCCATCTTTCCCAGCATCAGGCTCTTCTCCAGTGAATCCTTCCTTCTCATCAGGTGGCCAAAGTAGTTGAGTTTCAACTTCAGGATCTGGCCTTCTAAAGAGCAGTCGGGGTTGATCTCCTCTAGGACTGACCGGTTGGATCGCCTTGCAGTCCAGGGGACTCACAGGAGTCTTCTCCAGCACCAGAGTTCAAAGGCCTCCATTCTTTGGCGCTCCGCCTTCCTTATGGTCCAACTTTCGCAGCCAGTTTTCCCTGGGAAAACGCAGCACATAATATCAAAACACAATTCCTTCCTCCAATGAACCGTCATAAATCACATTCTCCAATTAGTTTGAAATGCAGGCTTTCTCTCCAGTCTTCCAGCCCGGGCCATTTCTTATCACCTCTTATTTCCATCACCTTGGTTCTCACACTAGGTCCAGTATTGTTATGTCTAGCTAAACTCTCACGCACGTTCCTCTAACTCTTAACACGTAAGAGTAAAAACATAAGAAGAAAGTGGTTGCCTCTCCAAGTGTTGTCAAAGCAAAAACATCCGATGTTAGCAGCGTTGACAACGCACCTCTCGGAATGTGGTTTGGACCCTTCCCAAGAAGAACCAGGTTAAATGCTAGTTGGGAGGACATTTCCCTTTCTCTTTCCTCAAGGGCTTTTCTGATGCAACGTTCAGCCTCATTTTCCCGGCCGGGTGTTGCAACCCGTGGCTCGGTCTTGCTTGGTATCCACGGGGAAACCCCTTGGTGCTCCGGCGGAGCTGGTCGTCTTAGTGACGGGTCCCGTGGCAGTCGCACCTCCTCTGGTGGACTAGGTGCCCGAGACAATCTTTTTTGTATGGTGCTCCCCAGAACCGGGCGCAGTCTTCTTTAATTAGATTTGTGATGCAATCCTCCTCGAAACAGGCCTAAGAGGGGGCTGTTGTGACCGCACAAACTTCACAGCTCTGCTTCTTTCTCCTTCCTGCTCCTCGACCTTTAATTATTATAATAATCATAAAGTTGGAAGAGACCTCGGAGGTCATCTAGCCCCCAACCTTGGCAGCTTTAAGACTTGGGGACTTCAACTCCCAGAAGCTTGGCTGGTTGAGGAATTCTGGGAGTTGAAGTCCACAAGTCTTACAGTGGGCAAGGTTGGAGAGCCCTGGTCCAGTCCAACTGCCTTCTGAGGCGGGAAACCCTGTACCATTTCAGACAAATGGCTGTCCAGTCTCTTCTTAAAGACTTCCAGTGTTGGAGCATTCACCACTTCTGGAGGCAGGTTGTTCCACTGGTTAATTGTTCTAACAGTCAGGAAGCTTCTCCTTAGTTCTAGGTTGCTTCTCTCTTTGGTTAGTTTCCATCTGTTGCTTCTTGTCCTGCCTTCAGGGGCTTTGGAGAATAGAATGGAGTGGAATGGAATGGAATAGAATAGAATAGAATAGAATAGAATGGAATGGAATGGAACGGAACGGAACGGAACGGAACGGAACAGAACAGAACGGAACGGAATAGAATGGAATGGAATGGAATGGAATGGAATGAAGAATAGAATAGAACAGAACAGAACAGAACAGAACAGAATAGAATAGAATAGAATAGAATAGAATAGAAAATAGAATAGAATAGAATAGAACAGAACAGAATAGAACGGAACAGAACAGAATAGAATAGAATAGAATAGAATAGAATAGAATAGAATAGAATAGAATAGAATAGAATGGAATGGAATGGAATGAAGAATAGAATAGAACAGAACAGAATAGAATAGAATAGAATAGAATAGAATGGAATGGAATGAAGAATAGAATAGAACAGAATAGAATAGAATAGAATAGAATAGAAAATATGGAGTGGAATAGAATAGAATAGAAAATAGAATAGAATAGAATAGAATAGAATAGAATAGAATAGAATAGAATAACAGAGTTGGAAGGGACCTTAGAGGTCATCAAGTCCAACCCCCTGCTCAGGTAGGAAACCCTACACCATTTAGGACAGATAGCTGCCCCGTCTCTTCTTAAAAACCTCCAGTGTTGGATCATTCACTGCTTCTGGAGGCAGGTGGTTCCACTGGTTAATTGTCCTCACTGTCAGGAAATTTTCTGCCACTCAAGTCCATCCGTGCAATCAAATATGTCTTTTTTAATTTTTTTTATTTATCATATTTTTATTCCCTTCATATACACAACTTAAGACAATGAATATACCAATATTCCTTCCTTCTCTTATTTTCCCCGACAACAACAGTTCTGTGATAGAGAGTAAATAGCTAAAAGTCTCCCAGCTGGTTTTTTCCTAGGGATTCCCAAAATCACCCAGCTGTCTTTCGGACCTAAGGCGGGACTAGAACTCACCGTCTCCTGGTGATTGGCCCAAAGTCACCCAGCCGGCTTTCATGCCCAAGGTGGGACTAGAACTCACTGTCTCCTGGTGATTGGCCCAAGTCACCCAGCCGGCTTTCATGCCCAAGGTGGGACTAGAACTCACCGTCTCCTGGTGATTGGCCCAAAGTCACCCAGCTGGCTTTCATGCCTAAGGTGGGACTAGAACTCACCGTCTCCTGGTGATTGGCCCAAAGTCACCCAGCTGGCTTTCGTGCCTAAGGCGGGTCTAGAACTCCCCGTCTCCTGGTGATTGGCTCAAAGTCACCCAGCTGGTTTTCATGCCCAAGGCGGGACTAGAACTCCCCGTCTCCTGATGATTGGCCCAAAGTCACCCAGCCGGCTTTCATGCCCAAGGCGGGACTAGAACTCACCGTCTCCTGGTGATTGGCTCAAAGTCACCCAGCTGGTTTTCATGCCCAAGGCGGGACTAGAATTCCCCGTCTCCTGGTGATTGGCCCAAAGTCACCCAGCCGGCTTTCATGCCCAAGGCAGGACTAGAATTCCCCGTCTCCTGGTGATTGGCCCAAAGTCACCCAGCCGGCTTTCATGCCTAAGGCGGGACTAGAACTCACCGTCTCCTGCTTTCTAGGCCAGCACCTTAACCGGAAGATCCCACCCTCACCCTGTCGTATTTTGCTATTTAACTTACTTAATCTCAAGTTATTTTTACATGTCACATTTTAATGTTTTGTACTTGCTTTTACGTCACCTGGCTTTTTCAGCTTTTCTATTTAATTCTTTTAATTGTAATAGTAATAGTAGTAAAGGTGGAAGGGACCTTGGAGGTCATCTAGTCCAACCCCCTGCTCAGGCAGGAAACCCTAGACCATTTCAGACAAATGGCTGTCCAGTCTCCTCTTAAAAACTTCCAGTGTTGGAGCATTCACCGCTTCTGGAGGCAGGCGGTTCCACTGGTTAATTGTTCTCACTGTCAGGAAGTTTCTCCTTAGTTCTTCCCATACTTTTTAAATTTTTTTTTTAACCTCTTGTAAGCCACTTGACAGCGAGACGGGCAGCGTATCCATTTATGAATTAAATACGTGAAGTTTCTCTACCCCCGTTTGCCGGAACGGGAGGCCTTCCTCCCATTTGCAAATCTGACGGGGCGGAAAAGTTTAAAACCAGAAAGTCTGGGGTGGGGGGGCAGAAGCAAAGGACCGACGTGTCTTTCCCGGAGAGGGGAATATCTTTTCAAGCCAATTTTTTTTTCCTTTTCGTGACCCAGGAAGCTGCGAGCCACCTTGGATGAATATACCACCCGGGTCGGGCAGCAAGCGATCGTCCTGTGCATCTCGCCCTCCAAGCCCAACCCGGTTTTCAAGGTCTTTGGGGCGGCCCCCCTGGAGAATGTGGTAAGGCTCCCCACCCCTCCCAGTCAGAAAGCTGGAAGTGGGATTGCCTGGTGGTGGGGGGGGCAGGGAAAGGAAAAGTTTTGGGAATCGGCAGGAGAAGATGGTGACGGCTAGAGGGGATGTAAAGCCCATGGCATGTTCGCAAGAGAAGCCTCTTTCTCTTTGCCTCCTTGAAATACTAACCTCGGGAAACCAGGCGGTTCTTTTACTCAAAGGTAAAAGATGAGATACAAAAAGGTCCCAATTGACGTCTGCGTATCTACAACTGTGGGGGTCCTTGGGGCTCTCTGAGCTGGGTGGTTTTCTTGCAGACGTTTCATGACCCAACTAGGTAACATCATCAGTGCTAGAAGGGAGGAGAAGGAGGGAAGGAAGGAAGGAAGGAAGGAAGGAAGGAAGGAAGGAAGGAAGGAAGGAAGGAAGGAAGGAAGGAAGGAAGGAAGGAAGGAAGGTAGGTGGGGTCTTTGGTGCTCTCTGAGCTTGGAGGTTTTCTTGCAGACGTTTCAAGACCAAACTAGTGCTAGAAGGTGTTTATACACAAGTGGCTTGCTTACCAGTATTGGTAGGAGTGTTGTTTTGTTCTTCATGGTTTCTTGACCACGTCAAGCCCCAAAACACGAGAGAATACCCGGAAGCCTGGCATCCAAACCAATTGGCCATCCACGGGCACATAGATAAAAACAACATCTACACACCATTCCAAAAAGAGACGTTTAAATGCTCCAGTTAAGGAACTGGAGA
Organism: Crotalus helleri; assembly: GCA_024509115.1. NCBI lineage: Eukaryota > Metazoa > Chordata > Lepidosauria > Squamata > Viperidae > Crotalus > Crotalus helleri. The sequence goes on from JAKSXO010000086.1 coordinate 174,334, forward strand.
CAATTCAAACAGGAAGGAAGAGCCTGATTAAGAAACACCCAAGAACACTCCCACCAACAAGGACAGGGCAAATCACTTGTATATAAAATGAGAGCAAGCCTCCCTCCCTTCTAGCATTGATCATGTTGCCTAGCTGGGTAATGAAACGTCTGCAAGAAGACAGCCAAGCTGGGGGAGCACCAAGAAAACCACAGGCGTCGTCCTCCTCCGCTCTGCAACCTCCCTCTGCTTCTGTCACTGATGATGTTACCTAGTTGGGCCATGAAACGTCTGCAGGAAAACCACCCAGCTCAGAGAGCACCAAGGACCCCACAGTTCTTTTCCTCCCCCTCCCTTCCTCCTTCCCTCCCTCCCTCCTTCTCCTTTCCACTCCCTTCTAGCACTGATGATGTTCCCTAGTTGGGTCACAAAACGTCTTCAGGAAAACCACCCAGCTCAGAGAGCACCAAGGACCCCACAGTCCTTCTTCTCTCCTTCTGTCCTTCCTTCCTTCATTCCTTCCTTCCTTCCTTCCCACTCCTTACTAGCACTGATGACATTCCTTAGTTGGGTCCCGAAACATCTGCAGGAAAACCACCCAGCTCGGAGAACACCAAGGATCGCACAGTTCTTCTCCTCTCCCTCCCTCCCTCCCTCCCTCCCTTCCTTCCTCCTTCCCTCCCTCCCTCCTTCTCCTTTCCACTCCCTTCTAGCACTGATGATGTTCCCTAGTTGGGTCATGAAACGTCTGCAGGAAAACCACCCAGCTCAGAGAACACCAAAGACCCCACAGTTCTTCTCCTCTCCTCTCCCTCCCTCCCTCCCTCCCTCCCTCCTTCTCCTTTCCACTCCCTTCTAGCACTGATGACATTCCCTAGTTGGGTCATGAAACGTCTTCAGGAAAACCACCCAGCTCAGAGAGCACCAAGGGCCCCACAGTCCTTCTTCTCTCCTTCTGTTCTTCCTTCCTTCCTTCCTTCCTTCCTTCCTTCCTTCCTTCCTTCCTACTCCTTACTAGCACTGATGACGTTCCTTAGTTGGGTCACGAAACGTCTGCTGGAAAACCACCCAGCTCAGAGACCACCGGCGACCCCTCCGTTCAGCCCCGAGCTACGAAGACCCTCTTCCGTTGGTCCATGTCTACAGAAAGGCCGCCCCTCAACTCCACCTCCCCAAGAGTGACTCCAAAGCCTCCAGAGATTCTGGCTGAGGACCTCCCCAAGCCCCTTCCCCGGAGTCCCTCCCCTCCCTTCCCAACAGTCTCCGGCCACCCCCCCTGCTACCGCTTGCTTTACGCGCTGGTGTTGCTCTCCCTTTCATCATCTCACTCGCCTGCGCCTCCCCTCCTCTGGGGCCACGGGCTGTTTTTCCTCCTTGGGCAGCTGCGGGGCCGTTGTTTGCGGCCTCCTCTCCCCCCCCCCTCCGTTTCGGTTACTTAGCATTTCCTTCCCTCCTGCCTTGTTTACCTGGCCCTCTGTGTTTTCCCCACAGGTGCGCAAGTACAAAAGCATGATCCTGGAAGATTTGGAGTCGGCGCTGCTGGAGCACGCACCTGCGCCGCAGGAGGTGAACTCCGAGCTGCCCCCGCTCACCATCGACGGCATCCCGGTCTCAGTGGATAAGATGACCCAGGTAACCAAAGCCGCCGAGCTGGAAACCTGGGGCCAAGGTTGCCAAGAGAGGGAAGGAGCGTCCAAAAGTCTCTCTAGCTGATTGGGGTTTTTTTTCCCCAGCAAAGCATCTCTCGGCCTCTTAACCACAACTCCTTGGAGAGGCCCTTAATTCTTCTCCCTAGAGCAGTGGTTCTCAACCTTTTTAATGCCGCGGTCGTAAGTCGAGGACTACTCAACCGGTCGTAAGTCGAGGACTACTCAACGGGTGCAGCATTGTTTGCAGAATGTGACTTTTGGCGGGCTCAGCAGGGCAGAGACAGCCTGGACAATTCCTACTGGCTTTGGAAAGCCAATAGAATTAGACTCCATTCAAGAGAGTCTATTCCAGTGGTTCTCAACCTTTTTAATGCCGCGACCCCCAACCGGTCGTAAGTCGAGGACTACTCAACCGGTCGTAAGTTGAGGACTACTCAACTGGTGCAGCACCGTTTGCAGAATGGGACTTTTGGCGGGCTCAGCAGGGCAGAGACAGCCTGGACAATTCCTATTGGCTTTTGAAAGCCAATAGAATTAGACTCTATTCAAGAGAGTCTCTTCTATTGGCTTTCAAAAGCCAATAGAATAAAAGGGAGGAGCACAGCTAAGGAAAGGGGGGGAAAAATGGTGGACTGCGTTGTTTGGCGACCCCCGTGAAATGGTCGTTCGACCCCAAATGGGGTCCCGACCCACAGGTGGAGAACCACTGCCCTAGAGGCACAGCCATCTTCCGAAATGCAGGCGGTCCTCGGGGTACGGCCGCACAACTCGGCCCCAAAACATGCGTCACTAAGCGAAACACGCGTCAACTGAGTTTCCCCCCCCCTGCAGCGGTTAAGTCAACGGCTGCGGTTGTTAAGCCAGTCACCCCGTTGTTAAGCGCACCTGGCTCCCCCCTCCCTTGACGTTGCCTGTTCAGAAAGTCACAACCGTCGTAAATGGGAGTCAGCTGCCTTACTTAGCGACGGAAATGTTGGGGGTGTCGGGGACGCCTCACAAGCTGTGAAAGCTGAACCTCTGGAGCGACAGGGAAATGAAGGCTTGTCAAAGCCGGGCTGTCTTCCGATCCAGTTGGGCAATTGGTTTTTGAGAACCCTGATTAGTCTTTGGGAAGCAACGTCGCTGATCATCTTCTGTTCCTAATTAAAGGTCTCGTGCCTGAGCGGGCTTGCTGGGCCTGGCCCTGCTTGATTGCCTCCCCGAGGCCCTTGACAAGTGCTGGCGGTAGCGCAAAACTCTTGAGTTTCTAATTAATCCATCTGGGGAGCAAAAGCAAAAAAATAAAAAATACAGCTTTCAAAGCAGCCAGGTGGAGCTTCTGGACCCCAGAAGCCTCACCTGAGCAGAAGCAGGCAAAAATCACACCCCACAGGCCTTTGGGGTGAGTGGAAGAGCAGGAGTCTTCAAACTGGGCCCTTTGGTGACTTGTGGACTCCAACTCCCAGAATTCCTCAGCCAGGATAATTCCATCATTCCCTTCAACATGCTGGCTGGGGAATTCTGGGAGTTGAAGTCCACAAGTCTTAAAGTGGCCATGTTTGAAAAGCAGTGGTGTAAGGCAGGGGTCTTCCAACTTGGCCCTTTTCTGACTTGTGGACTTCAACTCCCACAATTCCTCAGAGAGCACCAAGGGCTGCACAGTCCTTCCTTCCTTCCTTCCTTCCTTCCTTCCTTCCTTCCTTCCTTCCTTCCTTCCTTCCTTCCTTCTTTCTTTTTTTTCCTTCTCTTTCTTTCTTTCTTTCTTTCTTTCTTTCTTTCTTTCTTTCTTTCTTTCTTTCTTTCTTTCTTTTTCCCTTCCTTCCTTCCTTCCTTCCTTCCCTTCTCCTTCCCACTCCCTTCTAGAACTGATGCTGTTCCCTAATTGGGTCATGAAACGTCTGCAAGAAAACCACCAAGCTCAGAGAGCACCAAAGGCCCCACAGTTCCCTTCCTTCCTTCCTTCCTTCCCTCCCTTCTCCTTTCCACTCCCTTCTAGCACTGATGATGTTCCCTAGTTGGGTCATGAGACGTCTGCAAGAAAACCACCCAGCTCAGAGAGCACCAAGGACCGCATAGTTCAACCCTGAGCCACCAATATTCTATCCTGTTTTAAGATGTGTAGATTCAGCAGGCTGGCTGGGAAATTCTAGAAGTTGATGTCCAATATACAATATTGTCCAAATCTTCAATATATCAAACTCATAAACAGTTGGGCATCACCTTTTGAGGCTTAACAATGTCAAAAAAAAAAAAAAAGAAGCAGCTCACATCAGGGGTTCCCGGGCCAACACAGCCAGCTACCAAGCCATGGCTTATTTGCAACTTGCAAGAGCAAGTTCCACCCCCCCCTCCGGGCTGCCAAGTCGCAAAGGTTGGGGACCGCTGGCTTACAGAAGCTTCTGCCAGATGCTTTCTGAAGTTGATATGCCGCAATGTAATTATTGCAATATTAGTTGCAAGACACTAGGAGCTGCTGTAGTGTGATAGTGTGTTTTCATAGCTATTGTATACCTCTTTATGGAACGATTGGGAAAACCTGAAAAAAACAAGCTGTCTTTGATTTCGTATCTATGGGAGAGAGAGACAGACAGACAGGGAAAATGAGAGACAGAGAGAAAAGAGAGAGAGAGAGAGAGAGAGAAAAGAGAGACAGACAGAGAGAGAGAGAGAGACAGAGAAAAAGAGACAGAGAGACAGAAAAAGAGAGACAGAGAAAAAGAGAGATACAAAGAAAGAGACAGATAGAAAAAGAGAGATAGAGAGAGAGAAAAAAAAGAGACAGAGACAGAAAGAAAGACAGAAAGAGAGAGAAAAAAGACAGAAAAAGAGAGAGAGACAAACAAAGAGAGACAGACAGAGAAAGAGACAGAGAGAAAGAGACAGAGAGAAAAAGAGAGACAAAGAGACAGCGAGAGACAGAGAAATAGGGGGAAGAGGAAATGGAGCCGATTCACATATTCTACATATTTTTTCAGAAAGCCTTGGGGAAGTAAAGGCCTCCCTTTCCTTCCTACCAAGAGAAAAAGGAGGAGGAGGAGGAGGAGGAGGAGGAGGAGGAGGAAGGTGATGCAACTCGCAAAGGCCAGAATTAGCGATCTGCAGACAAATACACCCTAAGCACTGCAGCATTTCGCCATGGGTTTAAAAAAAAAAAAAGAAGAACCATCTGCATTTTATACGCCATCTCTTAGTTGACACAGGACACCTGTAGGCTCCATTCTTCCTTCAAGAATTTCCAGTGCAATTCACAAAAAAATGTCAATAGCTATGCAATGGGAAACAGGGATGGATCGGAGAGCTGCGTAAACAGCTGGAGGAACATACCTTGAGTGAGGACTGTGGATTGATCTGGTGGATGATCATTTGTTTGTTTTGGGTTTGCTATTCTCCAGAGTCTTCTCCAACCCTAAACTTCAAAAGCATCAATACTCTTCCTACCTTGTCCCAAAGGGTGCTGGGATATTGCCACCCCGCCCGCCCCATCCTCAAATGCAGTAGGAAGTGTACACTCAGTTCCGCGTTAATGTTTTTCCAGTATCTCTGAAAACCTTGCATTGATATACACTGTAATGGGCCAAGATGCAATATCCTTGCATCTTGATATCGTCTGTACATTAAATGTACATTTATTGTATATTCATATTTACATTTTAATATACAGTATTATATCTTATTTATATACAATATTATATCCTATTTAAATTGTATATGAATATACAATATAAATAGGATGTAATACCATCTTAAAATGTAAATAGAATAGAATAAAACTAGAACAGAACAGAATAGAATAGAATAGAAAATATGGGATGGAATGGAATGGAATAGAATAGGAATAGGAATAGAAAATATGGAATGGAATAGAATAGAATAGAATAGAAAATATGGAATAGAATAGAATAGGATAGGATAGGATAGGATAGAATAGAATAGAAAATATGGAATGGAATGGAATAGAATGGAATGGAATAAAACTAGAACAGAACAGAATAGAATAGAATTTTTTATTGGCCAAGTGTGAATTTGTCCCAGATGCATAAGCTCTCAGTGTACATACAAACAATAAAGTGGTGGGTCATATATCATGGATTATAGTTACAATCATTAATCACAATATACATCAAGTGATAAATCATAGATACCAACAGGAGGAGGTAAATGAGAGACGATGAGAATTTATTTATTTATTTTAACATGGGTAGCCTCCCAGAGTCACCTTGTAGTTGCGATGGGCAGCAAATAAATTTGATAAATAAATGCAAATAAATGCGATCTTTGGAGCGTGAGATGAGTAGCGTATACATTTCACGAATACAATCTTGATATTCCTGCCTCTCGCTATGATCTGTAACAGGCCAAGCTGCCGGCGCAGACCTTTGCTTCCCAGATCTTTAATTATTTAATTTTCTTCCTCCTCCCCCCCCCCTTAATGCCACAGGCCCAGCTGAGGGCGTTCATTCCTGAAATGCTGAAATACTCAACGGGTCGCGGGAAGCCGGGCTGGGGTAAGGAGAGCTGCAAGCCCATTTGGTGGCCCGAAGACATTCCGTGGGCTAATGTCCGCAGTGATGTCAGGACCGAGGAGCAGAAGCAGAGGGTACGTCTTAACCGGCTTCTTCCTTCTATTAGCAACGGGCTTTTCTTAGGCTTGGCACACGGGGAGGTGTGCAAATTCGGGGGCTCAGTTGAATGGCGCAGTCCAGGTAAGAACAAAAGTCATTCAGAAGACATGATGAAAACTCCTTCGTTTTACCCCACGTGTGGAGAGACACCCCCCCACACACACACACCGTTGTTTCAACTGGGTAACGGTGAGCATCCTAGACCCAATCAAAGTCCCCAAAATACTCCAGGATTTCTGCAAGCCCGGCACTTAAATCAGCCGTCAACAGGCACATAGAGATAAGCAACATTTACACACCGTTAAAAAGTGACCATCGAGGCTTCCGGTTTGTGATCGCGGCGCTGATGGATGTGCGGAGCAATTGTTCTCTCTGCTGTCCAGTTTTCTCCCACCATGGGACCCTAAAAAGGGTTGAAAGTCGTCCTGGAGGGATGATGAGTGTGAAGGGGACCTCCGACTGATCGCGGAGGGGTGGTAGCCCTTCCATTTGATCTGGAGAAGCTCTTCTGACAGACGGGGAAAAGATAGGCCACTAACGTGGCCCATCATTAATGTGGTTTCCAGCCAAGGCCAAACTTACAACTAAACACTTGAAAGCACCGCGGAGAAACTGGATGAGATCCTACCTTCTTTCTATCCCAAGTATTTTTTCCTGCAAAAGTTTTTTGAAATTGCTTCCTCCCGTGAGGAGAGAGGGAAGGGAACTTTTTTTCCCCCACACTCTAAGATGGCGGCGTTTGCCTACATAGGGGAAATAAAGCCCTGAAAAATATAATTGGACTTACATGCTTCTTAGATTTGGCAACCCGAAAAGTTCCTACTTTCAAAAGTGACCATTGAAAAGCTAAAAGGCCAAAAGGTTTCTTGCTCGCAATGAACACCCAGATAAGTAGCTCTCAACACTAAGATTAATGCTAGACCAACAATCGGTCAATAAACAATGCCCCAATCAAGGCATTACCAACTCTGACAAACCATCAAACAGGAAATAACAGCCTAATCAAGGAATCAGCAAGAACACCTCAACCAACACTGACAGGGCAGGTTATTTGTATATAAACAGGGTGCAAACCCCCCATTCCTTTCTGGCACCGATGACGTTACCGAGTTGGGTCATAAAACGTCTACAAGCCAATAACCAAACTCAAAAAAAGTTCTGGTCTGCTAGAACTTGCATCGCATCCTGAAGAATCAGATTGTCCAACTTCCCACCACCTTGTCCCTTAAGCGCAACTCCAGATGGGCTCTTTCAAACCACGGATACTAACAGACTAACAAGAGTTGGAAGGGACCTTGAGGTCTTCTAGTCCAACCAGACGGGAAACCCTTTTACCATTCCAGACAAACGATTGTTCAACCTTTTCTTGAAAACCTCCAGTGTTGGAGCACCCACAGCTTCTGGTGGCAAGCTGTTCCACTGGTTCATTGTCCTCACTGTCAGGAAGCTTCTCCTTAATCCCAGGTTGCTTCTCGCCTTGATGAGTTTCCACCCGTTGCTTCTTGTCTTGCCCTCTGGTACTTCTTTGTGACAACCCCTTAGATACTGGAAGGTGCGAGAAACAAGAATAATATCCTATTTTTGCTCCAGTAAATCTGGAATCTTAGGGCTGGAAGGGACCTGCGGGGGTCTTCTGGTTGAGCCCCTTCCCCAAGGCACGAGATCTTAACACCATCCAGGACAAGAGGTTGTCGAATCTTTTCTCGAAACCCTCCAGTGATGGAGCACCCACACGTGTTCCATTGATTGGTTATTCTCACCGTCAGGAAATACCTCCTCATTTCCAAGGCACTTCCACCCATCCGCCCTGGGTAAAATTGACTGGGTGGTCTAAATCAGTGGTTCTTAACCCGGGCGATATTGCCCCCCAGGGGGCGATTTCATTTTTCAGGGGGGCGATGGAACGAAAAGAGGCAACACGGGGGCGAAGGAACAAAAATGGGGCGATATGGGGGCGATGGAGCGAGAAGTTTTGGGGACACTTTTGAGACTTTTTCGTCCAGTGAATCGCTGTTTTATCTGTCGTACAAAAACATCAGATTGAATTGAATTGTGTTTTCCAATGTTCCTCCAGCTAGCTTCAGGACAGAACGCCGTACATATGTGAAGACGCATCGCTTATCTTCATGTGCGTTGCGCAGCAGCCTCTACCCATACAGTGGCGCGTCCTTGGCCAGAATATGGGAGATATGGGGAAAAGACTGGAAATAAATAATTTGCATCGATAGGTCCTGATGACAATTTTAAAGGAAACAAAAAAAGTGTTTGCATAAATGGAAGAATTATTTCCTGTGTTGTGACTGAGAGGTTATGTTGGAGGAGGGGGGCGATGACAGCTTCCTCATTGGCTCAAGGGGGCGATTCGTTCAAAAAGGTTAAGAACCACGGGTCTAAATGTTCTCTGGGTGACGTGACCCCAAGCGGGCGGTGCCGCTGGTGAGCTGGACCGAGCGGTGACCTGCCTCTTTAGTCTCCCCCTGATCTTTTCTCCTCTCTCTTTCTCGTCCGGCCTCAGGTGTCGTGGACCCAGGCGCTGCGGACAATCGTGAAAAACTGCTACAAGCAGCACGGGCGCGAGGACCTGCTTTACGCTTTCGAGGATCAGCAGACCCAGTCGGTGACCGCCACCCACAGCATAGCCCACCTGGTCCCCTCCCAAACCATGGTCCAGACCTTCAGCAATCCGGACGGCACCGTGTCGCTCATCCAGGTGGGGCTGGCCGCGATTCCTTGGCCTGGCGTTGGGATCGTCCTTGTGGGGGGGGGTTAGGTCCTCCTTGCTGAGCGAAAGTAGGTTTGGGGGTCCCACGCGTTGTTACCCCTGAGGCTTCAGCAGTTAGATCTGGGGGAATAATCTCCTGAAGCACCAGAAGGGTCTTTCCCCTTCAAAGCTGCGTAGGCATACTGGGGATTTTTTTTAAAAAAGCATTTTTATAGGGTTTTATCATGATGGAGTAAAAAGTAGGTGATGCTTCTTTCGCGGAAAGAGGAGAGGTTGGGCGTTCTGCAATTTCCTTCCTTCCCTCCCTCGTCTCTTTCCTGTCCCTCCCTCCGTCTCCTCCCTCCCTCCCTTCTTGCTTCTTCCTTCCCTCCCTCCCTTTCTTTCTTCCTCCTCCTTCCTTCCATTCTTTCTCTTTTTTCCTTCCCTTCCTCCCTTCCTTTCTACCCTCATCTCCTTTTCCTTTGTCTCTTCTCTCTTTTTTCCTTCCTTCCTTCTTCCTCCCTCCATTCTTCCTTCTCTTTTCCCTTCCACCTTTCTTTCCTTCCTTCCCTCATCATTTTTCCCTTTCTCTCTTCCTCCTCTCATCATTTTTGCTCCTTTGCTTCCTTCCTTCTCTCTTTTCCCTCCCACCCTTCTTTCCTTCCTTCCCTCATCCCTTTTCCCTTCCTCTCTTCCTCCTCTCATCATTTTTGCTCCTTCCTTCCTTCCTTCCTTCCATCCATTCTTCCTTCTCTCTTTTCCCTCCCACCCTTCTTTCCTTCCTTCCCTCATCCCTTTTCCCTCCTCTCATCATTTTTGCTCCTTCCTTCCTTCCTTTTCTTTCTTCCACTTCCTTCCATTCTTTCTCTTTTTTCCTTCCCTTCCTCCCTTCCTTTCTACCCTCATCTCCTTTTCCCTTGTCTCTTCTCTCTTTTTTCCTTCCTTCCTTCTTCCTCCCTCCCTCCATTCTTTCTTCTCTTTTCCCTCCCACCCTTCTTTCCTTCCTTCCCTCATCCCTTTTCCCATCTTCTCTTCCTCCTCTCATCATTTTTGCTCCTTCCTTCCCTCCTTTTCTTTCTTCCGCTTCCTTCCTTCCATTCTTTCTCTTTTTTCCTTCCCTTCCTCCCTTCCTTTCTACCCTCATCTCCTTTTCTTGTCCTCTCATTTTTCCTTCTTTCTTCCTTCCTCCCTCCCTCCATTCTTCCTTCTCTCTTTTCCCTCCCACCCTTCTTTCCTTCCTTCCCTTGTCCCTTTCCCCTTCCTCTCTTCCTCCTCTCATCATTTTTCCTTCTTTCCTTCCTTCCTTCCTTCCTTCCTTCCTTCCTTCCTTCCTTCCTTCCTTCCTTCCTTTCTTCCATCCCACCCATTCCTCCTTGCCCTCAGCAGCAACTAAACAGCAACTTAAGCGTTGGCTTTATCTGTCTTTTTGCTCAACAGCATGTGACATGAATCAGAGTCCATTCCTCTCTCTCTCCTCCCGACGTTTCTTTAAATTATATATAAATTATATTGACTTCAAACCATCTCCCGCTCTAGAGCAGAGCAGGCCAAAGGCCCGGCTAAGTGTTCACTTTGAGAGCAGGCAACTAAATTTCATTTCTGGTGGGGGCCGTTGTGCCCACAGTAAAAAAAAAAAAAAAAAAACGACAATAAAGGTTCTCTACCCCTCCATATTACAAGGATGGTTCGTAATTTGGATCGCTGATGGCTGCCGGATGCCCAGAGGCGCACGGCATCCTGTGCCCGGGTTCATCCCAGGGTGTGGGGTGTCTGTTGTCAGAGGGTGCCAGGGGGCACATGAGCTCCTTGGCGCAGTGTCGTCACACTTGCCCACCGATATGGGGAAGTGGACCTCGCCCCTGGTTTTGTGACGACGGGATCCTAGGTTGAAAGGGGAGACACAAAGGGCCACAGGGCCTGCTGGGACCTTGGGAGGGGACCATGGTGACTTTTGGGCATGTCATTGCAGGTTGGCACCGGGGCCACAGTGGCCACCTTGGCAGACGCCTCCGAATTGCCCACCACTGTCACAGTCGCTCAGGTGAACTACTCTGCAGTCACCGATGGAGAGGTAAGGAGTTCCCCCAGAAGCACTCCTGATTTCTGCTCTCTGGCCCTTTAAAAGGGGTGGAGAAACACACACACACACACACACACACACACACACACACACACACACACACACACACACGACTTTCCTTGGCAATTTTCCATTCTTTCCAACGAGGCTCTTAAAATGAGGTTCGGTTGAAGAGCTGGCAGGTTTTTGCCCCAATTTCTCTTTAGACGTGCCAACAATAAAGTTGGAAGGGACCTTGGAGGTCATCTAGTCCAACCCCCTGCTCAGGCAGGCAACCCTACACCATTTCAGACAAAGGGCTGTCCAGTCTCTTCTTAAAAACTTCCAGTGTTGGAGCATTCACCGCTTCTGGAGGTAGGTTGTTCCACTGGTTCATTGTTCTCACTGTCAGGACATTTCTCCTTAGTTCCAGGTTGCTTCTCTCCTGGATGAGTTTCCATCCGTTGCTTCTTGTCCTGCCTTTAGGCGCTTTGGAGAACAGCTTGACTCCCTCTTCTTTGGGGCAGCCCCTCATATTGGAGGACTGCTATCATGTCCCCCCTCATCCTTCTCTTCATTAAACTAGACATACCCAATTCCAGTATATGTTTTAGCCTCCAGTCCCCTGATCATCTTTGTTGCTCTTCTCTGTACTCCTTCTAGAGTCTCAAGTTCTGGTGGCAAGCTGTTCCACTGGTTAATTGTCCTCCCTGTCAGGAAATTTCTTCTCAGTTCCCGGTTGCTTCTCTCCTTGATGAGTTCCCATCCGTTGCTTCTTGGAGAGTAGCTTGACTGCCTCTTCTTTGGGGCTGCCCCTGAGATATTGGAAGACTGCTATCATGTCCCCCCTTGTCCTTCTCTTCGTTAAACTGGACATACCCAATTCTAGCAACCGTTCCTTATATGTTTTAGCCTCCAGTCCCCTGATCCTCTTTGTTGCTCTTCTCTGCACTCTTTCTAGAGTCTCAACATCTTTTTTACAACGTGGTGACCAAAACTGGATGCAGTATTCCAAGTGTGGCCTTACCAAGGCCTTGTAAAGTGGTATTAACACTTCACGTGATCTTGATTCTATCCCTCTGTTAATGCAGCCTAGCACTGTGTTGGCCTTTTTGGCAGCTGCAGCACATGGCTGGCTCCTATTTAGGTGATTGTCCATTAGGACTCCGAGATCCTTCTCACAGTTACTACTATTGAGCCAGGCACCACCTATCCCATACTTGTGCATTTGGTTTTTCTTGCCTAAATGTAGAACCTTGCTTTTTCCACCGTTGAATTTCATTTCGTTAGATCAGTCTGTAAACTGAGGAAGGGGAGAGACATCACCCCTCCTTACTCCCCCTTTCAACGGAGCTAATTGGACTCCAGGCCTTTGTGTCAACCTCACTTCCCCCCCCCCACAACGGTGTAGGATTCTCAGCGCAATAGAAACAGCTTTGTTTGCCCTAGAAACCGAATTTCCATCTGAAAAAAAATAGCTAAAAATGGAGGGTATTTTTGTGTAAATTCGCTCTGGAAGACAAGCCTCCATTGTCTGAGCAAAGCTGGGCATTTTCCGTCTTGATTAGGGGGTGTTTTTTTGCAAGTGCATTTAGTCCTCGACTTTACGACCATCAAGGAGCCTGCCTATCGTGGTCACCCACGTGACCATCCACTTTCAGGAGTTTTTAGGCAGCGGTCGGTTAAGTGAACGCAGCGATAGTAAAGCAGCTGTCTTGGTCTTTAAATGAACACCACAGTCGTTGAACAGACCGGTCGTTTGCTGTGGGCTGCCTTTGTCAAACAGGGGAAGTACGGGTAGTCCTCCACTTACGACCGCAGTAGAGCCCAAAATTTCCGTGGCGAAGCGAGGCAGTTGTTAAGGGAGCTTTGCCCCCAATTTTACGACCTTCCCTGCCACGGTTGTTAAGCGAGTCGCTGCATCTGTTAAGTTAGCCACCCAGTCGTTAAGCGAATCGGGCTTCCCCGTGGACTTTGCTTGCCAGAAGCTCGCCAAAGGGGATCACGTGATCCCGGGACATTGCGACCGTCGTAAGTGCGAGTCGGTTGCCAAGATGCTGAATTTGGATCCCGGGACACCCTGGGGGTGCTGCCAGCGGTCGTTAAGTGGGAAAATCGGTCCTAAGTCACACTCTCCGGTGCCGTTGTGACTTTGAACGGGCACTAAACAAACTGTCGTACGTCCGAGGACTGTTACCCTTTGGGGGGATCCGCCATCCCTAATGGGCCTTTGCTAAGCGGACGGACGTAGGTGTGAGGCCGCCGGTCCTGCAACAGGTCTGTCTGGCCTTCTCCCTCCCGCCAGGTGGAGCAGAACTGGGCCACACTGCAGGGGGGCGAGATGACCATCCAGACCACGCAGGCCTCCGAAGCCACGCAGGCAGTGGCCTCCCTGGCCGAAGCCGCCGTCGCCGCGTCGCAGGAGATTCCGCAAGGCGCGACGGTCACGATGGCGCTCAACAGGTAGGGAGGGGAGGGGGAGCAGGGGGGGCAAGGGGGCCGGACTGAGGGGTCCTGGGTACCAATTTGAACCCTTTACCGGATCTCTCAAACCCCTCTGGGTGGGTGGTTTCTCTTTCTTTCCTCCCTTTCTCTCTCTCTCTCTCCTTCCTTATCTCTTTCTCTTTCTTTCTTTCTTTCTTTCTGTCTGTCTCTCTCTCTCTCTCTCTCTCCTTTCTTCCTCTCCTTATTCCCTCCTTCCTTATCTCTTTTTTTCTTTCTTTTTCTTTCTTTCTCTTTTCCTCCTTTCCTTTCTTCCTTTCCTTATTCCCTCCTTCCTTATCTCTTTTTTCTTTCTTTTTCTTTCTTTCTCTTTTCCTCCTTTCCTTTCTTCCTCTCTCTTCCCTTACCTCTTTCTTTCTCTCTCTCTCTCCTTTTCTTCTTCCCTCTTTCCTTCCCTCTTTCTGTCTGTCTCCTTTCTTCCTTTCCTTCCTCCCTCCTTCCTTATCCTTCCTTCCTTCCTTTCTTTCATTCTTTCTTTTCTTTCTTTCTCTTTTCTTCCTTTCCTTCCTTCCTCTCTCTTTCCTTACCTCTTTCTTTCTCTCCTTTCCTTCTTCCCTCTTTCCTTCCCTCTTTCTTTCTTTCTCTCCTTTCCTTCCTCCCTCCTTATCCTTCCTTCCTTTCTCTCTCTTTTCTTCCTTTCCTTCCTTCCTCTCTCTTTCCTTACCTCTTTCTTTCTCTCCTTTCCTTCTTCCCTCTTTCCTTCCCTCTTTCTTTCTTTCTTTCTCTCCTTTCCTTCCTCCCTCCTTATCCCTCCTTCCTTTCTCTCTCTCTTTTCTTCCTTTCCTTCCTCCCTCTCTCTTTCCTTACCTCTTGCTCTCTCTCCTTTCCTTCCTCCCTCCTTCCGTACCTCTTCTTTCTTTCTTTCTTTCTTTCTTTCTTTCTTTCTTTCTTTCTCTCTCTCTCTCTCTCACTCACTCACTCACTCTTTGCTCCCTTCCTTCCTTTTTTCTCTTCCTCTCTTTCTTCCCTTCCCTCCTCTCTCTTCTTCCTTCCTAACACTTTCTTTTTTCTTTCTTGCTCTCTCTCTCTCTTTCATCCCTCCCTCCCTCTCTCTCCTTTCTGTTCCTCCCTTCCTCTCTCTCTCCTTCCCCTTCCTTCCTTCCCTCCCTCCCTCCTTCCCTGCTTCTTTCTCCATCCATCTCACTATCCACAGCTTTAGCTTTTCCGGCAGCTGTTCCATGCGGTGGCTGGGATTTGTGGGGTGTGTGTGTGTGCTGCACAAGTGCCAACGTGCTGGATGGCTGTGGGGTGCCCCCCCCACCCATTCTCCACCCCTCTTGTGCACAGCCTTTGCAAGCTTGCTGGCTTCCACTCTTGTTAGCTCCAAAGAGCTGGCCTCGGCCACCCTTCCCTTCCCTCTCGGTGCGGGAAGCAGAGAGATCACTTTCCAGGCCGGCTTTGGAAGCGGGAGAATAATGGCATCCCTGGAGGGTTCTGTTAACAAGCCTATGAGCACCTGAGCTGGCTTGAGTGCCTGTTGGGGGTGGGGTGCAGAGAGAATGCCGCTACCTGCAAAAGGGGGGAGGGCACTGCACAAGCCCAGAAGGATCAGATGGGGGGGGAGGAAAAACCGAGCGGGTTTTTTTTTTTTTCCATCCAGGTTGTCGCTGGAGAAGAGAAAGCCTTGTAGGGCAATTGCGTTCCTTCCAGCCTCAGTCGGTTCGTTCAGATGTGCCCTTTTTCATCTAACAACCAAAGGAGAATCTTTGTAGGCCAGGGTTGAAATGGAGGGTCCCGGGTGCTCTCTGAGCTGGGTGGCTTCCTTGCAGACGTTTCAAGACCCAACTAGGGAACAGCATCAGGGCTAGAAGGGAGTGGAAAGGAGGAGAAAGAGAAGAGGAAGGAAGGGAGGAAGGAAGGGAGGAAGGAAGGAAGGAAGGAAGGAAGGAAGGAAGGAAGGAAGGAAGGAAGGAAGGAAGGAAGGAAGATGGGGTCCCCGGTGCTCTCTGAGCTGGGTAGTTTTCCTGCAGATGTTTCAAGACCCAACTAGGGAACAGCATCAGGGCTAGAAGGGAGTGGAAAGGAGAAAGAAGGAAGGAAGGAAGGAAGGAAGGAAGGAAGGAAGGAAGGAAGGAAGGAAGGAAGGAAGGAAGGAAGGAAGGAAGGAAGGAAGGAAGGAGGGGTCTTTGATGCTCTCTGAGCTGGGTGGTTTTCTTGCAGATATTTCTTGACCCAACTAGGGAACATCATCAGTGCTAGAAGGGAATGGGAAGGAGAAGGGAAGGAAGGAAGGAAGGAAGGAAGGAAGGAAGGAAGGAAGGAAGGAAGGAAGGAAGGAAGGAAGGAGAACTGTGGGGTCCTTGGTGCTCTCTGAGCTGGGTGGTTTTCTTGTAGACGTTTCATGACCCAACTAGGGAACAGCATCAGTGCTAGGAAGGAAGGAAGGAAGGAAGGAAGGAAGGAAGGAAGGAAGGAAGGAAGGAAGGAAGGAAGGAAGGAGAAATATGAGGTCCCTAGTGCTCTCTGAGCTGGGTGGTTTTCTTGTAGACGTTTCATGACCCAACTAGGGAACAGCATCAGTCCTAGAAAGGAGTAGGAAGGAAGGAAGGAAGGAAGGAAGGAAGGAAGGAAGGAAGGGGAGGGAGGGAGGGAAGGAAGGAAGGAAGGAGAACTGTGGGGTCCTTGGTGCTCTCTGAGCTGGGTGGCTTTCTTGCAGACGTTTCAAGACCCAACTAGGGAACAGCATCAGGGCTAGAAGGGAGTTGGGTTTGCAAGGAGGAAGAGGAGGAGGAGAGGGGAAGAAGAGCTTAAACTGCTTACAGGTTGGCTTGCCGCCCAAAATTTCTGTTGCTAAGTGACTTTTGCCCCATTTTACAACCTTGCCATAGTTGATAAAGTGAATCGCTCAACACGTTTCGTTAAAAGAATCTGGTTCCCCCCCCCATTGATTTTGCTTGTCAGAAGGTCACACCATGCACACACACACACACACACACACACACACACACACACACACACCCCGAGACTCTGCAACCGTCGTAAATATGAGTCTGTTGCTGAGCGCCTGGATTTTGATCCTGTGACTACGGGGATGTTGTACGGTCGTAAGTGTGAAAAACGGTCCTAAAACGACACTCTTTCCAGTACCGTTGTACCTTTGGAACAGTCACTAAATGAATCATTGTAAGCTGAGGACTGCCTGCTTCTTGTTTTTTCACACTTCAGGCATTTTTGACTTGGCTTTTTGTTCTGTTTTCGTTCAGCGCGTTTTACATCTTGAACGATGCTGGCTAGTTTGCATTCAACTTTGCATTTCATTTGAATTTGTGGCAAGCCTTTTTATTCAAACGGTGTTTGTTTTTTTTAAAGGTTTTATTGCAAGCCACCCAGACTGCTCTGGCCGTGGGGCGGCTTAGAAATATTATTAAACTTTTTAAAAGATCATCGTTTTTCCAGTTTTGTGTTACGTGATTTTATATAGAGAGGTAATTGGGACTAGGGTTTCAGTCAATAAGTGATGCCGTTGTTCAGCAAGGTGTCATGTGGCCAGACCCAATTTTGTGACCATTTTTCCTGTGGTCGTTAAATAAGTTATGTTAAATGAAACACCATCATTAAGTGAATCCAGCTTCCCCAATTGCCTTTGCTTGACGGAAGCCGGCTGGGATGGTTGCAAAACGGGACTGCCAGGTGCTGCAACCGTCCCAAATGTGGACGGTTGACGAGGGTCCAAATTATGATTCTATGACCATGGCCCATTGGCCGTAGTTTCAAGGACAGGTCGGGAGCCATTATTTTTTAAGCTGTCATCAATGAATCTTCATAAGTGGAGGACTATCATAAACACATTACCTATCTCTTTCTTTCTTCCTTCCTTCCTTCGTTTCTGTCTATCTATCCATCCAACCATCCTTCCATAGCTATCTAGCTATCATCAGCCAGCCAGCCTGCCAGCCAGCCAGCCATATCTATCTGTCTGTCAGTCTGTCTTCCATCTGTCTGTCCGTCTGTCTGTCTATCTCTCTCTGTGTGTCTGTCTGTCTATCTATCTATCTATCTGTCTGTCTATCTATCTATCATCTAGCCATCCATCTAGCCATCCGTTCCTCATCCACCCACCCATCATCCATCTATCCATCCTCTCTTATTATCTGTCTATATTTATCTATCACTCTATTTCCCAATCTATGCCTATCCATCCCTCCATCTGTCTCTGTCCATCTCTCTAGCTGTCTTCTATTTATCTTTTTCTATTTCTATCCACTCATCCATCTATGTATCTGTCCGTCTATTCTGTCTCTCTGTCTGTCTATCTATCTATCTATCTATCTATCTATCTATCTATCTATCTATCTATCTATCCATCCATCCATCTATATCCCACATCTGTCTATCTGTCTGTCTGTCTGTCTCTATCTATCTATCTATCTATCTATCTATCTATCTATCTATCTCTATCAATATCTATCTATCTGTCATCATCTAGCCATCCGTCCCTTGTCCATCCATCCATCCATTCTCTGTCATCTATATTTATCAATCTATTCCCCAATCTATGCCTATCCATCCCTCCATCTGTCTATCCATCCATCTCTCTAGCTGTCTTCTATTTTTCTTTTTTCTCTCTCTCTCTCTATCCCCTCCTCTATGTGTGTATCTATCTGTATGTCTGCCCACCTCTCTATCATCTATCTATCAATCTCTATATCTGTCTATTGATCTCTATCTATCTCTTATCATATTTAGAAAGTGCTGATCTTCCCCACGGAGGAACTCTGGTTTGGTGTGCAAGTAAAACATCTAAAGCTCGTAAAAGCAGTATATAAAATTCAAACGGAGAAGAGGCAAGGTTAAAGGTTAATTCCGAGGCAGGAGAAAGAGAGGGGTCTTCCTGCGCCCTTTCCTTTCTTGCTGCTCATGGTGTCCTCTCTCTGTCTCTCTCTCTCTCTCTCTCTCTCTCTCTGTCCTGCAGTGAGGCAGCCGCTCACGCCGTGGCCACGCTTGCAGAAGCCACCCTCCAGGGCGGAGGGCAGATCGTGTTGTCCGGAGAAACGGCGGCAGCCGTGGGTGCGCTCACCGGGGTACCAGATGCGAACGGTAAGCCGATCCCGATAACCTCGCGCGTCTCGTCTTCGGGATGAACGTTTCTGGCCCCGGCTGACTGCGGGTGAGGGTCTTCTAGGACCAACTAGCCCCCCCCCCAGCCCTGTTGGACTGAGTGGGCCAGGAGATACTGGGGAGACCAGGGGTCTCTCAAGTCTTCAGGTCCTCCGTGGCCTTGTTACAGGTAACAGCCAGCCCCCCCTCCTCACACCTGGAAGCCCATTGGGAATCAGCGCAGCTTATGGAGCTGGGGTCGGAAATGCAGGAACTAGAAAGGGCAAAATTTAAAGTTGAAAAGATTAAAAGCTTCAAGGCAAACATCTGCTAGCCCAATCCCCGGATACATTGAGGGTGGGGATATTTTTCCGAGCAGCAGGTCATTCTGCGCACGTGTCGGTCCGAGGGAGCACGGTAAAAGAGGAATAGTGCCACGTCCTCAGTGAGTATCCTTGCCCTCTGGGAGAACCTCCCCCTTCCTGTCCCCTCCCCATTTTTCCCTGCGGCCTTTAGGGCTAGCCAAATCAGGGCGCAGCCTTGTGTCAACCTCTCCAAACTGTCCACTCCTCTGAGCTTGCGTGAAACGCCCCAAGGGGTCCTAACCGATTGCGAAGACGCAAGAAATGGCTCTGGACCAGGTGAAGCGCCTGAAAGGTCTTCAAGGCCAGCCCCATGGAGGGTGCATTGTGGTAGTCATTGTGGTAGCTGGCAGGGACATCTCGTGGCAGGCCCAGCTCTGCTTCCACCGCTGCCTTCTGGACCGGTGGAAGCTTCCGAGGGGTCTTCAAGGCCAGCTCCAGGAAGAGTGCATTGTGGTGACTTATGGGACAGGGACAACACATGGGCATACCGAGATGTGCCCCTCCCTCCCTTCCCTCCCTTCCTCCCTCCCTTCCTTCCATCCTACCTTCCTTCCCTCTCTCACTCCCTCTCCTTCCTTCCCTCTCTCACTCCTTCTCTCCTTCCTTCCCTCTCTCACTCCCTCTCCTTCCTTCCCTCCCTCCCCTTCTCTCCCTCTTTCCCTCCTTTCCTTCCTTCCCTCCCTCCCTTCCCTCCTTCCCTCCCTCCCTTCCTTCCCTCCCTCCCTCCCCTCCCTCCTCCCTCCCTCCCTCCCTTCCTTCCCTCCTTCCTCCCTTCCATCCTCCCTCTCCTTCCTTCCTTCCATTCCTCTCCCTTCCCTCTCTCCCTCCTTCTTTCCTTCCTTCCCTCCCTCCTTCTCTCCTTCCTTCACTCCCTCCCCTTCTCTCCCTCTCTCCCTCCTTCTCTCCTTCCTCCCTCCTTCCCTCCCTCCCTTCCTTCCTTCTTCCCTTCCCTCCCTCCGTCTCCTTCCTTCCTTCCCTCCCTCTTTCTTTCCTTCCTTCCTCCCTCCCTCCTTTCCTTCCTCCCTTCCCTCTTTTTCTATTTCTAGTTTTTTTTTTAACTGTCGCTCCACATAATTCTAATTTTCTCCCAGAAAAAGCTTCATTATCAGCACAGCCCAGATGAAATATTCCGCAAGGGTCAGAAAGACGTGGTCACTTTTCAGTGGCAGCTGTGATGCTCAGCAGTCCGCTGCCTTCACTCTTCGGCCTAACCCCCCCCCCACACACACACACACACAAACACACAATTGCAGCACAGGTGCCAATCCAGCCATTAGTGGCAGAAAGAGTGGGGAAAGCAGATTTCCTGAACGCTCTGGTGAAATTCAAGCTCTAAGCACATCTGCAACGGCTACCCCGAAAGGTTTTTTTTCTGCCCTGGGGAGGGGGGGGGAGAGATCAGCCCTGCCAGGTTAGCAGCTTTTGCACAGCTGGTGCTCACATTTATTTATTGGATTAGGATTTGTTTATTAAGCAAATGTACAGGCAGTCCTCGCCTGACGACTACAATTGAGCCCCAAATTTCTGTGGTTAAGTGTGACTTGCTCGTTGTCCTAAATTACTCTTGAAGATTAATTCCTGCTAGGAAGGCAGCCCACTTATTCTCTGCAGGATGGCAGCCCGCACCGATTCTCCCTCTGGGATGGAGGAGGCAGGCAGGCCCAATGGCTGGTGCTGGGCACCAAGGACAGGCTGTCCAGGGGGACCTTGGGGCAAATGTTGGCATCCTAGGGGATCGTCCTTGTCCTGTAAGCTCAGGCACAGGACCCTGGCCCTGGCATTGCCTGGATTTGTGCCGGATCCAATAAATGCTAAATCCTGGCACTCGGACAGATCGGCCTTCAACAAGCCGATCGGGATGAACAACATCAGAGGCGCAGTTGGGTCTAGTGGGGAAGGTACCAAGCTAGAAAGCAGGAGAGTTCTAGTGAGTTCTAGTCCTACCTTAGCCATGAAAGCCCACTGGGTGACTTTGGGCTAATCCCCAGGAGACAGTGAGTTCTAGTCCCACCTTAGCCATGAAACTTGGTTGAGTGACTTTTGACTAATCACCAGGAGATGGTGAGTTCAAGTCCTGCCTTAGGCAAGAAAGCCCACTGGGTGACTTTTGACTAATCACCAGGAAATGGTGAGTTCTAGTTTTGCCTTAGGCACAAAAGCTGGCTGGGTGATTTTTGACCAATCACCAGGAGACTGGGAGTTCTAGTCCCGCCTTAGTCATAAAAGGCACCTAGTGACTTTGGACCAATCACCAGGAGACTGGGAGTTCTAGTCCCGCCTTAGGCACGAAAGCCACCTGGGTGACTTTGGACCAATCACCAGGAGACTGGGAGTTCTAGTCCTGCCTTAGGCATGAAAGCCCCCTGGGTGACTTTGGACCAATCACCAGGAGACTGGGAGTTCTAGTCCCGCCTTAGGCATGAAAGCCACCTGGGTGACTTTTGACCAATCACCAGGAGACTGGGAGTTCTAGTCCCGCCTTAGCCATGAAACCTGCTTGAGTGACTTTTGACCAATCACCAGAGAGACAGTGAGTTCTAGTCCTGCCTTAGCCCGGAAAACCGGCTAGGTGGCTTTGGGCCAATCACCAGGAGACGGTGAGTTCTAGTCCCGCCTTCGGCATGAAAGCCGGCTGGGTGAACTTTGGCCAGTCAGTCCCTCTCAACCCAGCCCACTTCACAGGGTTGTCGTTGTGGGGAAAACAGGAGGAGGGAGCCGTGTATTAGGAATGTTCACTGCCTTGAGTTATTTTTAAAAGTAATAAAGGCGGGATACAAATCAGTCAGTCAATAAAAACACGTACATGTCCCTCTAGTGCAGTGTTTCTCAACCTTGACAATTTTAAGGCATGTGGACTTCAACTCCCAGAATTCCACAGCCAGCATTGCTGGCTGTGGAATTCTGGGAGTTGAAGTCCACATGTCTTAAAATTGTCAAGGTTGAGAAACACTGCTCTAGTGGGACAACCAGAAAGGACACCGAAAGACCAGACCACCTTCTCGCCAGCCATCAAGGCCCAGATGAGCAGAAGTTACCACCAATAGTAACACTAGACCAGGGGTAGGCAACCTCGGCTCTTTTATGACTGGTGGACTTCAACTCCCAGAATTCCTGAGCCAGCATGGGGGAATTATGGCCCCTCATGACTTGCGGACTTCAACTCCCAGAATTCCTGAGCCAGCATGAGGGAACTATGACCCCCTCATGACTTGTGGACTTCAACTCCCAGAATTCCTGAGCCAGCATGGGGGAACTATGGCCCCCTCATGACTTGCGGACTTCAACTCCCAGAATTCCTGAGCCAGCATGGGGGGAACTATGGCCCCCTCATGACTCTTGGACTTCAACTCCCAGAATTCCTGAGCCAGCATGAGGGACCTATGACCCCCTCATGACTTGTGGACTTCAACTCCCAGAATTCCTGAGCCAGCATGAGGGAACTATAGCCCCATCATGACTGGTGGACTTCAACTCCCAGAATTCCTGAGCCAGCCTGGCTCAGCTTGGAAACCTCTCCCTTTTCCCTCAGCATGGCTGGCTCAGGAATTCTGGGAGTTGAAGTCCATGAGTCATAAAACAGCCGAGGTTGCCTACCCCTGCACTAGACCAAAAACTAAGCTGTAAACCATACCCTGAGCAAGGAACTGCCCACTGAGGTAAACAATCACACAGTAAACAACAGCCTAATCGAGGAACCACCAAGAAGCCTGTCATTCACACGGACAGGGCAGGCCACTTGTGTAGAAACAGAGAACAAAACCCACTCCTTTCTGACACTGATGGTGTTATCGAGTTGGGTCATGAAACGTCTGCAAGGAAACCACCAAGCTCAGAGAGCACCAAGGACCCCACGGTCTTCGTCCTCCCCCCCCCTCCTCCTCCTCTTCCTCCACTCCACAAACACCATTCCCAAGGACCCCACAGTTTCACCCTGAGCCACAAATATTCTCTTTTATTGGGAGAGGCTTTCCCTGTATACTTGTATGTAAACAGAAAGTAAACCTCCCTCCCTTCTAACACTGATGATGTTCCCTAGTTGGGTCATGAAACGTCTGCAAGGAAACCACCAAGCTCGGAGAGCATCAAGGACCCCACCGTCCGTCCTTCCTCCTCCTCTTCCTCCTCCTCCTCCTCTTCCTCCTCTTCCTCCTCCTCCTCCTCCTCCTCCTCCTCCTTCTCCTCCTCCTTCCTCACTGCCTTATACACTGATGATGTTACCTAGTTGGGTAATGAAACATCTGCAAGAAAACCACCAAGTTCAGAGAGCACCAAGGACCCCACAGCCATTGTCCTCTTCTCCTCCCTCACTCCCTTATACACTGATTATGTTACCTAGTTGGGTAAAATGTCTGCAAGAAAACAACCAAGCTCAGAGAGCACCACAAACCCCAAGTCCTCCCCCCCTTCTCCTCCTCCTCCCTACAAACCCACTCCCTTCTAGCACTGATGATGTTACCTAGTTGGGTCATGAAATGTCTGCAAGGAAACCACCCAGCTCAGAGAGTACCAAAGACTCCATAGTCCTCGTCCTCCTCTTCCTCCCTCCTCCCCTCCTCCTCCTCCTCTCCACAAACTTCCCTCCCTTCTCGTACTGATGATGTTAGCTAGTTGGGTCTTGAAATGTCTGCAAGAAAAACCACCAAGCTCAGAGAGCAACAGGGACCCCACAGTCCTTCCTCCTCCTCCTCCTCCTCTTCCTCCTCCCTGCAAACCCCCCTCCCTTCTAACACTGCTGGTGTTATTTTGTTTTCCCACAGAATCCAAAGCTTCCCGTTGCCCATAATTCCCATTTGGCCCAACTCAGCTAGAGAATGCAGTGGAGGCAGTCTGCTGGAGTTTGCCAGCCCTCCTTCTGGCTTTTGATTGGTTTTTTTTTGGGGGGGGTAGCTAACCATGCCTCTTTCCCCCTTCCTAGTGGGGAGTGCCCAAAAGCTGGTCCCCATTTTCCCTCGCAAGCCCCCCCGTGTCCCAGTGACCTTCTCAAACAGGGGCAGCCAGGCTTTGCTGCTGGAAGCAGATAATACGACCGTGGTAATCCACGCCCAGGAAACAGCTGCGCAGAGGGCTTGCAGGAGGAAGCTTTGCGTGACACAAAGGCACACACAGACACACATATGCAAGCACACACCATCGCAGCCACTGATCTTGCTGGAAGGTCAAGAGACCGTAAGGTAGCCCTGGCTGGCTGGGCTTAAGATTGTGGTGTTCCACAAAGTTGTGAGGTTGTGTGGGGGTCCCTTCCAGTTCTATTCTGATATAGGTAGATAGAAAGAGATAGATAGACAGGTAGAAAAAGATAGGTAGACAGATAGATACAGATAGTAGATAGTAGGTACATAGGTAGGTAGGTAGGTAGATAGAAAGATAGAAAGAGATAGACAAATAGGTAGATAGATACAGGTAGGTAGGTAGGTAGATAGCTAGGTAGGTAGATGGATAGATAGATAGATAGTTAGATAGATAGATAGATAGATAGATAGATAGATAGATAGATAGATAGATAGATAGATAGATAGATAGATAGACAGACAGACAGATAGACAGACAGACAGACAGACAAATAGATAGACATAGATACAGGTAGGTAGGTAGGTAGGTAGGTAAGTAGATAGAAAGGTAGGTAGATGATGGATGGATGGATGGATAGATAGATAGATAGATAGATAGATAGATAGATAGATAGATAGATAGATAGATAGATAGATAGATAGATAGAAAGATAGAAAGATAGAAAGAGATAGCCAAATAGGTACACAGATAGATACAGGTAGGTAGGTAGATGGCTAGATAGATAGATAGATAGATAGATAGATAGATAGATAGATAGATAGATAGATAGATAGATAGATAGATAGATAGATAGATAGATAGATAGATAGACAAATAGGTAGACAGATACAGGTAGGTAGATAGGTAGGTACGTAGATAGACAGACAGACAGACAGATAGATAGATAGATAGATAGATAGATAGATAAACAGAGTTGGAAGAGACTTTGGCGGTCTTCTAGTCCAACTCTGTTATCTGTCTATCTACCCATCTAACCCTAACCCTAACCCTGTACCATTTCAGACAAGTGGCTGTCCAGTCTGTTCATGAAAACCTCCAGTGATGGAACACCCACAACTTCTGGAGGCAAGTTATTCCCCGGTTTAATTTTTCTCACTGTCAGGAAGTTTTTCCTTAATTACAAGTTGCTTCTCTCCTTCATGAATCTCCATCCGTTGCTGCTTCTCCTGCCTTTGGGTGCTTTGGAGAACAGCTTGACTGCCTCTTCTTTGGGGCAGCCCCTGAGATACTGGAACGCTGCTGTCATGTCCCCCCCTTGTCCTTTTCTTCATTAAACTAGACATTCCCAATTCCAGCAGCCGTTCCTTGTATGTTTTAGCCTCCAGTCCCCTGATCCTCTTTTTGTTGCTCTTCTCCGTACTCTTTCCAGAGTCTCAACATCTTTTTTACATCGTGGTGACCAAAACTGGATGCCGTACTCCAAGTGTGGCCTTACCAAGGCCTTGTAAAGTGGTATTAATACTTTATGTGATCTTGATTCTATCCCTCTGTGAATGCAGCCCAGCACTGTGTTGGCCTTTTTGGCAGCTGCAGCACACGGCTGGCTCCTATTTAAGTGATTGTCCCCCAGGACTCCGAGATCCCTCTCACACTTCCCACCATTCAGCCTTGCGTGTCGTCCTCCCAAACCCCGGTGCCTTTGCACAAGGGGAGAGCGAGGGGATTGTGCCTTTAATCCCACAAAAAGATCTGCAATCCCAAGACTGACACTGACGTCTGCCAGTAGATTAAGGCTAATCAGGAGGTCAGATCAGGCGCGGAGACAATCCGAGGCCCGATCCCCGGGTCTGTGGAGCTCCTGTACGGTCCCTCTTGAGGTCAGCCAGCTCAGCCCTGGGGAGGGGGAGGGAGATTCAATCAGCCTTCCTCCACCCTGTGGCTCACCCCTCTCCTCCCAGCCCAGCCGACCCCAAAGGCTGTCGCATCAGACGCCCAGGTGGTTTGGCTTAATCCAGCGGTTCTCCACCTGTGGGTCGGGACCCCATTTGAGGTCGAACGACCATTTCACGGGGGTCGCCAAACAACGCAGTCCGCCATTTTTTTCCTCCTTTTCCTTAGCTGTGCTACTCCCTTTTCTTCTATTGGCTTTTGAAAGCCAATACAAGAGACTCTCTTGAATAGAGTCTAATTCTATTGGCTTTCCAAAGCCAATAGGAATTGTCCAGGCTGTCTCTGCCCTGCTGAGCCCGCCAAAAGTCCCAGTCTGCAAACGGGGCTGCACCAGTTGAGTCGTCCTCGACTTACGACCGGTGGAGTAGTCCTCGACTTACGACCGGTTGGGGGTCGCGGCATTAAAAAGGTTGAGAACCACTGGCTTAATCCTTCCGCAACGAAGGTCGCTGGAGATGGTTTCGGTGATTCCAGATTTGGGAGGTTGTTTTAGAAGGCCACCCCTTTTAAGCTCTGGATTTATTTTATCACACACACACACACACACACACACACACACACACACCATCCCGCATTCATTCATGGCCCGTTCCACCTATATTTTTTGTCGCTTTGCTCCTTCCATTTATTTTTCCTGTCCTTTGGCCAAGGCGTTCAAATACAGGGTACTTACGACGGTTCATTTAGCGACCACTTAAGAGTTAGGATGTCGCTAAAAAAAAGTGATCTCGGACCGTTTCTCTACACTTACACCCATCGCAGGCTCCCCTTGGGCACGTGATCCAAATTCGGAGCAGGCTCCCTGAAGGTCGTAAATCGAGGGCTGCCTGTGTTGGTTCGCTTAGCGGCCTCTGCATTCACTGAATGACTGCCGCCCAAAGAAAGGGTGGTCAGGTCCCACGACTGATCCGTTTTATGACTGTCGCGGCCAGCTCCATCACGGTCGTAAGTCGAGGACGGCCTGTATTGCTTCGCTTAGTGACCTTGCACTCCCTTAACAAGAAAGCTAGTAAAGTCACATGACTGATCCACTTTTACAACCGTCACGGCCGGCTCCGTGACGGTTGTAAATTGAGTACGGGCAGTCCTCGAATTACAACAGTCTAGCGGCCGTTCGGAGTCGCAGCGGCGCTGAAAAAGCGACTCGCAACCGTTTTTCACACGAACGACCGTCGCAGCATCCCCCAGGATCAGGCGATCAAAATCCAGACGCTCGGCAAGCTGACTCGCATTTATGACGGTTGCCCTGTCCCCCGGGATCCTGCGATCCCCTTTATGCGTCATTCCAGCAAGCAAAGTCCATGGAGGAGCCCAGCTCACTTAACAACCGGGTTAACCTACTTACCAACGGCGGTGATTCGCTTAACGACCGTGGCAAGGGAGGTCGTAAAAATGGGGCAAAACTCAACAAATTTCTCATTTAGCAATCCTCCATTCTGGGCTCCATTGGAGCATCCTGATGGACAAGTGTAGTTGGGGGGGGGAGGACTCTCTGCTCAATGGGGGTGAAGCGATGGGGAATGAGGAATGAGGAAGAGCCGGTTTGGGGGGGAGTATTTCCACATTTTCAGCTTCAGAAGGAAAAAAAAAAAGGGCATAAATCCAAAGCTGCTTCAGGGCTGGAAATCCTCAGCTTTTGATCTCTCTAGTTCCTCCCCCCCCCTTCCACGTGTCCTTCAAATAATCTTAATTATATCCCTTTGAAGATTGGGAGGGGTGCCCCCAACTCAGCCTCCGTGCCCTTTTTTTAATCCACCAGGTAGAGAGGCAAGAATTCCACCCTGGGACCTGGAGGAGTTTCCCTCCGGAGGTTGTAGCTACTCCCATCCCTGGAGGTTTTTAAAGAAGAGATCGGACAGGCCGTTTATCCAGAACTGATAGAGGATCTCCTGCTGGAGCAGGGGGTTGGACTAGATGACCCCCCAGGGTCCCTTCCCAACTCTGCTATTCTGTTGTGCGTACTCCATCCCTGGAGGTTTTTAAAGAAGGGATCGGACGGCCGTTTATCCAGAATTGATAGAGGATCTCCTGCTGGAGCAGGGGGTTGGACTAGATGACCTCCAGGGTCCCTTCCTAACTCTGCTATTCTGTTGTGCGTACTCCATCCCTGGAGGTTTTTAAAGAAGAGATCGGACGGCCGTTTATCCAGAATTGATAGAAGATCTCCTGCTGGAGCAGGGGGTTGGACTAGATGACCTCCAGGGTCCCTTCCTAACTCTGCTATTCTGTTGTGCGTACTCCATCCCTGGAGGTTTTTAAAGAAGAGATCGGGCGGCCGTTTATCCAGAACTGATAGAGGATCTCCTGCTGGAGCAGGGGGTTGGACTAGATGACCTCCAGGGTCCCTTCCCAACTCTGCTATTCTGTTGCGGGTGTCCCATCCTGGGAGGCCTTCAAGAAGAGACTGTGGACAGCCACTTGTCTGAAAGGGTATATAAAGTCTCCTGCTTGAGCAGGGGGTTGGACTAGATGACCTCCAGGGTCCTCTTCCAGCTCCGTTCCGATCGGTCGGCTCAGAAATTATTTCCCTGAGAAGGATAAAAAAATAACATCTCTTTTCTTCCTCTTATCACTGCCCAAAGCTTGGGATTTACCGGCCGCGTTCCCCCCGTTCGGTCTATTTCCTCCTTCGGTACTTTTGAACCGGGGCAGGTGACAGGTGTCCCCCAAAAAAAAAAAACCACACCCAGTTTTGGTGTGCAGGTGCACAACACAAAAGAGACGGAGGAGGTTGTGTGTGCGTGTTTACTCAAGGCCCACGGATGGAGCACAGAGAACAGACTGCAGCTGGCCAGAGGACCAGCAGGGAGAATGCAAAGCCATCTAAGAGAATAACAAGAGTCGGACGGGACCTCAGAGGTCTTCTAGTCCAGCCCCCTGCTCAGGCAGGAAGCCCTATACCGTCTCAGGCAAACGGCGTACGGCTGGTTTTGCTTCTCGCCTCGCTTCTCTTTACCCGGCTGTCCCGGCCGGTGTCCGTGAGCGATTCAGCGCGTTCTGCCTCTATTCCTTCCTTGCGGTGTGGTGGGCTTTGTGTAGCAAGCTGTGCATCAAAAAAACTTTTTTTAATAAGATTTTATTAGTTTTTTCCATCCACACCATAATAATTTTTCAACCCACTTGCTGCCTTGAGTTTAAATACGCTAATACCTATTTAATTCCTAATCCTTTTTTATTCTTTCCTCTAACCGTCGGTAAAGTAAGTCCCAAATTTGATAATATTCCGTTTCTTCCTTTCAGTCTCATAGTCAAATCTGTCCATCTCTGCGCATTCCAGTATTTTTTTTATGATTATTTCTTCATCGGGTGGTATTCCTTCCTTTCCCCCAATATTGCACAAATATTATTCTGGCCGCTGTTGTGCTGTGCAAAATCAAATACAGGCTTTGTTTGTTAGTCTTTTCTGGCATTATACCTAATTAAAAAAAAGTTCGGGTTTAAAATCTACGTGTTCTCCCCACATCTTTTCTAACCAAGCAGGCATCAAAAAACTTTTCACACACAGCAGCGTGAATGCCATAAGTGTGGGGTCTGTTTTCATCTTTTAAGCGATCACAGTTTTTACGGTCACAATTGAGCCCCCAAATTTCCGTTCCTAAGCAAGGCAGTCGTTGAGTTTTGCCCCCGTTTTATGACCTTTCCTGCCACAATTGTTATCTAGGCTACACAAAGTTACCCACAGGTAGTCCTCGCGTTAACGACCACAACTGAGCTCAAAGTTTATGTCTGGTAAGCGAAACATTTGTTAAGTGAGCTTTGCCCCGTTCTACAACCTTTCTCGCCACGGTTCCTAAATGAATCACTGCAGTTGTTAAGTTAGTAACGCGGTTGTAAAGTGAATCGGGCTTCCCCCCATTACCTTTGCTTGTCAGAAGGTCAATCAGTTGACCTGGGACACTACAAACTGTCACAAGTACATGCCAGTTGCCGAGCCTCTGAATTTCAGTCATGTGATCAAGGGCTTATAAATATGAAAAACGTAAATCCCTTTTTTTCCAGTGCCGTTGTAACTTTGAATGGTCACTAAATGAACTGTTGTAAGTCAAGGACTACCTATATACTCTTCCTGGCACAGTTGTTAAGTGAATTATGAGGTCATTAAGCGAATCCGCCTTCCCCCATCGACTTTGCTTGTCAGAGGCCAGCTGGGAAGGTGACCTACGACCAGTTTTCACCCTTAACGACCGTCGCTGCATCCCCGGGGTCACATGATCAAAATTGGGGGGCTTGGCAACCAGCATGTACTTACCGACGGTTGCCGTGTCCCATGGTCACGCGATCGACGTTTGTACGCTTCCCAGCTGCCTTACGACCAGCAAAGCCATTGGGAGAAAGGAAGAATCACTTAACAACCAAGATTCATTGAAGAGCTGCAGCGATTCCTTTAACGTCTGCGGCAGGAAAGGTCATAAAGGGGGACAAAACTCAACCGTCTCGCTTAGCAACGTACACTTTGGGTTCAACGGTGGTCGTAAATGGAGGACTCCCTGTGTCGATTTTTGTCTTCCTCTTTTTGTCGGCTGGTAGAAATAACTTACTTTTCTTCCTCTTCCCCCCCCAATCTTTCCCCAGGCCTGGTCCAGATCCCGGTGAGCATGTACCAGACGGTGGTCACCAGCCTCGCACAGGGCAACGGTCCCGTCCAGGTCGCCATGGCCCCCGTGACCGCCAGGATCACCGACAGCACCGTCACCATGGACGGCCAGGCGGTGGAAGTGGTCACCCTGGAACAATGACGGCCAACGCGGGCCGGACGGTGACGCCGCAGCTTCTTCCTCTCTTCTCCGAAACGATTTTTCTACACCTCTCCGGAAAGGCAAATCAGGAGGCGTTGGAGTCTCACCACTTTGGACTACACAACCCAGAGCGGGAAAAAGGCCTGTGGGCCTCGAGCGGACCCACCCGTTCCCATCGGGAGTGAGGCGGCTCGTCCGGATAGGAGAGGCCCGGCTTTCCTTGCATGGATCGCCCGTTCCGAAGAAGGGCGAGGATCGGAAAGCTTCCCTGTCCTTGGTTTGTGAAGTCGGGGGGTCCCGGACGCCGCGCCCTTGGCGGACTCTCACACCGTCCCACCCTTCCCGTCGAGCTCCCCCCTCCCGCCGTCCTCGCCTCGGGAATTTAGGGCTTTCTTTTCATACGGACAAGAATTTTCGTACGAGAACGAGAAAAGTCGAGATGCCGTTGGGGGAAAGACAGTTTTTCTTCTCCGAAAAGACGCCGGAGGGGGGGAAAAAAATCGCATCTCCCGGAGGAGACGGGGATGGCGGTCGATCCGCCGATTCTGGATCGGTTTCCGGCCTTCTGGGACTCTTTCATAGCCAGGGGGGATCGGACCGACCTCCCTCCCGTCGGAAAGTCCACGCGAGACGACTCGTCCGAGGATCCTTGTCCCTTCCCGCGCTGATCTCTTTCAGCTTTCTTCCTTCTCTGCCCTCGCGAGTTGAAAAAGGTCTAAACAAGAGGCAGGGGGGCACGCTGCCAAGAGGGTAACCCCCCTTCCTCTCGATTCCATCATCGCCCCCGTTTTTGATCCATGAACCCTCAAAATCGTTCTTCCTGTGTCTCAAGGGCCAGGCGACCGTTCTGGTTTTCGGTCCCTTTCCCATCAGTGGGTGCCCCCTCGTGTGGAAAGCTTGCGGAAAAAAATCCCCTTTCTCGGTCAAGATCCATAGGGGGCAGTCTTCGGCCTCTCTCCTCTCCTGGCTGATCCAACCCCATAGCCCATCATCCTTGCCAGTAGCTCTTGGCCACCGGCATCCGAGTCCATTTATGTTTCATGAAAAGGTGTGATGTCTCTGTTCCCTCTCCCTTCCTTCCTTCCTTCCTTCCTTCCTCTCTCTCTCCTCCCTCTCTTTCTTTCTTCTCCCTTCCGTCCCTCCCTATTCCTTCTTTCGTCCTTCCTTCCTTCCTGCCTTCCTCTTTCTCTCCCCTCCCTTCCATCCCTCCTTCTGTTCCCTCTCCCTTCTTCTTCCTTCCTCTCTCCTCCCTCTCTTTCTTTCTCCTCCCTTCAATCCCTCCCTGTTCCTCCTTTCTTCCTGCCTGCCTTCCTTCCTCTTTCTCTCCCCTCCCTCTCCCCTTCCTTCCGTCCCTCTATTCCTCCTTCCTTCCTCTTTCTCTCCCCTCCCTTCTGTCCCTCCCTCTATTCCTCCTTCCTTCCTCTTTCTCTCCCCTCTCCCCTTCCTTCCGTCCCTCTATTCCTCCTTCCTTCCTTTCCCCTTCCTTCTGTCCCTCCCTCTATTCCTTCCTTCCTTCCTCTTTCTCTCTCCTTCCTTCCGTCCCTCTATTCCTCCCTTCCTTCCTTCCTTCCTTCCTTCCTCTTTCTCTCCCCTCTCCCCTTCCTTCCGTCCCTCTATTCCTTCCTTCCTTCCTTTCTCTCCCCTTCTTTCTGTCCCTTCCTCTATTCCTTCCTTCCTCTTTCTCTCCCCTCTCCCCTTCCGTCCCTCTATTCCTTCCTTCCTTCCTTCCTCTTTCTCTCCCCTCCCTTCCGTCCTTCCTCTGTTCCTCCTTCCTCCCTTTTTCCTTCTTCCCTCCCTCCCTCCCTGCCCACCGATGACCCCCAGATAGCCAGGGAGGGGAGGGGAGAAACGGTCCTTGAACGGGTGGATGGGAAGCAGCTCGTTCCCCACCTAAGGTTGAACTGAGCAGTTCCGTCTCCGGTTTTGGGGGGGCTTCCAGAGAGACCCCCCTGCCACAGCCCCTGTCCTAAAAAAATCGCAGGAAAGCATCCGCTCCGTCCTTCCTCCGCAGTATTTAATTTCTCCCTCCTGTCCTTTGAGGCAGAAAGAAGCATTTCAAGGCTGTCCCTCCCCCTCCCAATTCCCGTGTTTTTAACCTGGCTTCTTTTTTTTTTTCCTGATTTAAAAAAACGAGGCAAAAGAAAGGAAAACCACAAGGATCCCGTGCATACACGTTTTCTTCCCCGGACGTAACTAGAGGAGAAAGTTTCCTTCCCAGGTTTTTATTTTTTATTTTTTGGGGGGTTGTCGTTTTTCATTTATAAATATTATTTTGTATTGTCGTTGTAAAGAGATGTCAGCTGTGACTTTAAAGTTGGTGTTCCTTTTTATGTTTCTTCCCTCCGCCCCGCGACAGAATAAAGTTCTGATAGACTGAGAAATTATTTGCCCGAGACCCAAAGAAGGAAAAAAAAACCTTTTCCTCTGCCACTACTGTCAAAAGCATGGGGTTTCCCTGTTCTTCCCCCCCCAATTCTGTCTACTTCCTCATTCAATAAATTGTTACAGGTGTGTCCAGAGGTTGCCCTTCTTTCGCGCTTCTTTGTCTTCCGGAACCCAGGACAAAAGGGACAGGGCGGTTGGTTTATCCCAGGGCTCTCCAAACTTGATCACTTTTAAGACTTGTGGACTTCAACTCCCAGAATGCCCCAGCCAGCCATGCAACCTTATCAATTTGAAGTCCTGTGGACTTCAACTCCCAGAATGCCCCAGCCAGCCATGCTAGGGGGGGGGTCTCCAAACTTGATAACTTTTAAGACTTGTGGACTTCCAACTCCCAGAATGCCCCAGCCAGCCATGCAACCTTATCAATTTGAAGTCCACAAGTCTTAAAAGTGGCCACGTTTGGGGAACATCCTGGTTTATCCTATGGAATTCTGGGGGTTGAAGTCCACCAGTCTTAAAGTTGACAGGTTTGAGACCAATGTCTTATCCTATGGAATTCTGGGCATTGAAGTCCACAAGTCTTAAAAGTGGCCATGTTTGGGGAACATCCTGGTTTATCCTATGGAATTCTGGGCGTTGGTCCAGAAGTCTTAAAAGTGGCCATGTTTGGGGAGCATCGTGGTTTATCCTATGGAATTCTGGGCATTGAAGTCCACAAGTCTTAAAAGTGGCCATGTTTGGGGAACATCCTGGTTTATCCTATGGAATTCTGGGAGTTGAAGTCCAGAAGTCTTAAAGTTGACAGGTTTGGAGACCCCTGGTTTAATTAATTAATTAATTTAATTAATTGTCCTCACTGTCAGGAAGTTTTTCCTTAGTTCTAGGTTGCTTCTTTCCTTGATTAATTTCCATCCGTTGCTTCTTGTCCTGCCTTCGGGCCCTTTGGAGAACAGCTGGACTCCTTTGCACATTTTCTTTCAGACGTTTCATTACCAAGCTAGCTAACCTCATCCGTGCTGGTCAGATTCTTCCCACTTGCAATTCTTATCTGACTTGATCGATGATTGATTCATTTATTCCTTAGAAGTCTAGGTATGGGAGGAGTCCTTGAGGTCATCCAATCCACCCCATGCTCAGGGCAGGAACCCACGGTCGGGTTTTTGGCTAAGAAAAAACCAGACCGGCCTCTGAGCCGCACTAGTGACGAAAAACTCCGAGTCGCTGGATCTACAGTCACGGCTTTCAACCGTCAGGAATGACGGTTGTGCGGTGTGGAAGAAAACCGAGGCTTTCACACAAACGCACACACACACACACACTTCTTTATTGGAAGTAAATGTTAAGGGGAATTTTTATTATTAAAAACCAAACAAAGATCCAGGCAGTCCTTCATTTACAGCCGTGACTGTTCAAAGTTACAACAGCGTTGAAAAAAATAGCTTGGGACCCTTTTTCAACCTTACGACCGTCGCGGCCTCCCGGCGGTCACGCGATCAAAATTCAGAGGCTTGGCAACTGGCGTGTACTTGTGACGGTTGCAGTGTCCCGAAGGGGGTCACGGAATCCCCTTGTGCGACCTTTTGACACGCAAAGTCAAATGGGGGAAGCCGGATTCACCGAACAACCGTGTTGCTGACTTAATAATGGTAGTGATTCACTTAACAGCTTTGGCAAGAAAGGTCGTAAAATGCGGCAAAACTCACGTAACTGTCTTGCTTAGCAACAGAAATGTTAGACTCGATTGTGGTCCTAAATCAAGGGAAGTATGCTTGGTTTCACACAACCAGCATTCCCCAGGTAGAACCTGGCTTGCTTCATGGAAAAAATCCAGCTTTCTTTTCTTTCTTTCTTTCTTTCTTTCTTTCTTTCTTTCTTTCTTTCTTTCTCCTTCCTTTTTTCTCTTTCCTCCACTTTATCTTTCTCCTTTTTTGCTTCCCCTTTTTTTTCTTCTTTTTTTCTTTCCTTCCTTCTCTATCTTTCTCCTTCCTTTTTTCTCTCTTTCCTTCTCTCTCCTTCCTTCCTTTCTTTTCTTTCCTCTTTCTCCTTCCTTCTTTCCTTCCTCTTTCCTTTCTTCTTTTTTCTTTTTCTTTCTTTCCTTCTCTTTCTTTCTTCCTTTTTTCTCTTTCCTTCATTCTCCTTCCTTTCTTTTATTTCTTTCCTTCCTCTTTCCTTCCTTTCTTTTTCTTTCTTATTTATTCTTTTTCTTTCTTTCCTTCAGTCTCTTTCTCCTTCCTTTTTCTTTCCTTCTCTTTCTCCTTCCTTTTCTTTTTCTTTTCTTCCTTCCTCCTCTTTCTCTTTCCTTCCTTCCTTTTCTCTTTTTTCCTTCCTCCCTCCTCTTTCTCTCTTTCTCTTTCCTCCCTCCTCTTTCTCTCTTTTTCTTCTCTTCCTTTCTTCCTTTCTTTCTTTCTTTCTTTCTTTCTTTCTTTCTTTCTTTCTTTCTTTCTTTCTTTCTTTCTTTCTTTCTTTCCAGTTTGAAGGGATCAGCTATCCAATCATGGAGAAATTCCTTAAACGAGACTTGGGCTGATTGACCGACTGGCATATGGGGGTGACCCACCATTGGCTTATTTTACTGACCCAGAACTGTTTCCAGTCACAATCGAAATGCCTGATTTGACTTTTTAAGCCCTAAACAGCTTAAGGCCCAGTTCTCGAAGGACTCATCCTTAAGATGAGCTTATCCAGACATGAAGGTCACCATCCTAGCATTCTTAAAGTCACTTTTCCCATCTTCGCACAAGGAATAGGAGAAGTCAAATTACTGCTTTACAAGGCCACACTTGGAATATTGAATCCAGTTTTGGTCACCACAATATAAAAAAGGTGCTGACACTCTAAAGCAGTGGTTCTCAACCTGTGGGTCGGGACCCCATTTGGGGCCGAACGACAATTTCACGGGGGTCGCCAAACAAGGCTGTCCACCATTTTTTTCCCCTTTTCTTTGGCCACGCCCCTGGCACCCGGTGATGTATAAGTGGTTGGGGGTCACCACAACATGGGGAACTGTATTATGGGGTCGCGACATTAGAAAGGTTGAGAACCACTGCTCTAAAGAGTGCAGAGAAGAGCAACCAAGATGATCAGGGGACTGGAGGCTAAAACATATATAAGGAACGGCAGCTGGAATTGGGGATGTCCAGTTTAATGAAGAGAAGGACAAGGGGGGACATGATAGCAGCGTTCCAGTATCTCAGGGGCTGCCCCAAAGAAGAGGGAGTCAAGCTATTCTCCGAAGCGCCTGAAGGCAGGACAAGAAGCAACGGGTGGAAACTCATCAAGGAGAGAAGCAACATGGAACTAAGGAGAAACTTCCTAACAGTGAGGACAATCAACCAGTGGAACAGCTTGCCACCAGAAGTTGTGGGCGCTTCGTCACTGGAGGTTTTTAAGAAGAGACTGGACAGCCATTTGTCTGAAATGGTCTAGAGTCTCCTGCTTGAGCAGGAGGTTGGACTAGAAGACCTCCAAGGTCCCTTCCAACTCTAATTCTGCTTTCTTGAACATGAGACAGTTTAAACCCAGTTTAAAGCCTTTTTAACTGTGTTTTGAGCATGCTTGGAAATATCTGTTTGGAAGAATGACCTGGGATCGTTCAACAAACTGAAAATCTCGTTTTATGATAAGAGGTTGTTTTTCACAGCGAGTTGAAATACTTTGTGAGTAGAAAACAAACGGAATACAGATAGTTCTCGGCTTATGACTACAGCTGAGCCCAAAATTTCCGTTGCTAAGCCAGATAGTTATTAAGTGAATTTTGACCTATTTTAGTCAGTTGCAAAGTCCCCGAATTTTGATCCCGTGACCACATGATGCTGCAACTGTTGGAACTGTGAAAAACAATCATAAGTCTTTTTTTTCCCAGTGCCACTCTAACTTCAAATGGTCACTAAATGAATGATTTTAAGTCAAAGACTATCTGCATGAGATCTGTTCTCCATTCCACCCAATAATCTCCCTTGGCCAATTTTTTTTTTTTAAATACACAGAGACAATCATTGGTTTGCTTGTTTATTTATCCTTTCATTTATTAACAATTTTTCAAGGCAAGAAAAAATATCTTTGAACTACAAGGAAATACATTTGGCCTAGACATCTGCAAAAATCCAGTGGTAAAAGTGGATGAGAGAATAGAGTAGAGTAGAGTAGAGTAGAGTAGAATAGAATAGAATAGAAAATAGAATAGAATAGAATAATAGTAGAGTATAGAATAGAATAGAATTAATAATAAGAGTAGAGTACAGTAGAATAGAACAGAATAGAATTAATAGAATAGAATAGAATAGAATTAATAATAGAGTAGAACAGAATGGAATTAATAATAGAGTAGAATAGAATAGAATAGAATTAATAATAGAGTAGAGTAGAATAGAATAGAACAGAATAGAATTAATAATAGAGTAGAATAGAATGGAATAGAATAGAATAGAATTAATAATAGAGTAGAATAGAACAGAATAGAATTAATAATAGAGTAGAATAGAATGGAATGGAATAGAATAGAATAGAATAGAATAGAATTAATAATAGAGTAGAATAGAATAGAACAGAATAGAATTAATAATAGAGTAGAATGGAATGGAATAGAATAGAATAGAATAGAATTAATAATAGAATAGAATAGAATAGAATAGAATAGAATAGAATAGAAAAGAAAAGAATAGGAATAGAATGGAATAGAATAGAATAGAATAGAATAGAATAGAATAGAATAGAATAGAATAGAATAGAATAGAATAGAGTCTACATGATAGGCTAAGCCACCCACCACTGCTGTCCCCTCACCCTTATCCAAGGTTAAATGAAATGCGCTTAGGGTTTTGTGCAAAGGCTGCCAGGAGGATCAAATTAAGCATCAGAGCATCTTTAAATATTGGAAATGACCTTAGTGCAAGTTGGCACCTGGCTGGCTCAGCCCTTCCCTTAAGGAGATCATTTCAGAAGCAATTAACTCAGCCCAGAGTGCCAAGGACCACTCCAGAATATTTTTAATATTATTTAGGTGGGTTTTGACGGCTCTGCTCTGCTCTGCCCTGAACAGGGCTTGGGTGTTTCTGCTGCACATCAGATCTGTCCATTCAGGAAAACAAAATTAATAACGTATTAATTCAGAGATTTTGTGTGTGTGTATATGTGTGTGTGTGTGATGTCTACTTTTGTTCTGCTTTTGTGTTTCTCTTCCCCCCCTTTTTTTGGTGTCTATATTTTAAGGTTTTATAAATAACAACAACAACAACAACAATAATATATAATACCATCAAACATCCACATCTGCCTATCCCAGGTTCTTGGTAAGGACTCGATAGGTAGACAAAAATGACAAATCCAGTCTGAACATCTGGCTGACTGTGCGATGATCAATAATAATAATAATAATAATAATAATAATAATAATATGTAATACTATCAAACATCCACATCTGCCTATCCCAGGTCCTTGGTAAGGACTCAATAGGTAGACAAAAATGCCAAATCCAGTCTGAACATCTGGCTGACTGTGCGATGATCAATAATAATAATAATAACAATAATAATATGTAATACTATCAAACATCCACATCTGCCTATCCCAGGTCCTTGGGAAGGACTCAATAGGTAGACAAAAAGGCCAAATCCAGTCTGAACATCTTGGTGACTGTGTGATGATCCGTAATAATAATAATAACAACAACAACAATAAAAGATTTATCAGTTTAGGGAAAACCACACTAGGATCTCTGGATTAAAAAAATACCTGGCAGGGACAAGGGCAGAAGGAGGCTGGGGGGGGGTCTTCCCCTCCCACATCTCAGCCTCTCTCCCACCCCCCAGCCTTGTGCCTGCTGGGCATCTGACCTGATTGGTAAATGCAGAGAGCCCTAATCCCAGCCTTATGTGATATCCGCAGAGCTTTACTTCCAATACGCCAGCAGCCTGGCCTAGATTTTGCTCCCGCAGCCGGCTTGCTGGGGACAAACAGGGAATCGCATTAGCTCCTCACCCGGGATGGGGGGCAGAGGGGGGAGGAGGTGGAAAGGAAGGGGGCAGGTGGAGGTGGGGAGGGCCAAGGTGGTCAGAGAGGGCAGAAGCCTTGAAGGGGAGGGCAGGTGCTGGGTGGATGGGTGGGGGCTGGCAGGGGAAAATCCATCAGGCAGTTCTCTAAGCCAGCATCCATGATTCCTGGGGGGGAGGGAGGGAGGGAGGGAGGGAGGGAGAGGGAAGAGAGGAAGGAGGGGTGAATGGATGGATGGATGGAAGGAGAGGAAGAAGAAAGGAAGGAGGGATGAATGGATGATGGATGGATGGATGGATGGATGGATGGATGGATGGATGGATGGAGAGGAAGGAAGAAGAAGAAAAGGAAGGAAGGAAGGAAGGAAGGAAGGAAGGAAGGAAGGAAGGAGGGAGGGAGGGAGGGAGGGAGAAGGAAGGTAGGAAGAGAAGGGAGGGAAGGAAGGAAGGAAGGAGGGAGGGAGGGAAGGGGAAGGAAGGTAGGAAGGAAAGGAGGGAAGGAAGGAAGGAAGGAAGGATGGAGGGAAGCAAGGAAGGAAGGATGGAGAGTGAGGAGAGAAGAAGGAAGAGAGAAAGGATAGAGAGGAAGGAGGGGTGAATGGATGGATGGAAGGAGAGGAAGGAGAGAGAGAGAGAAAGGAAGGAAAAAAATGATGGAAGGAGGAAAGATGGATGGATAGATGGAAGGAGAGGAAGGAGAGAGAGAGAAAGGAAGGAAGGAGAAAAAGGACGGAAGGAGGGAAAGATGGATGGATGGAAGGAGAGGAAGGAGAGAGAGAGAAAGGAAGGAAGGAGAAAAAGGACGGAAGGAGAGAAAGATGGATGGATAGATGGACGGATGGAAGGAAGGAAGGAAGGAGAGAGAGAGAGGAAAGAGAGAGAGGAAGAAGCCTGTTGGGAAGATGACTTATGACCAGTTTTCATACTAATGACCGTTGCAGGGTCCTCGTGGTCACGTGGATCACAATTCAGACATTTGGCAGCTGACTCATATTTATGACGGCCGCAGCATCCCGGGGGGGGGGAGGGGGTCCACAGGATCCTCCTTTTGTGATCTTCTGACAAGCAAAGCCAATGGGGGAAGCCAGAGTTACCTCACAACCCGGTTAGTAATTTAACCCCTGCAATTAATTTAAGAACTGTGACAAGGAAGGGCGCAAAACGGGGAAAAATTACTGAACAAATGTTTCACTTAGCAACATAAATTTTGGACTCCATTGTGGCCGTAAGCCGTGGACTATCTATAGGTTGGGGGGGGTGTCTAAGGATGCCAGCGATGGCAAGTTACGACTAAGGGGTGTTGTGTGTATGTGCAGGTATAATGCGGAGGAGATTTCTGTCCAGGAATAGCTTTGAATTTTTGCAGAGAAGCATTTTTGAGCAAGGTTGGGGATCCATGTGGGTTTATTTCTAGCTGAAGCCCCCCCTAATCAGGCTGGGGAGGGGGAGTCTGTGGACTTACCTGGGAAGGTGTTTGGCAGAGTTGGCCATTTTAACGGGGGGGGGGACTTCAACACCCAGAATTCCCCCAGCCAGCTATGCCGGAGAGTTAAGTCCAAATATGTTTTAAAAATTCAAGTAGTGCTCAACGTATGACCAGAATTGAGCCCAAATTTTCAGTTGCTAAGTGAAACAGCTGTTAAGTGAGTTCTGCCCCATTTTATGACCTTTCTCACCACAGTTGTTAAGTGAATCGCTTCTATTCTATTCTATTCTATTCTATTCTATTCTATTCCATTCGTTATTCTATTCTATTCTATTCTATTCCATTCGTTATTCTATTCTATTCCTTATTCTATTCTATTCTATTCTATCCCCTATTTTCTATTCTATTCTATTCTATTCTCCTTTTATTCTATTCTCCTTCGATTCTATTCTATTCTATTCTATTCTATTCTATTCTATTCTATTCTATCCTAGTATTAATTCTATTCTATTCTATTCTCCTTTTATTCTATTCTCCTTCTATTCTATTCTATTCTATTCTATTCTATTCTAGTATTAATTCTATTCTATTCTATTCTATTCTATATTTTTCTTATTCTATTCTATTCTATATCCCATTCCATATTTTCTATTCTATTCTATTCTATTCTATTCTATTCTATTCTACTCTACTCTACTCTACTCCACTCCACTCCACTCCACTCCACTCCATTCTATTCTATTCTATTCTATTCTATTCTATTCTATTCTATTCTATTCTATTCTATTCTATTCTATTCTATTCTATTCTATTCTATTCTATTCCTTATTCTATTCCATTCTTTATTCTATTCCATTCCTTATCCTATCCTATCCCATATTCTATTCTGTTCCATTCTTCTACTTTTTCAAAACAAAAGCCTCAATTCTAGAGCTCCCTTACACAGAATTCCTAGGAAGGCAACTTCTGATGTTGAATTTTTTTAAAAAGAAAAAAAACCCAGAAAACCAAGTTTCTAGTCCTCGTGGAAGGGAACGGAAGTTACTATTTGGCATAGGAAAGCATTTTCTTCTTCGGAAGCCAAGCTCCCAGCCGGAAAACCAAGGGAAATGTAGAATTCACCCTGTGACTTCGACCAGGTAGAGAAATGGTGTTTTTTTTCCACATCTGGCTGTACCTGCTCCAGCCACTGACTCAGGAGATGAGATGCTGGTTGGCTGTTCAGTCATCCTTGAAGCTTGACCATCAGCTCCCCCTCCCCTCAGTGGTCCAGAGGGAAGGAGAGATACCAGTGACTCAGCTTGACACCCCCCAGGCGGTAGTTGGCAAGTCTAGAACCACCGGAACCAGATAGCTCACCAGTGTGAGTTCTACCATTGCCAAAGACCGCAAGAGGGAGAGACCCCCCCCGAGGACTCTCCGCGAAGGGCTGGCCCCAGACAAGTCTCCCGTGGAGAAGACCTGCACGGCCTCCATCGTTGGGCTCCTTCAGGGCGAGCATCCATGTGTGCCGGATGGTCTTGCGTTGCACGTAAAGAACCGGAATGACATGTCTGGTCTGAAATGGGAGAGAAAAAAAACACACAGACATCATGCTGGTTATATGGTGTGAAAGAGAGACCAGGGCTTGTACACACACACACACACACACACACACACACACACACACACACACACACACACGTACTTTTTTATTGGAAGATGCCTAATAAAAAATTTTTGTTATCAAGAACCCAGCGAAGATACAGGTCGTCCTCGATTTATAACCGTTCGTTTAGTGACCAGTGAAAGTTACAACGGCACTGAAGAAACGTTTTTCACACTTACGACCACTGCAGCATCCCCGTGGTCACATGATCAAAATCTGGACACTCGGCAACTGGCATGTACTTATGACGGTTGCAGTGTCCCAGGTCACGTGATCCCCTTTTACGACCTTCTGGCAAAATAAAGTCAATGGGGAAGCCAGATTCACTTAACAACCGTGTTAACAACTTAACAACTGCAGTGACCCGCTTAACGACTGTACAGGGAAGGTCGTAAAATGGGGCAAAATTCACTCAACAAATGTCTCGCTTAGCAATTAACCAGTTTATTTTTGCATATAGTGGACAGAGAACAGGCCAAATTAGTTGTAAATAGATGAAGTTTCTACAGGGAGTCCTCAACTTATGACCACAATTGAGTCCAAAATTTATGTTGCTAAGTGAGACATTTGTTAAGTGAAAAACTTAACAAACTTAACTTTTACGACTTTTCTTGCACATTTGTGAAGAGAACCGCTGCAGTGGTTAAATTAGTCACATGGTCGTTAAGCGAATCCAGAAGGTCGCAAAAGGGGGAATCACGTGACCCCGGGACACTGCAAACCGTCATAAATATGAATCAGCTGTCCAGCATCCGAATGTAAATCACATGACCCCGGGGGATGCTGCAACGGTTGTAAGGGTGAAAAACAGCCATAAGTCACTTTTTCTGGTGCCGTTGTAACTTGGAACGGTCACTAAGCGAACAGTGGTAAGTAGAGGACTCCCCGTAAATTGTGGGCCTGCTTCGCAAGGCGGGGAAACTAATATATTTATCGGTAATCAACCAGGGGGAATAATTTATGTACCGTGTTTCCCCCAATATAAGACCCCACCGGGAAATAAG
The DNA here is from genome assembly GCA_024509115.1 of Crotalus helleri. Taxonomy (NCBI): domain Eukaryota; kingdom Metazoa; phylum Chordata; class Lepidosauria; order Squamata; family Viperidae; genus Crotalus; species Crotalus helleri. Next base: position 217,374 of record JAKSXO010000086.1, read on the forward strand.
CCCCAGCATGATTTTTTTTTCAAGATGCTCATAATATAATCCCTACCCCAAAAATAAGCCCCAGCATTGTGGTTTCCCTGGGGGGGTAGTGAAGGATTAGGATTAGGGTAAAATAAGACCTAATCAGAAAATGAACCCTAATGGATCTTTTGGAGCAAAAATTAATATAGAATCCAGGCTTATTTTGGAGAAAACACGGTATATTCATTGTTGTCTTTTTCCCTTTTCAACGCAAACATTTTTGTTTTAATGTTTTGTGTATTTTGGCTTTCTTTCTTTCTTTTTTGCTTCTTAATTTTTAGGGGGCGGGGCTGGAATTTCTATTCTATCTTTCTGAATAAAAAAAACTTAATAAAATTTGGGCTCAATGCAGTCGTAACCCAAAGACTAACTGGAAAACGGATATTCAGAGATATAGATCTGACTTGAAAGTAGCCCAGGTTGAATTCTGTGTGTGTGTCTGTATATATACACACACACACAATACACACAGAGAGAGAGAGAGACACAGACACACACACACACACACACTACTTCAAAGCAGTCTGCCTTCATCAATCCTCAAACGGCATCAGGCCGATGTTCCTGTCATTCAGCCTTGGGGAGACTTTTAACCTCTGATCTTTCCTCAAAATGGGCATTGGCTGGGTGACCCCCACAGATGTGTTGAGACAGGCCAGCTGCTGACTGGGGAGGGGGGCATGTAAGCTGAAAAACACCCCTCCCTTGGGGGTTCCTAGTTTACCTCCCCCCCCCCGACTTTGAAACTCAATGGAGAAAACCTAATCTGGACAGCCATTTGTCTGAAATGGTGTAGGGTTTCCTGCCTGAGCAGGGGGTTGGACTAGATGACGTCCAAGGTCCCTTTCAACTTTATTATTATTATTATTACTATTATTGTTGTTAATATTGTCCTTGACTTACAACGGAGCCCAAAATTCATGTTGCTAAGCGAGACACTTGCGAAGTGAGCTTTGCCCCGTTTTACGACTTTTCTCGCCCCCAGTTCCTAAGTGAATCGTTGCAGTCGTTAAGTTAATGACACGGTCGTTAAGCGAATCTGGCTTCCTGCTTGGTCAGAAGGTTGCAAAAGGGGATCGCGTGAACCTCGGGACTCTGCGACCGTCTGAAATGTGAGTCAGTTGCCCAGCTGGTCAGCATTTTGATCACGTAACCGCAAGGGTTGTAAAGCGTGAAAAACGATCCCAAGTGGCTTTTTTTCGGTGCCTTTGTAACTTCGGTCGCTAAATGAACAGTTGTAAGGCGAGGTCAAGGCGATAGTGTAGTGCTCGCATGGGAGTCAAGGCCTTAAGATGCATTGTTGAAGGCACCATACTGCAACTGACGGACCGGAGGAAAGCGTCTACGGCCCCAGATTTGAAAGCCGAAGAAATGCAATTAATCCCATTTTTTCTCACTACTTCTGGACGGATCTCCCGAGGTGCCTTTTCCCTCTGGGTCCACCCGGGAGGGGCTCTGCCTCCCCAGCACGGACGGACACCGCTGGATTCCCAGGGCCCCGGCTGCGTAAGAAGGGAGCACAACTGCACACTTCTGTGCGTTACCTGCCATGCGCCTTGGGGACACGAAGCCGGGTTCATTCCGCTTCGGGGAGAAAGAAAACAATTCTTGGCTAATTAAGGTGGTTTTTTTTCCGGATGGCAGGTTGGAAAACATTGTAAAAGGGCCTCATTTTCACCTCCTTCAACACCCGGGGTGCCTCTTTCCTCCCATCCTACCTGCAAGCTCATCTTTGCTGATTTCTTTGCAACCTGTATTTCCGTTTCCTGCTTTCCTTTCCAGGATCTTCTGCCTGATTCCAGCTCCTTCTCTGGAGCCGGGAAGCGGAAAATAAGCATTAGACTACCTTTCCTCCTGTTGGATTGAGATGTGGAGGGTGTCTGATGTTGATTAAGAGCCTTTATTTTAAGTCCGTCTGTCATGAAATCAAATCAGGGCCAGCCTGATTTAGTATTTGCTTCTCTTTTTTTCTTTCTTTCTTCTTTCTTTCTTTTTTTCTTTCTTTCTCTCTCTCTCTCACTTTCTTTCTCTTCCTGATTTCCTTTTTTCTTTCCTTTTTCTTTCTTTCTTTTTCTTTCTTTCTCTTTCTTTCTCTCTTTCTTTCTCTTCCTGATTTCCTCTTTCTTTCTTTTTCTTTCTTTCTCTTTCTTTCTCTTTTTCTCTTCCTGATTTCCTTTTTTCTTTCTTTCTTTTTTTTTCTTTCTCTCTCTCTCTTTCTCTTCCCGATTTTCTTTCTTTCTTTCTTTCTTTCTTTCTTTCTTTCTTTCTTTCTGTTTCTTTCTTTCTCTTCCTGATTTTCTTTCTTTCTTTTTCTCTCTTTCTCTCTCTCTTTCTCTTCCTGATTTCCTTTCTTTTTTCCTTCTTTTTCTTTCTTTCTTTTTTTCTTTCTTTCCCTTCCTTATTTTCTTCCTTCTTTATTTCTGTTTCCTCCCTCCCTTTCTTTCTTTTGTTTTCTCATCTTTCTCTCTCTTTCTTTCCGACCTTCCTTCCCCTTTCTTTCTTCTTTTTTCTTTTTTTCTCATCTCTCTCTCTCTCTCTCTCTCTCTCTCTCTTTCTTTTTCTTTTTCTTTCCTCACATCCTAAAGAGCAGGGCTGATTTTACTTTGATCCAGAAAAATGTGGCAATTATGCCTACATTTCACAATGCGGAATCAAGTGAGCAGAATCAAAGCATCTGTTTTAGGCACACTTGTTTTTAGAGACAGACGTGTGTGTGTGTGTGAGTGGGTGGGTGGGGAGGATGAAGGTTGACATATTCTCAAAAGATTCTCCTGCTTCTTTTCATCTCCTGACACCATCAGAAAGCTCCAGGATGCATCTAAATCCATCCTGGCTCCCATTAACTCATCTCGGCTTCTTGTTTCTTGGGGCTAAAAAAAAAAAAAAAAAAGCATGGGGCACAGAGCTGTAAGAAAAAAAATTGGCAGAAGATCTCTTCAGAAAATCTCTTTTTGCATTGGAATTACAAATTGCATTGAGATTAAATTGGAGGAAGGGACACAGGCAGGGATAAAATAAATAAATAAATACATTTATTTCTGTGTTTCCCCCCAAATCTTGACCAAAACAGAACGTTGCATTTTTCAGGAACGCACAATAGCCAGCCCAATCTTATCCCAAGCAGATTCCTAAAGGCACCGAAATCGCGCCCATCACGAGTCATTCAGATCACGGCCGTGTTCACACAACCGCCTATTTCCTGAATTAACCCATTTTCAGGGTCAGCTCAGCTGTCTGATCCCCAGATTAACCAGACTGGCTAAATTTCCATAAAGCTAAGATCGAAGATCGAAACTGACTAGCATCAGTGAAAATGCTGCTGCTACCATAGATTTTTCTCTGGAAGGGCTGTGTGTGTTGTCTGAACGCAGCCAATGTCAGATTGTGAAGTTTTCTCTTCTTTCCAGAACAATCTTGCTGCCAAATCATATTTTTTTCCATAAGTGGGGGAGATTGGGGTGTCGGGGTGGGGGTAGGAAATCTTACAAGTAGTAAATCCTGATCAACCTTCAGGACCAGTTTAAACTTGAACAGCAAACACCAAAAAATCCACAGCTGAAGGCTAAATTGGGAAGCAAGAATTATTCTCTGTCTTTCTGCCTCCCTTTCAGATGAAAACTCCCGCAAACTATAGATAAAAAAAAATTCCGCTCTTAAGTGAGACATTTGTTCGATGAATTTTGCCCCCTTTTATGACCTTTCTTGCCAAAGACATTAAGTGAATCCCCCCGTTGTTAAGTGATTCAGAGGGTCCTTAAGTGACTCCGACTTGCCCGTTGACTTTGCTCGTCGGACGTTCGCCAAAGGGGACCACGTGACCCCGGGACGCCGCGACCGTCGAAAATACAAGTCGGTTGCCAAGCGTCTGAATCAGGATCATGTGGTGCCCTGGGTGATGCTGTGACAATTATAAGTGTGCAAAAAATGGTCGTAAGTCCCTTTTTACAGTGCCGCGGTAACGTTGAACGGACACGAAACGAACTGTTGTCAATCGAGGACTATCTGTACAGCGTTCTCCGCTTGCAGAGGGAGAAGGAGATTAAAAACTGAATGGAAAACAAAAATGAATATGAACGTATCATAAAGGAGGAAGCAGCATCGTGCTGGGGTGGCGGTTTCCTAAAAATGGCCATTTTAAATGCTCAGCTCGCTGCATTTGCCTTGCAAAGCTCCAGTGATTGCAAGCCGAGCATTACCGTGTTTTGATATTTGATATTTTACGGTAAGCCAGGCCAATAATGGATTTGCTAGATGCTTTTAGCGTCCCATCAATAAATAAACATCCTCTCTCCTCTCACTAAGAGAATTCAAGCGAGCCACATAGCTCTGGGATGCCAAGCAACAGAAATGCAAATTGTTCTGATCGGGAGCGAGTTCTTTGGGGCAAAATCCTTTCTTTTTTCAACATTTTGTTTAAAGATAGTCCTTGACTTACAATTGGGACCAGACTTTTCATCGCTAAACAAGGCAGTTGTTAAGTGAGACACACACGACTTTTTTTGCCACGCTTTGTAACCAGGGGTGGGGAATTATGGCCCCTTTATGACTTGTGGACTTCAACTGCCCGAATTCTTGAGCCAGCATGGCTGAATGGCCCCTTCATGACGTGTGGACTTCAACTCCCAGAATTCCTGAGCCAGCATGACTGGATGGCCCCTTTTATGACTGGTGGACTTCAACTCCCAGAATTCCTGAGCCAGCATGGGGGAACTATGGCCCCCTCATGACTTGTGGACTTCAACTCCCAGAATTCCTGAGCCAGCATGGCTGGATGGCCCCTTTTATGACTGGTGGACTTCAACTCCCAGAATTCCTGAGCCAACATGACTGGATGGCCCCTTTTATGACTGGTGGACTTCAACTCCCATGCTGGCTCAGGAATTCTGGGAATTGAAGTCCACCAGTCATAAAGGGACCATAGTTCCCCACCTCTGTGTTAAGGGAATTACTCTGAGTTGTTAAATGAATCATGCAGTCGGTAAGCGAGTCCAGGTTCCGCCATCGACCTTGCTTGTCAGAAGTCAGCTGGGAAGCTCAGAAGGGGTGTTCACGTGACCCCAAGACTCCGCAAGCACCATAAATCTATGTTGGTTTCCAAGCAGCTGAATTCTGATTGCATGACCATGGGGATGTTGCGACGGTCGTAAGTGCGAGGATCAGTTTTAAGTCACTTTTTTTAGTGCCGTTATAACTTCTAACCATTGCTAAATGAAACTTGTAAGTCGAGGACTGCCTATTCCCGCAGCTAATCTGGGGAAATATTTTTAACAACATTAAAAAAAGACTATTTCTAGAAAACGAAACACAGTAAAAGATGTTCAATGGGCATTTTTACACAAAAGATCGCAAAATTAGAGGTAGCCCTCCACTTACAACGACAGCTGAGCCCAACATTTATGCTGCTAAGTGAGACATTTGCGAAGTAAGTTTTTGACCCGCTTTACAACTTTTTTCCTTTCCACCGTCGTTAAGCGAATCACCACAGCTGTTAAGTTACTAAAAGGGTCGTTAAGTGAATCTGGCTCCCCCCCCATTGACTTTGCTTGTCAGGAGATCGCAAAAGGGGATCACACGACCCCACCCCACCCCCAGGACACTATGACCGTCGTAAATACGACTTGGGTGCCAAGCGTCTGAATTTTGATCCCGTGGGGACGCTGCGACGGTCGTAAATGTGAAAAACAGTCATAAATCCCTCTTATCAGGGCCGTTGTATCTTTGGACGGTCACTAAATGAACTCTTTGTAAGTCAAGGACCACCTGTGTTATTTCTGCAATCTCTATTTTGAGCTGCATATAAATTATGATTTTGCTTGTTTTGATTTATGCTAAGATTATTTACTATATTTGTCAACTGTGGCATCCAGCAATTTTTCACATCACCCTAACTTAGATGGATCCATAAAGCAACTTGCAGAAAATGGAAGATCTACTGGATATTAAAGCCCTCAGGGACTATTTGGACCCATTCAAAATATGCCAGTCTTAAATAGAATTAAAGCCCTTAACTTTAGAGTATTGTGAAATATTCCTTAAAACAGTGGTTCTCCACCTGTGGGTCGGGACCCCATTTGGGGTCGAACGACCATTTCACGGGGGTCGCCAAACAACGCAGTCCGCCATTTTTTCCCCCTTTTCTTTAGCTGTGCTACTCCCTCTTATTCTATTGGCTTTTGAAAGCCAAAAGAATAGACTCTCTTGAATAGAGTCTAATTCTATTGGCTTTCAAAAGCCAATAGGAATTGTCCAGGCTGTCTCTGCCCTGCTGAGCCCGCCAAAAGTCCCATTCTGCAAACGGTGCTGCACCAGTTGAGTAGTCCTCGACTTACGACCGGTTGAGTCGTCCTCGACTTACGACCGGTTGGGGGTTGCGGCATTAAAAAGGTTGAGAACCACTGCCTTAAAAAATTGTGAGGGCTGCTATTTTGTGTCTCCCATTTCCGAGCACCTCGTAAGCATTAGGTCCAAAGTGTTGTACCACACAACCTGCTAAACATCTAAGCAAGGACCTTTTCATTGATTCAATTCTGCCCAGTTAAACCCGGATGCATCTCCACCCGATATAAAACACACTCAAAAGATGCTGCTTAAAAACAAACTGGGAAAAATTAGAGGCTGATTAAAAACTGGCAGGAGATGTTTTCTTACTGCTGTTTTCAACCATAAACCTGTTTACATTAGGGAGGTGTTTCTTCACTGGCGCCATTTTAATTCAACTCCCAGAATTCTCCAGCCTGCATATTTCAAGATGGGTGGACTTCAACTCCCAGAATTCCTCAGACTGCATGCTTTAAGAGGGATAGATTTCAACTCCCAGAGTTCCTCAGACTGCATGCTTTAAGAGGGATAGATTTCAATTCCCAGAATTCCTCAGACGGCCTGTTTTAAGATGGGTGGACTTCAACTCCCAGAATTCCCCAGCCGGCCTGCTTTAAGATGGGTGGACTTCAACTCCCAGAATTCCTCAGACTGCATGCCTTAAGAGGGATAGATTTCAACTCCCAGAATTCCTCAGACGGCATGCTTTAAGATGGGTGGACTTCAACTCCCAGAATTCCCCAGCCGGCCTGCTTTAAGATGGGTGGACTTCAACTCCCAGAATTCCTCAGACTGCATGCTTTAAGATGGGTGGACTTCAAATCCCAGAATCCCCCAGCCAGCCTGCTTTAAGATGGGAGCAACTCCCAGAATTCCTTAGCCAGCCTAATTTAAGATGGGTGGACTTCAACTCCCAGAATCCTCCAGACAGCATGCTTTAAGATGGGTGGACTTCAACTCCCAGAATTCCCCAGCCAGAGTGCTTTAAGATGGGTGGACTTCAACTCCCAGAATTCCTCAGACTGCATGCTTTAAGAGGGATAGATTTCAACTCCCAGAATTCCTCAGACGGCATGCTTTAAGATGGGTGGACTTCCCAGAATTCCCCAGCCGGCCTGCTTTAAGATGGGTGGACTTCAACTCCCAGAATTCCCCAGCCGGCATGCTTTAAGATGTGAATACTTCAATTCCCAGAATTCCTCAGCCTGCCACATTGTCTGGAGAATTCTGGGACTTGCACGTCCACCTATCTTAAAATGGCTAAGAAACACCATCTTATGGGAAGTGTTGAGAAGACGGCCAATAAAGAGCTCCGATGTTGGCCTCCAACATCCCCAAATTACAATTCTCATCAGGTCCTCTGCTCTTGATTATGCAGACTCTATTAAGCCTCTCTTTGCCAACAAGGCGCTTTGCAATAGGTTGGAACAGCAACGTATAGGCGACTTCCGTGATGGCGGGTTTCATTTCTCCAACATCTACAGAACCAACAAATTCGCGTGCAGTTTTGCCGCTTCTAGATTCACCTTCTATTCACTTGCAGCATTTTGCCCAGAATGGCAGAATTCCATTGTGATTCCATTTTTTAAATTATTGTGGTTTTAAATGGTTTATGCCGCATTTTAACGCCGGTAAACAGCCTGGCGTATGCAAGTTTAAGAAATAAAAATAAGTGAATAAAACTGCACCCCTTGATTAGTCAGAATGCATCCGCCACATCGACCGAACCACTCCGAGTCTGCAAAGACCGACCTGTCCTTCAAAGTATCCTTCAAAATTTTTCCCTGGCAAAAGAGATGAATCTGCAGGCCCGAGGAGACGCGACACAATGGCGAAACTGCACATCTCGCCAACAGAAGTAAAAACAGCAAGGTTGTGCTATCCAGACCCACAAGGAACAACGTGTGTGCTAAATTGCATTGCTTGCCTCTCCGGGGGACGACAAAAATGGTTGCTGTCTCTGACTTCTCCCATATTGGCACTACACATAATTGCTCAGCGTATACAGAGAACAGCAAAAATGTGCTAGTGCCAAAAAGGGCCAAGCCGAGGGTCTTGCACCGGTCCCGGACCCTCCCCTAAATCGGGATTCAGCCGGAAGTTGTAAGCATTCCTAGGAAACCTTTCGGATTTGTGGAAATGGCTTCGCTGTTGGAGCGCCCGTGTTTTTTTTCTTCCCCTTCTGTTTTCTTCTTCTGTTGAAATGCCCATGATAGATAAATAAATAAATACAGGTAGTCCTTGACTTATAACCACTCGTTTAGTGACCGTTTGAAATGCAACAAAACCATTTTTCACACTTATGACCATTCTGGCATTCCTACGGTCACGTGATTGGAAGTCAGTTGTTGGGCAATTGGTTCATATTTATGACGGTCGCAGTGTCCCGGGACCACGCTATCCTCTTTTGCAACCTTCTGACCAGCAAAATCAATGGGATAGCCAGATTTTGTGACTAACTTAACAATTGCAGTGATTTGCTTAACCATGGTGGCAAGAAAGGTCGAAAAATGGGGCAAAATTCAACAAACGTCTCACTTAACGACCGAAATTTTGGGCTCAGTTGTGATCGTAAGTCCAGGACTACCTGTACCAACACTCCTGGCTGGCTTGCAAATTTTTGTTCCAAGGATTGTGCGAACGGCATCCGAGAGCTAACTGCACCAGGACAGTTAAGGCAGCTGCTTTAGGTCCAGCCATCGCATCCTGGCTCACGATTTCACGTTTGTCCACGGATTCCCAGTGAAAAGGATGTGGGTCAGATGCCCCCGTGGTTCTTTCTCTGCTCCGTTTATGGCCCTTTGTAATTCACTGATCGAGTGTTTTCACAGTGAATTCTACCAGTGCCATACACAGAACAGGAGGACACTTCAGCCCGGGTGTCAAAAAACGCAGGAAAGAAGGGGGTTGAAAAACATAGGAAAGAGGAAAAAAGTCCTTTGAAAAGGAGATTTAGAGGACTTCTCGGTGTGCTTGACGGAGTTTCACAAATGACGGCCACAAAATTCAAGACCAAAGGGATCAAAAGGTACCTAAATTGATATCTCTGATTGTCAACACTGGGTGCAACCGATCCGAAAAGTCACAAAGGTTAAGAGAATAATAAAACTGGAAGGGACCTTGGAGATCTTCTAGTCCACCCCCCTGCTCGATCAGGGGACCTTATTCTAATTCAAACAAAGGTTTGTTGAAAGCCAGTCAAATGGGGGGAGGGGGCTTGTTCAAAATGCCCAGATACACAGCCCCCAATGTTGTGCCCCCCTCCCCAGTCGCCAAAGTTTTCTTCTTGCAAACTCGTTCGTTGTATGGACTTGGCAAGGAGATGCACTCATCAAGGCTGTGAGTGCTGCAAGACGGAAAGAGCACAGAGCTATGTGGGATGTTGCATCGCACGCTAGATTTTGGTCTTTTGTGTTTTTCAAGGCGACTGGGTGACTTTAGGCCAATCACCAGGAGATGGAGAGTTCTAGTCCTGCTTTAGGCATGGAAATTGGCTGGGTGACTTTGAGCCAATCACCAGGAGACTGGGAATTCTAGTCCCACCTTAGGCACGAAAGTCGGCTGGGTGACTTTGGGTCAATCACCAGGAGACTGGGAATTCTAGTTCCGCCTTAGGCATGAAAGCCAGCTACACCAGTTCCTATATCTCAGTTCGGCCCACCTAACAGGGCTGTTGTTCTGGGGGAAAGAGAACAAGGAAGCTGTGTCAGATACGTTCACCACCTGTATCCTGCCCTTATTATTTCAAATAATATAATTATTATTTGAAATAATAAAGGCGAGATGGAAGCAAACAAACCAAAGAGGGACAATGCAGAAATGTCAGACGAGCGAAAACAAGCCGTCGGACCGACGACATGCGTCAAAACCGCCAAATCCCATGCAACAGCTTTCCTTTCCTGACCACAGTCAGCGTTTATTTCATTTGTTAAATTTATATGGCGCCCATCTTACTCGGATTCAGAGCCCCAAATTTAACAAGTTAAAATAAACGTGAATCAATTAAATTTCAATTAAATCAATTAAATTTCAAAGAGAATGAAGTTGGCCCTGCAAAGGTCACAATAGCCCATCTCTGGGGGAAAAAAAATCATGCCTTCAAGCAGGGGTCTCCAACATTGGCAACTTTAAGACTTGTGGACTTCAACTCCCAGAATTCCTCAGCCAGCTTGGGTTGGGGATCATTGCCTTAAAGTAAGGTAAGTATGACGCCATCTTGACTTTTTCACCCCCCTACAGAGACCCGCTTCTCAGCAACTCATATTAAAAAATTTTATGGGCCTGCTTTTGCAGTCTGCTAAATACGATTAAGGCCATTAGAGTCTTAAGAAAACCTGTTTTATTTTATGTAAGAAAACCCTTTATAATATAAGAAATAATTATTTAAAAAATCTATTTATGCTGCGCTTAAAGAGTCAAAAAGGACTTAAGGGTACCTAACCAGGAAGGATGGATGGAAGGAAGGAAGGAAGGAAGAAAGAAAGAGAAAAAAGAAAGAAAGAACGAGAAAAAAGAGAGAAAGGAAGAAATAAGGAAAGAAAGAAAAGAAAGATGATATAGATAGATAGATAGATAGATAGATAGATAGATAGATAGATAGATAGATAGATAGATAGATAGATAGGTAGATAGATAGATAGGTGATGGATGGATAGATAGACAGACAGACAGATGATAGAGATAGAGATAACTTAGATAGATAGATAGATAGATAGATAGACAGATGATAGATAGATAAGTAGATAGATAGATAGATAGAAAGAAAGAAAGACAGAGAGATGGTAGATAGATAGATGATAGATAGATAGATAGATAGATAGATAGATAGATAGATAGATAGATAGATAGATAGATAGATAGATAGATGATGGATGGATGGATAGATAGACACAGATGATAGATAGATAGATAGATAGATAGATAGATAGATAGATAGATAGATAGATAGATAGATAGATAGATAGATAGATAGATAGATAGATAGATAGATATAGAGAAAGAGAGACAGATGATAATGATGATGATGATGATGATAGATAGATAGATAGATAGATAGATAGATAGATAGATAGATAGATAGATAGATAGATAGATAGATAGATAGATAGATAGATAGATAGATAGACACAGATGATAGATAGATAGATAGATAGATAGATAGATAGATAGATAGATAGATAGCTATAGAGAAAGAGAGACAGATGATAATGATGATGATGATGATAGATAGATAGATAGATAGATAGATAGATAGATAGATAGATAGATAGATAGATAGATAGATAGATCAACCCCCTCTACTTTGTGGGGGGCTTCTCTCCTGCCACCCCGACTCCTTCTCTTCCTTCAGCCAAACCCACCCAACTCCTGCGCCCATTCTTCCTGGCCTGCGGATGCCACCAGAGCCACAATTCCGAAGCCCCCCTTGTGCCCGGAGGGAGGGGGCCGGGGAAAAGAAAGACCCCTTTCTCTCCCCACCGGTCCCAGAAGGAGACCCCCTCCCCTCCCTCCGTCTCCTCCTGCCAGATGTCACCAGACGACCTCCACCAGTTGCACAGAGGGAGGCAGGCACGTTGGGGGCTTCTGTCTGATTGCCAGTGCCCCCCACCCACCCTCCCCTATACACCAGTATGGGTAAGGTGGGGGGGGTTCTTAGCGACAGTTGGGGAAAATGTCTCCTACGAGAATCTCTGGCACCAGATGGGCAGTCTCTGGGCGCAAAACTGCCTCTGGGGGTCTGGAAAGGAGGGAGGGGGGGCATCAGGCAGGAAATGGAGCCTCGGGGACCCTTCTGCCTTGCCCCTAAGTGCCCCCCCTTTCCCTTAAATCCAAGTGGGCGGGGGTCCCATTGATCAGCATCTTTCCATCAACCCCCAGCAAGCAGCTGCTGGAAAGGAAATGGCTGGGAATTTGCAAAAAAAAAATAATAATAATCAGAAATCAATCTAGGAAGGGTCAAAAGGATAATGTCGTGCGCCTCCCCCCCCCCCACAGCCTGCCTGGGCCCCTGATCTGATCCCCCTCCACTTTTCTTTCCTTTGGGGGGGGGGTCTTCTCTAAAGGGTCTCCGGTGCTGGGAGGGAGGGGGGGCACTGCAGGGGGAGAGGATCAATTAGCCAGGTTATTAATATTTCACCATCTCTAAGCGGTCTGGTCTGCCTGCTACCCCCCCCAACTTCAGTTCACTTAGATTGATTCAGAGTGGGGGGGGGAATGGAGGGAATGGCTAATGAGTCCCCCCCCTCCCCTGGTGCAAATGGAGATGGAGATGCGCAGGGCATCTGTGCCCAGCCCGGCTCTGCCTGCCTTCCCAGGTTTACGGGAATCTTTTCTCGGGACTCTGGCTGGTGTCCAGTTCAACCCCTTGGAGACTGGACTGCACAACTATCTATCTATCTATCTATCTATCTATCTATCTATCTATCTATCTATCTATCTATCTATCTATCTATCTATCTATCTATCTATCTATCTATCTATCTATCTATCTCCTTTTATAATCGTGTCTCTCTCTGCCTCTCTTCATCTTTCATCTGTCTGTCTATCTATCTATCTATCTATCTATCTACTCTTTTTATAATCTGTGTCTCTCTGCCTCTCTCCATCTTTCATCTGTATGTTTCTATCTATCTATCTATCTATCTATCTATCTATCTATCTATCTATCTGTCTATCTCTATCTTTATAATCTTCGTGTCTCTGCCTTTCTCCGTCTTTCATCTATGTTTCTCTCTCTCTCTCTCTTTATAATCTTTGTGTCTCTCTGCCTTTCTCCGTCTTTCATCTGTTTCTATCTATCTATCTATCTATCTATCTATCTATCTATCTATCTATCTAATCTTTCTATATCTCTTTTATATCTATCTCTATCATCTATCAATATGTCCACTTATCCATCCACTCACTCTCTCGTCATCTATCTAATCTATCATCTTTCTTTCTATCTTTCTATCTATCTCTTCTTTCTCTTTCTATAGCTATCTCTATCATCTATCAATCTATCCACTTATCCATCCATCCTCTCTATCATCTATCTAATATATCATCTTTCTTTCTATCTTTCTATCTTTTTATCTTTCTATCTAATCTATCTTCTCTATTTACAGTATCTATCTATCTATCTATCTATCTATCTATCTATCTATCTATCTATCTAATCTATCTATCTATCTTTCATTTATCCATCATCTATTATATATCTATCCATCAATAGCTATCTATCATCTACTATCATGTATTTGTCCACTTATCCATCCTTCCATCCATCCATCCACCCATTCTGTCTGTCTGTCTGTCTGTCTCTCTCTCCTAACCCACCCACCCATCCCCATAGCTATCTAACTTCCTAAGAGAGTATTTGTAGCTGAGGGTGGAATTGTGGAGTCCCTGGTGCTCTCTGAGCTTGCTTGTTTTCTTGCAGATGTTTCATGACCCAACTAGGGAACATCATCAGTGCTAGAAGGGAGTGTGGGGTTTGCTCTCTGTTTGGCTTTCTATATCCCCCCCCCCCAACAATCCAAAGAAGATGTGTATAGAAAAATATAGAGCCTTCTGCATCCTCCTGGACATGGTGGGATTCTGGCAATGGCTTTCCAACAAGAGAAGTGGGGAAAAAAGAGAACAAATTCTGCAGGAGAATCTGCCAAAGATATTTAGAAGCAAATTGGGGATTTTCAGGTGAGTTTAATAGTAACCCCTAATCTCTTCAGTGGGTGGTGGGCCCTTCTACTCCAGCACACTAGGAAGACATCAGCTGGGGGAGGCTGAATCTGGAGTGGAGCAAAAGACAGGATTAATCTGTGTAACTCCCTCCCACAAGATGAGCTGATGCCCATTTGGGTGGGCACTAATTCACCCAGGAAAAACAAGCTAGTGCTAGGTACCAACTAAGTTATTAATCCCCTAGAGGGGCTAGGAGCCAGGTGCATATAAATTTAATAAACCTCGATAAACCTATTTAAAAAACAACAAACCCTAGTTTATTCTGAATAACGATTATATTCATTGCATTTTGGATTGAGTGAATAATACTAAATAATACTAAAAATGGGGTCTATTTTTATAATATTTCTTCCCCCCACCATCACCTGTGTTTGGATCAAGCTAACTAAATAAGGGGAATTGGGTCAAAACAAGTCAAAACGGCATCCACAAGCGTGCAATGAAAGTCTTGCTCCTTTTTTGGCGCATGTAAAAAAAAAATTGAGCAGGGCTTAGCTGTGTGGTTGTGGGCACCATCTTGACATTTTCACACACACACACACACACACACACACACACACACACACACACCAGCAGACACCCATGCCAAAGTGATACACACTGAAACATCAAAAATCAAGTATCCCCTCATTATTTTATAACCCTGTTCCTCAACCTTTGGCAAGTTTTAAGACATGTGGATTTCAACTCCCAGAATTCCCCAGCAGCTTTCTTTCCAGACTGGGGGATTCTGGGAGTTGAAATCCACAATGTCTTTAGACTTGCCAAAGGTTGAGAAACACCGTGCCACGGAACACCTCTCATTCTTTTAACAAGCCTACAGAGGTGGTTTGTCACCGCCATGTAATCTAACCATGCTGAGATCACCTGATGGCACCCCATCCGATTGCCAATCAGGTCTGCTTCTGTTTTCCTTGCTTTCCAAGCAGCCAAACCAACGTCCTTCCTGGACTTCAGGCTACAATTAATTAATGGCATTCTTCCCAGTCTCAAAAAAGAGGCATCCATATAAGGGTCTTATATGAGAAAGGGGGTTTTCAAGATCTGTCCCAACTCTGTTGTTATTCTGTCGTTCTGTCATTCTGTGGTTCTATTATTCTGTTATTCCGCATGGCAATGGCTGTACAATTGCCTAGATCAAAATCCTGCTGCAAAACCAATTGCAAGGCCATTTTTCTTCGGCTGGGATGCAGCCCACTCCGGATTTTCCATCATAAGCCCCTTAAGAATCCACCCATTGGAGCAATATTGGAAGAAAAACTTATTGCCTACTTTGGAAGAATGGATACTTAAAGTGTTTAATTTAGCAGACATGGCGAAAATCTCCGTCTATTTGAAGGATCGTTCACAAGAAAAATATATATTATGGTTTGGAAAAGACGGATTGATTACATTCAGAAGAAATATGAGATTGAAAAGTATTATCTTGCTTTTGAGTAGATTTTAGATAATTATTATCAGTTTTCATTATTTTATTATTTTTGACTTAATTTGTTAATATTTGTTGGGAGAAGGAGTTGAAGTGTGTTATGGTTTTGATTGATAGTATAGTTGATTAATGTTAGTTAGATTATGTTTGTTTATTTTATTTTTTATCCTGTAATCAGCTCTGGGAAGTGGGGGAGGGGGGAAGGGGTGGGGGGTTTATATTGTAATAAATTTATAAAACTTTTAAATAAAAAAAGTATCTACCCAGGACCCCCCCCCTTTTTTTTTTTTTTGGTTCCCCACAGACCTCCTTGCAGAGGTTTGGACCAATGCACACAAAAAAAGCTTTCAGCTTTTCCATCCTCTGGCATTGCACAAGCTGCAGAGCATCTGAGCTACCAACTCACAAAAAACGCGTTTGTTCCAAAGCTCTTTTCAGCTTTGACTCTGTGCATTTTTTTTGGGTTCCACGTATATAAACTTTTTGGAATATTTGCAAAAAAAAATGGGATCCTGGTTAAATAGATCTTTTCCCTTTTTGGGGGAAAAACCAAAAGACTCGGAGGGAGCGTGTCCTGCGGAGAGACAATTGCTGCAAACAGAAACACGCACACAAGGGTTGTGTACTCAAGCATAAAAGCCCACCAAGTTTCCAGGCGCTTGCTTCAAGGCAAACCAACTCCGTTTTTAGCTGCAAGGGGAACCCTGACGAATTTTGCAAGGCTGACTTTTGAATTAAAAAAAAACAAAAACACACAAACGAAGTGGAGGACCAGTTGCCAGCAGAACAAAAATCAGAATTTCTGACCTCCGAGGAGACCTGACGAATGATGTCAAAATATTATTTAAAACTGTATTTCGATAATATGGATCATTGAATCAATACATTCTATTTTAAATTATTACACAATCGTTGAAACGCTCGCTTGAATCTCTGCGCTTTTTAACGTTTCCACATTTTAATGATTTGTTTTAAAAACTAGGAATCTGCCCCAGAGTCAACCTTCCGGAGGAGATAGTCAGCCTAAACATCTATTTTTTTTTTTTTTTTTGCCCAGAGAGAAAATTAACCTTTAAAATTAAAGTTCAACTAAAAACGAGTAAATGCAAATAAACAGATGGGTGTTGCAGACCATCTTCCCTGCTAACGAAGTCCAGGCGAGGCTCAGATCCAGCTAATCCGAGATACATTCGCCTATTTGGGGGTAGATTTGGCGAAGATGCCCAGGTTGGAAAAACATCCGCCGCCAAGGTGCTGTTTAATTTAATTGAGATCTATTTCGCGCTCTTCGAATGAAAGGTTTTTAGCTTTTGCTTTTTTTTTCCCCCAGCCGGTGCCAAAGTGAAAATCCAGGTTTGATTGGCCCCGCTTGTCTTAAGGATTTAGCTTTGGGGTTGATTTAATAAGCCTGTGCGCCTTTGCACAGATGTCAAAAGGTTGGCAGGGATTGAACGACGCGCGGCTCCTAAGTGGGGAACCCTGTTTTTCCAAGAAAGGGCAGGTTTATGAAATTCACCTCGCCTGGCTGGATTTCAGAATAACCGAGCACTGTTGAGTATCCATCGCTACTGCGACACACTACAAATTCGAATTTCTTTTTTTGTTGACAAAGAGCTAAAGAGTTAAATGGGAGACTAGAATAGCTAGTTCGAGCTTTTTAGCTCTCATCAGCTAAGCCATACCCTTTATGGGATTCGAATCCTATTATACACACACACACACACACACACACACACACACACACAAGGTCAATGCAGCAAAAAAAATTCTACTGCGTGTCTATCAGCCC
>JAKSXO010000086.1:235152-476041 GCA_024509115.1 Crotalus helleri
GAAGGACGACTGTGGCAAAAGAAGGCAAAGATAGAACTCCTGGTGATAAGAGCCTGTGGGCACCACTTGAACAACCTCTGCCTATCACAGGTCCTCGGGAGGAACTTGATAACTGAAGCTTTATTTATTATTTGAAGGCCATCAATCGCCATTGACAAGACCCCTCATCAGTCAATTGCGGAAGGCAGCTAGGCTTGGAAGAGCTGACATCCCGCAATAATACCTTCAACCCCACCAAACAACCTCTGGCTATCTCAGGTCCTTGAGAAAGACTAGGTAGTTGGACAAAGATGGTCAAATCCTATCTGAACATCTGGCTGATTGTGTGACCCATGATACTAATAACAGCGACATCCGGGCCATCCCTTTTTTCAGACTTTTGACTTTCTGGATTTCTACTTCTCACCAGCTCAAGTCAATTTCAATAGAACAGAATTGCTGGTCAATTTCACCACGGGCCGTAGTTGACCAGAGTTGGGGAAGATCCTGGTTAGTTTCTACCCTGACAAACCGAGCATAGATCCGGTCTGACTGCTATATATTTCCTGCGGGTTGAATCCTGAAGAAACCACACTGGTTGCAAAGAGAAGGATTATGGGATGTAGCTCTTCACATCTGCCTGGGAAACCTTCTAGAATGGCATTCCACTTTGCCCATGCTCAGAGGCACCCACATTATTACCTGGGGCTTTTATTTTTTTTTCCCCAGCCTCTCAAGTCTGCTCCCCCCAGGACTGAAGTCCAGGCCTAGGCACTAATAATTATGCTAATGAATTAGAACAGGGATATTTGAGGTCACCAATTAACTCTGAGTGCCCCAGAATTTGCAAGCCTGTTTTGGAAAGCTGCCAGCTAAGGGATTTTCTGGGGGGTGGGGGGAGAGGAGGGGAGGGGAGGGGAGGGGAGAGAGAGGAAATGTCTGCTTATGAACTAGCAGGGCTGAAGTCGGATTTCAAAATGGAGGGGAGCTGGTGAAAGCTGGGTGATCAAGGAAGGAAGGAAGGAAGGAAGGAAGATGGGAGTGAGAGGAAAGAGGAAGGGAGGGAGGAGATGGGAATGAGAGGGAAGGAAGGAGATGTGAAGGAGAAGGAAGGAAGGAAGATGGGAATGAGAGGAAGGAAGGAAGGAAGGAAGGAAGGAAGGAAGGAAGGAAGGAAGGAAGGAAGGAAGGAAGGAAGGAAGGAAGGAAGGAAGGAAGGAAGGAAGGAAGGAAGGAAGGAAGGAAGGAGAACTCTGGGGTCCTTGGTGCTCTCTGAGCTTGATGGTTTTCTTGCAGACGTTTCTTGACCCAACTAGGTAACATCATCAATGCTAGAAAGGTGGAAAGGAGGAGAAGGAAGGAAGGAAGGAAGGAAGGAAGGAGATGGGAAGGAGAGGGAAGGAAGGAAGGAAGGAAGGAAGGAAGGAAGGAAGGAAGGAAGGAAGGAAGGAAGGAAGGAAGGAGGAGATGGGAATGAGAGGGAAGGAAGGAAGGAGATGGGAGTGAGAGGGAGAAGGGAAGGAAGATGGAAGGAAGGAGATGGAAATGAGAGAGAGGGAGCGAGAGAGTGAGTAAGGAAAGGAAGAAAGATGCGAATGAGAGGAGGGAGGGGGAGGAAGGAAGGTGGGAATGAGGAGGAGGGAGGAAAGGAGAGAGAAGGAAGGGAGGAGATGGGAATGAGAGGAGGGAGGGAGGGAGGAAGGAAAGAAAGGAAAGGAAGGAAGGAAGGAAGGAGATGGAATGAGAGGGAAGGAAGGAAGGAAAAAGAAAGAAAGGAAGGAAGGAAGGAAGGAAGGAAGGAAGGAAAGGAAGGAAGGAAGAAAGATGGGAGTGAGAGGAAAGAGGGAGGGAGGGAGGGAAGGAAGGAAGGAAGATGAGAATGAGAGGAAGGAAGGAAGGAAGGTGGGAATGAGAAGGGAGGAAGGAAGGAAGAAAGGAACGATAGGAAGGAAGGAGGGAAGTTCAGCTGCTTTCCTGATCCACTTCCCTAGTGGGGCTCTCCCCCAAGGCCTTGCCTAAACGGCCGGGGTCCTGGCGCCCTCCGCCCCTTCCCCGCGCGCTGATTCCCAGCCCGGAGCGCTTGCAGCTCATTTGCTCCTGCAGCACACGAGGGAGGGGCCGGGGGTCCCCGCGGGTCCATTTCCACGCAGAGCCTGGGGGGAAACGGCCAGCCTCGAGCTCCGCCGAGCGCCTTGGACGACCGGAAGCGTGGACCGCTTCGGCTTTGGCCCGGAGAGGAGCCAGTGGATTCTTCCCGGCTCCCGGACGCGCCTGAAGATCCACCTTTGCGGCCGAGACACGCGTGGGGGCGGGGGGGGGGCTCGGAGGGAGGACCAGGGCGACCAGAGCCTTTTCGAGGTCGCCCAAAAAGATCTCCCGCCAAGGCTGGGGCGATCAAAGTGGGTCGCTCTGGGATCACGAGCGCGGGTGGGAAGTGGGAGGGGGCTGGCCTCAAATCACACCCAGTCCGCCATGTCCGAATCCTAGCAGGTTCAGCAAGCGAGCCAACAGCGGCAGCGTTCTCACGCTCCTCCACATGACAGTCGTGACCTTCCCACGCACCCACCCACGCAACCCCGCGCGATTCCACTGCTGGAAGATTTCTAGAGATCCGCTGCTCCTAAACCTTGCTCCGCCTAAGATTAAATCCTGCCGGGCTCCCCCCCGCCTCCCCACCCCGTCTTTCGGAAAACCCCGATTCCAAAACACGCTTTTCGCCCAAAAACTCTGCCCCACTTTATTTCTCCAAAAAAAGAGACCGGGGGGGGGCTTCTCCCTTGAGCCCCTCCTCTCCCCCCCCCAGCCCCCCTCGAAAAACCTGAGGGACCCCCGTCTTGAGGGGTATCTAGGAGGCAAAGATTCCCCCGCAGCACGTCTGCAAGCGCCAGACACGCGTTAGCAAAGCGAATCCAAGGTGTTTACAAAACGCCCTAAAAGACACGGGTCCCTAGACACACGCCCTGCTCACGTTCTCCGGGTATTAAAACCCTCACCTTTCCGAGCTGGCTCACGGGTCTAGACTCGGCCTTTCTAGCGTCACGGAAGCCCCGAGACCCCGACCCGGTCGTCGGGATCCAACCCCAGGCCGGAGACTTACCCAGCGCGTCCTCCCCACGCCGCAGAGCAGCCTCTTCTTTGGCTGAACCTCCGTCCACCGGTGTCCAGATCACGTCGGAAAGCGCCCTTTGGAGTCGGAAAGCGCAGCGGAGCGCGGCGGAGACCCCCCCCCGCTACCCCCAGCCCGTTCCTCAGCCGCGGAAATGAGCCCAGAAGGACAAAAGCCGTAGCCCCCCCCCACACACGCCCCCGTCCAGCAGGGGAGGGGAGGGGACGGGGGGGGTAGCAGGCCCGGGAAGGAAACCAGACGCGAAGAGCTGCGCGATCCCTCAGGTGTGGTGGGCGGTGCGCAAAGATCCAGGTAAGGCGGAGGGAGGGGAGGGGAGGGGAGATGGGAGGGAGGGGAGGGGGGACGGGCTGCCTGCTCCGCCCCCTCCCCGCACGCCGAGCAACCCCCCCTTCCAGATGGCGGGGGGGGCAAGGCCGGGGGAGGGCTCCCCCTTTCCCCCCTCCTCCAAACCTTTAAGCTCCTTCCGGGAGGGGCCAGGCCTCCGTGGACCCCCACCCCCACATACACACAGCATCTGCCATTGGTCTGGGGAGGGTGAGGGGGGGGGCTGGATGGGGGGCGGGCCTCCCCCACCTACCTCCCCTCGGGATCCGAGCGGAGTTTGCCGCAGACCTGCCACTCCGGCTGGGCTGGGGGGGGGAGTCCTGTCTAATCTCCCCACCCCTCCATCCGCGACCCCCCCGATTTAAATCTGGGGGCGCGGAGATGCTAAGCAGGCAGTGGGTGGGGTCCTGGGCGGGGGGGGAGGAGGCAGAGAGACCCCCCCCTTGCTTGACAAAGAGACTTGCAGGGTCTGGAAGCTTGCACGGTTTGGGAACTTGGAACTGCCAGCAATGGAGGGTTTGACTGCCCCCCCTCCCCAATTCCTTCTCCTCCCCTCTGCTTCTCCCCCCCCCAACGGCCCCCCTCCAGTAAATAAGGCGAGTTTTCCCCGTTTACCTCTCCTTCCATCTCTCTCTTTCTCTCTCTCTCTCTCTCTCTTTCTTCTTCTTCTTCTTCTTCTTCTTCTTCTTCTTCTTCTTCTTCTTCTTCTTCTTCTTCTTCTTCTTCTTCTTCTTCTTCTTCTTCTTCTTCTTCTTCTTCCTCCCGAAGCTGGTGTCGCCGACGGGGCGGGGGGGGGTCTTGACAAGGTCTCTCCCCCCCCCCCGGGATGCTGAGAGGCCTGCGAACCAAGCACAGAAAGACACTTCAGCAACTTCGTCTTGTTCAAGGCGCCCCCCCATTTTTAATTTTTTTTTTTTTTGCAAGGGGGAGCTTGCATTCCGACGACCCAGTGACCTGGAGTTAACAGAACCCGGGTTTCCTGTCGAATAGGGTCGCTTGGTTTCCCACGACGAGTCACAACTGGGGGAGGGGAGTTTCGTGTCACCCCCAAACGAGCCGGCCTGGTTTTCTCTCAGGTTTTTTTTTTTTTTTGAACTTATTCGGGTTTTCTTTTTCCTATCTGCCGTCAACCACGAAGAAGCGACACTCGAAACAAAATGCGGTGGAATTAGCCGTTAAGAGGCTGGCTCTGATCGAACCCGCGAGTCTCGCTGGGTCCGTTCCCACGATCCGTGAAGCCGATCCTGCAATTAACCTCTGGGTTCACACGCTGCGTGCCCTAAACTAGACCGGCGAGGTTTGCGTCAACCGTAAAAAAACAACAACAAAAGGCTAACCAAGGTCAATATTAAGCAAGCTTTGAGAGGGATCCGGCTCAAGGGATCGTGTGAATGCAGCCACAAGGGCCGCGGACTTCCAGATCTGGTGGGTCGTGCCCACGAGTTGAAAGGCGAGCGGTTCCTGGATTGGTCTACTGGGAAGCCCTTCGGAACCGTATTTATGCCACTTTTTAAAGGGAAGGAAACCGACCCGGTCCATTTGGGCCAGCACGACGGGTCGAGCGATGGAAATCCATGGGGATCTGCTCCAAATCTGGAACCGAGTCCCTACCGTGTTCCCACGGTCAGGGCATCGAACCAGGGTTTATTGGGAGGGACTCTGCGTGTTTCTAACCCGAACTTGGCACTAAGAGGCACTAAGCCTGCAAATCCTGAAGGCAAAGTGGGTTTGGGCCATCCAGGGGTTCGGCGAGTCGTGGGAACGCAACCCTGGCAGGGTCCCCTCCCCTCCCCCTCCCCTCCCCCTCCCCGTCCCCTCCGGATTACCGCCCCGCTCGGTTAAAGCAGGGCATCCCGACCCAATTCCACGCAGCTTAAACCCAAAGGCAAGTCAGCGCCCGCGGGCGGCGTTCCCACGACCTGATGGCCCAACATCCCGCCTGGATGCTTTTTCCTCCTCACCCGCCACCGGAGGAGGCTTCAAGCATGGGCTCTGGAGTCCCGGAGGAGGGGAGGGGGGAGCGGGACCCCCTGACTCGGCCGGAAAGGACCCCGCCAGGAACAGAGGGGAAGGCTCCCCGTCTCCCCTTCTCGCGGGGAAGGGCCGAGCCCACCGACTCATGCTGGTTCGGTTCCCGCGGCAGGGAATACCGGGAGTGGGGGCGTGGGGGGGGGAAGACCCTGCGCACCTGCGCGGAGGCGGAACCGGGGACAGGTGGGGAGGGGAGGGGGGGAAGAGAAGGGGAAGGGGCGGGCAGGGAGGCCGGCCCGCCTTACCTGGGCCCGGATCGGTCCGGCGGGCTGGCTCCAGTCCTGGTCCCGGCCGCTCTTTATACAGCCTCCGCCGGGCAGGCACCTCCTCCGCGCCCGCTGGGTGCCCACTTACCTGCTGGCGTGGCCGGCCCCGCGCCAGGTAAAGCGATACGGAGACACCTGAGCCGGCCAGGTATCCGGTGTCCCTGGCGGCCTGGAGCCCGGCGGGGGGGGAAGGGGGGGTGGAAGGGGCCTCGGGGGCGGGCGGGGCCTTTTTAAAAATTTACGCGCGCCCCCCCCCTTCCCCGCGAGCCCGTTTTCCAGGGGCTCCGGCGCCCCTCCCCACCCTAGGCCTCCCTTTGTCCAGCACCGAGGGAGGAGGAGGAGGAGGAGGAGGAGGAAGAAGGCCAGCCAACCAACCAGCAGTGAGGGGGGGGGGCGAAAATGGCGGAAACCGACCACCCCCCCCTTTAAGGAAAGCTCCCCGCGCTGATTAACCCAACCTGGCGCCCTCCAGCTGCGGATAGAGGCGAGCCAAGCCGATCCCCCCCCCCTCGCCCCCAGCCCGATCCTCAAAACCTGAGCGGGGGGGGTCTCACCTGGTTCCCGATTCCTGCCTTGGGGCCTCTTCAACCCACCCCATTTTCGTGCACCCCCCCCCCCAAAATTCCCTGCTTTGCGCACGCGAGAGAATGGGCGACCATCCCCAAGCGGGCGCCCGCCAGATGTTACCACCCGGGTCCTCAACAGCTGGAGGGCGCCGGCTTGGGGAAGACCCAGGGCCGCTGCCCACCTGGCTAGGGCGGTTTGGGGGAAAGGGGGGGGCCCCTTTGTGGCCCCGGGATTGTGGCTTTCCCCGGTTGCGAGTGTTTCATCCATCCCTTTATATTCGAATTTTCTGTTCGTCTTCAATCCGAAGAAAGCTGGAAGGGACCTTGGAGGTCTTCTAGTCCAGCCCCCCCCCTCCCGCTCAAGCAGGAGACCCTATATACCATTTCAGACCAGTCCAGTCTCTCTAATCTTTCAGGATCGTTCACAATTTATTGATGCGTAACCTTCCCCTCTCCGAGTTCACGAGTCTCACAGATGAATAACCACGATGTTACTAACGAGGCTCGGTCGTTAGCATGGCTTGTTCGCCCCGTCAGCCAGATGTTTAGACCCGAGTGGGCATTGGAGGTTATTTTACGATGATTTCTAGTCACAACGAAGTGAAGCGCCAGTTGGGTGGGCAGTTATTTCGCTGGTGTTGGCCTTCAGAAGCACTGAGTGCTTCTCAAGAATTTAGGATGCCGCGCAGTTTTGCAATTGACAGATGAAAAAGTGGTCAATGCCCGGATTTTTTTTTTTAAGAGCCATCCAAGATTTTGGGGGGGCTGGCACCCAGTGTGCCCATAACCCCCCCCCACACACACACACACAAGGCTGGTTTTAGGCCACAGTCTTTCAACTTCGAATTTCTGATCCTCTCCAATTTTGTCTTTCGATCAGTCCCCAATATTGATGTATAAAAAACAAATGACTAGATCAAAGCTGTCAATTACCTGCGTGTTGTTTTTTTTTTTTTTTTCAATAGATACAATCTTCCCCAGTGACAACCGGCAGCTATCTGGGGGTCTAACCTGCCTCTTTCCCCCTCCTCAAAAGAAGTGGGGGGCCAAAGCGAGCTTCCTGCTCCTCTGGCTTAGCGTACACGTGTTCTAGGGGGGGCGGTTTCCCGTGTGCATGTCAGTCTCCGGAACCAGCTTCCTAACCTGGCAAAACGCGGCCGATTATAGCAATTCCCCCCTTCTCGAGTTTGCTGTCCTGGGACACCCGTGCGTGTGTGTTCACACGTGCTTGGGACATTTTTCTGAAGCCAGGATATGCAAGGAGCGGGGGGGGGGGGGACAGAAGAATCGTTTGGAAAGAAGAGGCGAGCCGGTGGTGTGTGTGTGTGTGTGTGTGTGTGTGTGTGTGTGTGAACCCCTACTTCTCTAAAAATGTGTCCAGCAAGTTTATGGAATTCGCACGCCTCCCGACCCCACGTTTTCTCCAACAAACCGTGGTTTAATGAGGAACTGACCGCGGGAACCAGGCGCTGACTCGGTTCCCGCTTTAGAGCCGACCCCGTTGGCCTCAACGAGGTTTGGGGTACCCATAGAGTTCAATCCCTTGACCCGCATCTCTGCCTAAAGGCGGCCGGTCGCCGTTCACACGTGCAGGGGGAAAGATTTTTTTTTTTTAAACCAGGATCTGCAAGGAGCGGCGGCAGGGTGGGGGGAAAGGAAGAGTCAGTCGTTTAGAAAGAAGGGGCGAGCTGGGGGGAAGGGGGGAACCATCTCAATCACACACACACACACCAACACACAACATCTATAGAAACGCGTCCAGGAAGCCAGCGGAATGAAAGATAACCAAACCAGTCGGATCACTTCGTGGAGAAAGACGCCCCCCTCCCCCTGCCCCGGCGGGGGGATCGGATTGCTAAAAGCCTGGGCTGGCGGGGAGGATTAAAGCGGAAAAGCTTCAGACCTGGGGAGGGGGCGCCGGGCGAGGGAGGGAGGGAGGGAGGGGGCCTTGCTGGAGGCTGAGCAGGCTGCTCCAGGGAAAAAGGGCGAGTGGGGTTTCCAATCCACCCCCAGACCCAATTCCCGCCCCCAGACCCTTTCTAGCTTGCTTCCCCGGCTGTTGAATTGGGGGGGGGTCTCTCTTCTTTTTTTTCCTGCAGACCCTCCAAGCTTTATAATCCTTCGCGGGTACTTCGGAAAGATTTGGCCAGGACTTTGATCCTTCCTCGCATGTATTGGTTTTATTTTATTTTGATTTCAAAACAAAATAACCTTTGCTATCCTTTTTAATCGTTTGGCAAGGAGGTAAAAATGTCATTTGAGGCTCGTCGCCCAGCCAGCCAGATGTTGAGACTGGATCGGGCCCTTTGGAGGCCACCTCTGGAGTCTTCCTTCTCTCCCACTCCTCCCCAGAACGGGGACGAGGGTCGCACGGACAGCCCGGGGAGGTTTCGACTGGATTTGGCATTTTTTTTTTTTTAGGATGGATGGATGGATTTTCCCTTTTTATTTTCGTGAGTTCATTTCACAAATAGTAAAGCCTTCTTTATCCGCTGGATGTTTTTATTGTTTTAATGTGGTGCGTGAGTGTGTGTGTGTTAAAATTGTTTTCTAATTGTAGAATTATATGAGCCTGCCTGGAGCCCCTCGGTAGAATTGGGGGAGGTGGCGATAGAAATAAAATAAAATAAAATAAAAATAAAACAAAATAAAATATAGGATAAAATCAGACAAAATAAAACAAAATAAAATATTAATATACTATAATTAACATTTAATATATAATGTAATGTAATGTAATATAATTAACATACTATAATATAAAATGTAATGTGATATAATGTATAATTAACATACTATAATATATAATGCAATGTAATATAATGTAATTAACATACTATAATAAATATTAATAGAATAGAATTAACATACTATAATATATAATGTAATGTAATAGAATAGAATAGAATTAACATATTATAATATATAATGTAATGTAATAGAATAGAATAGAATTAACATACTATAATATATAATGTAATGTAAGAATATAATTAACATAATGTAATATGTAATGTAATAAAATGGAATAGAATTAACATACTATAATATATAATGCAATGTAATATAATGTAATTAACATACTATAATAAATATTAATAGAATAGAATTAACATACTATAATATATAATGTAATGTAATAGAATAGAATAGAATTAACATATTATAATATATAATGTAATGTAATAGAATAGAATAGAATTAACATACTATAATATATAATGTAATGTAACAATATAATTAACATAATGTAATATGTAATGTAATAAAATGGAATAGAATTAACATACTATAATATATAATGTAATAGAATAGAATTAACATACTATAATATATAATGTAATGTAATATAATAGAATATAAGTAACATACTATAATACATAATGTAATATATATAATATGTAATATACTAATAAATATACTATGCTGTAATATACCAAGAAAGTAAAATAAATAAAATAGAATAGAAAACAAACGAAATGAAATAGAAAACAAAGGAAAAGAAAGGAAACAACATTAAATAACTTCTGCCTTATTCCCCACACCCCACTTTTTTTTTTAAAAAAAATTATTTTTCCGTTGGCAGGAAACCCCGCAGGACAAAAAAAGGGATAAAAATCCAGATGGCATCCGAGGTTTTTTTGGGGGGGGGGGGGAAAGAACAGAAAAAAAAGAAATTAAAAGTAGCTCCTGTGCAGAGGGGAAAAAAGGCACCCCCAGATTGGGGGAGAAGCGAAGGGAGCCCGGGGGGGGGGGCAAGGTCGCCCCCTGAAAAAAGAGCATCGCTTCCTGGCCGGTGGACTTGCAGACCCACCCCCTTGGGCTGCTCGTAGCCGGCCTTTACTCGCGAGGAAACCGCCCTCTTTGTACACCCCTCCCCTCTTTTTTTCTCCTTGGGGGTCTCCGCTGCCTCGAAAGCCAGCTGACTAAGGGGGTCTCATGTGTTTCCCGAGCTGAAACGTGACCCCCGTCCTCTTGCAGACTTCAAATTGCCACCAAATTGCACCAAAAAGCAACTTAAAAGGGGGGTGGGTGGCCGGAGGGGGGGGGGGCGGGCAGAAACTCAGCGAAACTTCAAAGGCGACTTTCAACTCAGGCTGAAACTTCCAGGTAAAGGTGTGATTTTTTTTTTCCGTCCTTCGGATCCGTTTCTAGGAGCTCGTTGGCTTCCCAAGTGGGGATTTTCCTGATCTTCCCAGAATCTTTAAGCTTGGAGAATACTTACATAAATAAAGATGAGACCACGAAACCGAGATTTGCTGGGCGTTTAGGTTTTGCTAAAATTTCAGAACCGCATTTTAGAAATAGCTGAATTTCAGAAAGAAAACAAAACGGAGTCCTGCAACGGATGGAAATCAGTTTAAAAAAAAAAAAAACAGGCAAAATTCGACACGTTTTCAACCAAGAAGTTCTGCAGTCAAAACATTTTCAGTTGTAGTGCAAGTGTTTTAAAATAAAGGTATTTATTACTTATTTGTTATTCAATTTATTTGCTGCACATCTCGGATCAAACGACTCTGAACTGTTTATACAGCATAAAAACATTAAAATCATCAGATATAAAATGACCCAGCAGGTAAAATATTTTATTTATACAAGAAGGCTGCCTTCTGTTATTTTGACTTATTTTATCGGGGACAAGAAATTTCTCTCATCTGTTGTAGAGTAAGGATCAAGATATCCTTAAAATTACCTTTAACGTTATTGCTTACCCTTCGAATGATTAAAGGATAAATTATCTTCTGTTCTGCAGCTTAAGAATAATTGTAAAAAGCAATGCTCTCTTTCTACCTATTTCTAAATTGAAAATTAAAACATTTGCAATTGGAATTTAAATTAAATGGGAGCGAAGATTTTCAGCAAAAAAAAAAACAATTTTGTTCTGACACACAAACACACACACAACTCGATCTCAGGGTTAGGATACCACTCTGGATCTTGTGATGCTACCAATAGCAAAGTGCCTCTGAGCATGTACAGAATGCTTTTTAGATTCCCACTTTTAGCTTATTTTTCCCACCAACAATCATTCAGACCAGAGCAGAAGGAGTTGCTTTTGGTTGAAACCACATAAATGGGATTAAGGTTAAATTAGGGTTAAGGCAACTTGGGCTGTTTGCACAGATGGCTAAACTGAGTTTTGCAGAGCATGTTATGAAGATGATGGGGGTCCCCATGTCACCATGAAATCTCTTTCTATCAAACTAACTTTCTCTGGGGTCTATTTTCTTGTCAGGAGAGCAAATAAGTTCCCCACTGCTTTCTGAATTATTATTATAGTGGGATCAGCCAGATGTTCAGACTGAATCTGGCATTTTGGTCCCTCTACTGAATCCTTCCCAAGGATCTGGGATAAGCAGATGTGGATGTTTGATGGGGTTAAAGGTTCCATTGCAGGATGTCAGCCCTTCCGAGTCAAGCTGCCCCTTTGCAATTGACTGATGGTGATATTGTCAATGCCGATATTATTATTGTGCTTGGTTGCACAGTCAGCCAGATGTTCAGGCTGGATTTGGCATTTGTATCCTGCTATCTAGTCCTTTCCAAGGACCTGGGATAGGCAGATGTTCCTCTTTAATAATATTAAAGGCATGCAGGATGGAAGCAGTTCCTAGTAAGGCCGCCTTTTGCAATTGACTAATGGCGAATTTGTCAATGCTGATGGGGTTCAAGGGGTGCTCCAGATGTTTTGGGAATTGCACCGAAGGTGCCTATTGCTATTGGTACTACCCTTGCTTGCTTTTGCCACAGTCTTTCTATTTCTATTTGAAGGTCTTTGTGTTTTGTGAAAGTTCTCCAGTCACTTTTATCCTATCTCTAGTATGCTGTTTCCATACTGCCACATCTACTATCCAGACTTTTTATTATTATTATTATTATTATTATTATTATTATTATTATTTGATCATCGCACAGTCAGCCAGATGTTCAGACTGGATTTGGCATTTTTGTCTACCTATCAAGTCCTTACCAAGGATATTATTATTATTATTATTATTATGGATCATCGCACAGTCAGCCAGACGTTCAGACTGGACCTGGCATTTTGTCTACCTATCGAGTCCTTACCCAGGACCTGGGATAGGCAGATGTGGATGTTTGATGGTATTACAGGTATCGTTGCAGGATGGAAGCAGTTCCTAATAAGGCCGCCTTTTGCAATTGACTAATAGCGAATTTGTCAATGCCAATGGTGTTCAAGTAGTGCTCCAGTTGTTTTGGGATTGCACCCAAGGAGCCTATGACTATTGGTACTACCCTTGCTTGCTTTTGCCACAGTCTTTCTATTTCTATTTGTAGGTCTTTGTATTTTGTTATCTTCTCCAGTTCTTTCTCTTCTATTCTGCTATCTCCAGGCACTGCCACGTCCACTATCCAGACTTTTTTGTCTTTCTTATCTACAATTGTTAAGTCTGGGGTGTTATGTTGCAGGTGCTTGTCTGTTTGAATTCTGAAGTCCCAGAGCAGTTTAATTTTATCATTTTCTATGACTTTCTCTATTTTATGATCCCACCAGTTTTTGCTTACAGGCAAATGATATTTTTTGCAGATCTTCCAATGCACCATTGTTGCTACTTTGTCATGCCGCTGCTTGTAATCAGTCTGTGCAATCTTCTTGCAACAGCTTACCAAGTGGTCCACTGTTTCTTCAGCTTCTTTGCATAGGCGGCACTTACTGTCTGTTGCTGTCTTCTCAATTTTGACTTTGTATGCATTTGTCCTTAAGGCTTGGTCTTGTGCAGCCAGAATTAGTCCCTCAGTCTCTTTCTTCAATTTTCCTGCTCTTAGCCATTGCCAGGTTTTATTATTATCTGCTTTCCCAGCTATTTTTTTCATGTATTGGCCATGTAGTGCTTTGTCTTCCCATGCCTCTATTCTGTTCTTCATTTGGTCTTTCTTGTAGGCCAGTTTGGTCTCTCCAGTAGTTAGTAAACCTTCCTGATATACTAATTTCAGTGCATCTTCATCATTGTTCTTCAGATATTCTTCTTATTATTATTATTATTATTAAGCTGGAAGGGACCTTGGAGGTCATCTAGTCCAGCCCCCTGCTCAGGTAGGAAACCCTATACCATTTCGGACAAATGGCTGTCCAGTCTCTTCTTAAAAACTTCCAGTGTTGGAGGGAGGGAGGAAGGAAGGAAGGAAGGAAGAATGACAGAATAACAGATGGAAGAGACCCTGGAGGTCATCTAGTCCAACCCCCTACTCAGGCAGGAAACCCTATACCATTTCAGACAAATGGCTGTCCAGTCTCTTCTTAAAAACTTCCAGTGTTGGAGGGAGGGAGGGAGGAAGGAAGGAAGGAAGGAAGAATAACAGAATAACAGATGGAAGAGACCCTGGAGGTCATCTAGTCCAACCCCCTGCTCAGGCAGGAAACCCTATACCATTTCAGACAAATGGCTGTCCAGTCTCTTCTTAAAAACTTCCAGTGTTGGAGGACCGTTTTGCACACTCGTACCTTTGCCGCGTTCCCCCCAGGGTCACGTGATCAAAATTCAAACGCTTGGGAACTGACTCCTATTTACGATGGTCGCAGTGTCCCCGTGTGTGTGTGTGTGTGTGTGTGTGTGTGTGTATGTGTGTGACATGACAAGCAAAATCAATGGGGGGGTTGAGAGGCTGGTTTTGCTTAACTGCTGGGGTTGTTTAACTTACCAACTGCAGCGATTCATTCATTTCCTTGCAGGGGCAAGGGAAGTCGTAAAGCGGGGCAAAAACCCACGGAGCAAATGCCTCACTTAACGACAAGAGATTCTGGGCTCAGACGGGTGCGCCTTAGGTCGAGGATGGCCTGTTACAGAGGAACAGCTTCAGGCAACAAAAATTTGAATTTTTTTTACCCCCCCCCATCTCTTGGCTTCCTTTAATCAGCAAAACGGGGTCCGATGGTGGGCTGCTTCCTCCATTGCTGAACCTCCGACAGGTTGCATTCTTGGCCCCCCTCACCCCCCAGTCCCCCCCCCAGACCTCCCCCCCTCCTCTCTCCTCCCTTTTCTGGGATAATGTTACTGCAGTTTCCTGCTCCCTTGGCCAGACGGATGGCAGATGCCACCAGGGAGCGTCGAGCCAGCGAGGGGGGTGGGTGGGTGGGGATTTTGACTGGGTTCCAGGATTACGGTCGCATCTTCTCCTAAGCCATGGTTTGCTTTGGGGAGAGGCTGGGGGCTTCAGCTGCCGACAGTGGAGAAGACAGGGAAGGGGGTGGTCTTGTCCCAGCAAGCAGAGAGGCAAAACAAGGGACTTAGGTGATAACAACAACAACAATAATAATAATAATAATAACAATGTTGGAAGGGACCTTGGAGGTCATCTAGTCCAACCCCCTGCTCGGACAAATGGCTGTCCAGTCTCTCCTTAAAAACTTCCAGTGTTGGAGCATTTACTGTTTCTGGAGGCAAGGAGTTCCACTGGTTAATTGTTCTAACTGTCAGGCAGTTTCTCCTTAATTCCAGGTTGCTTCTCTTCTTGGTTAGTTTCCAACCGTTCTTTCTCGTCCTGCCTTTTTGGGGGGCTTTGGACAATAAATGGACCCTTTCCTCCACTTTGTGGGAGATCTCCCTGTCTGTGACTAAGCAGAGCAGCTCCGAAGTAAAGTTATTTCCGAGGTTCCATTTTGGGGTCTGCTGCCTCTGTCCCAGGGTCCCAACGTGCTTCTTCCACCCGCCGAGCCTTCAGGCCTCCCTCTGTAAAAGGGAGCGTGATAAATATTTCAGCAGTGCAAAACTATCGCCTGGAAAGGAGAAAGGGAAGATGTTGTTCTCCTTTAGTGACAGCTGGGTAATGGTGGATGTGATGAATCACATCTCAAAGAGAGAGAGAGAAAGAGACAGAGATAGATAGAGACGAAGAGAGAGACACAGAGAGAAAGAGACAGAAAGAGACAGACAAAGACGGAGAGAGAAAGAGAGAGAGACAGACAGACAGAGAGACAGAGAAAGAAAGAGAGAGAGAGAAAGAGACAGAGAGAAAGAGAAAGAGAGAGACAGAGAAAGAAAGACAGAGAGAAAGAGAGAAAGAGACAGAGACAGAGAGATAGAGAAAGAAAGAAAGAAAGAGAGACAGACAGAGAGAAAAAGAGACAGAAAGAGAGACAGAGAGACAGAGAAAAAGAGAGAAAGAGAGAGAGAGAAAGACAGACAGAGACAGAGAAAGAGAGACAGAGAAAGAGACAGAGAAAGAGAAAGAGACAGAGAAAGAGAGAGAGACAGAGACAGAAAGAGAGACAGAGAAAGAGAGAAAGAAAGACAGACAGAGACAGAGAAAGAGAGAGACAGAGACAGAGACAGAGACAGAAAGAAAGAGAGAGAAAGAGAGAGAGAAAGAAAGACAGACAGAGACAGAGAAAGAGAGAGAGAGAGAGAAAGAGAGACAGAGAGACAAAGAGAGAAAGAGAGAGAGAGACAAAGAGAGAGAGAGAGAGAGAGATGGGGGGAAGGGGCAAATAGGACCCATTCATCTATTGAGGAAGTTTTCATTTGAAACCCGGCTCTCCAAAAGGAGCAGAGGGTGGACTGCATGGCCTCCCAGGCCCCGTCTGGCTCTACGGTTCTTATGCTGAGAGTCTACGGAGACTCTCCGTCCTCCAGGTCACGCTTGCCCCAAAGGTGCTTTTTTCCAGGAGGCCACTGGATTTTTCTTGTTTTTTTCTTTTGAAGACGTTTCGCTTCCCGTCCCAGAAGCTTCTTCAGCTCTGACCGGATGGTGGGGGAAACGGGAGGACAATTCGCTTAGTGACCGTTTTAAATGACAACGGCCATGGAAAAAAGGGACTCACGATCGTTGCAGCATCCCCTCCGCGGTCACGTGACCCACCTTCGGATGCTTGACTCGCACTTACGACGGTTGCAGGGCCCCCTTTTGCCAACCTTCCCACAAGCCCAGCCAGATTCGCTCCACAGCCGACTGGCTAAATTTAACAACTTCACACATGCGGCAAGAGAAGTCGCACAACGGGGCAAAAAAACGCCGTTAACTGGTTTTTCACTTAGCAACCTAAATTTGGGGGCCCAGTTGCTGTCGTAAGTCCAGGACTCCCTTGTGTTTTATTTGGCATACAACGCAATCCGGAAAAAAAACAACAACGTTTATCCCAGTTTGTGCAACATTTTCTAAATCCGAGCCCGCTGGCGTTCTTCGTTTGGGGAAGGGGCTTGAGCTTGGCCAGATGGCCCGGCTAGCCCCCCCCTCGCCTCCTCGAACCCATCTCAAGCGGCTCGACCCCCCTCCCTTCCCCAGCCACAGCTCTCCCCCCCCCTTTCCAGCGCCGCTGGCCTGCATCTGAGCATCATCCATTAATAATGGCCAACGATCTGCTCCTCTTATTTTCCAGCTAGGCGAAAGGTTACCCGGCGTAATCCGAACTCGTAGCACTATCATGGAAACGGTCTCAATTTCCTGGCAGCTTTGAATCGGAGAGGGAGGGCAGAGAACCAAACATGAGCCAGGCATTCCAGCAGCTGACAGCCATCGGGCAGGGAGAAACTGGCAGGCCCCGATCTGTTGAAGGGTGTTGCCGGGGTATGTTAAAAGTGGCCCTGGGAAGGGGACACCCCACTGATGACCTGGGGTTCAGTTTTGTGGGGTGAAGGCTCTCTTAGAGAGCACTGGGGCCTGTTGCCCTCGTGTCACCCCCCCTAATCTTTCTTTTCATTAAAGTAATAATAATAATAATAATAATAATAATAATAATAATAATAATTGGCATTGACAAATTCGCTATTAGTCAATTGCAAAAGGCGGCCTTATTAGGAACTGCTTCCATCCTGTGATGATATCTGTAATACCATCAAACATCCACATCTGCCTATCCCAGGTGCTGGGTAAGGACTCGATAGGTAGACAAAATGCCAGATCCAGTCTGAACATCTGGCTGACTGTGCGATGATCGATAATAATAATAATAATAATAATAATAATAATAATAATAATAATCCAACTCCCTGCTCAGGCAGGAAGCACTACACCATTTTAGACAAATGGCTGTCCAGTTTCTTCTTAAAAACCTCCAGTGTTGGAGCACCCGCAGCTTCTGGTGGCCAGCTGTTCCACCGGTTAATTGCTCTAACTGGTTCAGTTTTGTGGGGTGAAGGCTCTCTTAGAGAGCACTGGGGCCTGTTGCCCACATGTCACCCCCCCTAATCTTTCTTTTCATTAAAGTAATAATAATAATAATAATAATAATAGTAATAATAATAATAATTTGCCTGTAAGCAAAAACTGGTGGGATCATAAAATAGAGAAATTCATAGAAAATGATAAAATTAAACTGCTCTGGAACTTCAGAATTCAAACAGATAAGCACCTGCAACATAACACCCCAGACTTAACAATTGTCGATAAGAAAGACAAAAAAGTCTGGATAGTGGACGTGGCAGTGCCTGGAGATAGCAGAATAGAAGAAAAAGAACTGGAGAAGATAACAAAATACAAAGACCTACAAATAGAAATAGAAAGACTGGGGCAAAAGCAAGCAAGGGTAGTACCAATAGTCATAGGCGCCTTGGGTGCAATCCCAAAACAACTGGAGCACCACTTGAACACCATTGGCATTGACAAATTCGCTATTAGTCAATTGCAAAAGGCGGCCTTACTAGGAACTGCTTCCATCCTGCGACGATATCTGTAATACCATCAAACATCCACATCTGCCTATCCCAGGTCCTGGGTAAGGACTCGATAGATAGACAAAATGCCAAATCCAGTCTGAACATCTGGCTGACTGTGCGATGATCCATAATAATAATAAAGTTGGAAGGGACCTTGGAGGTCATCTAGTTCAACTTCCTGCTCAGGTAGGAAGCACTACACCATTCCAGGCAAACGGCTGTCCAGTCTCTTCTTAAAAACTTCCAGTGTTGGAGCCCCCACAACCTCTGGTGGCAAGCTGTTCCACCGGTTAATCGTTCTGTCGGGAAATTTCTCCTTAGTCCTTGATTTTTATTTATTTATTTATTTATTTATTTATTTATTCTTAGTCCTTGATTTATGACAGTTCACTTAGGGACTGAAGTTACAAAAGCCTTGAAAAAAGTGACCGGTCACCTGTTTTTCACACTGAACGACCGTCGCTGCGTGTTCACGTGATCAACAGATGCTTGGCAGCTGACTCACGTTTACCATGGTCGCAGCATCCCCGGTGTGTGTGTGTGTGTGTGTGTGTGTGTGTGTGTGATGCGAATCCCCTTTTGCAATCTTCCGAGAAGCAAAATCCATGGGGGGGGAGCCGGATTCACTTAATGACCATGCAACTAACTTAACAACCGCAGCAATTCGCTTCCACGACGGTGGCAAGAAAAGTTGTAAGAGGATGGAGCAAAATCCGCCGATCTGCCGTCTGGGTGGAGCCGCAGAAATTTTGGGCTCGGCTCGCAGTCGTAAAGCGAGGACCGTCTGTGGCAGCCCACGTTTGGAGGCCCGGTTCTTCCTTTTCGGTGACCCTGAGGTGGCTTGACCTGATGCCACCTTCCTAAGTCCCCATAAGCCACTTCCACACCACCTGCTTGTCATTAGGAAGCAGGATTGAGCAAGGAACCAGGTCACTCTCTTATCCCAGCGTGTGGGTGTCCACACACACACAACACACAAACACACACACACAAACAGGGCTGTCATTTTCTGCAGAAGACTAATTGGCACTTTTTGCCCTGTAGAGGTCCCAGCAGACAGCATGAAAAAGAAAAAAAGAAAAACAACGAAGATCTCCAGGAAATCCTAACATTTTAGCCAGCTTGGGAAATTGCAAACGTATCCTGGGAATAATGGAAAAGAGGTTGTGATTCTTGACTTAGGAAATGCTGCGGTGGGCGCAGTGACAAAGCCAGCGGGACTCTGAGGTTGTTCAGAATACAGGAGGAGAGAGTTGGGAGGGAGCTTGGAGGTCATCTAGTCCAACCGCTCAAACAACCAGGGGTAGGCAACCTTGGCTCTTTTATGACGCATGGACTTCAACTCCCAGAATTCCTGAGCCAGCATGAGGGAACTGTGGCCCCCTCATGACTGGTGGACTTCAACTCCCAGAATTCCTGAGCCAGCATGAGGGAACTGTGGCCCCCTCATGACTGGTGGACTTCAACTCCCAGAATTCCTGAGCCAGCATGGGGGAACTATGGCCCCCTCATGACTCGTGGACTTCAACTCCCAGAATTCCTGAGCCAGCCTGGCTCAGCTTGGAAACCTCTCCCTTTCTCCTCAGCGTGGCTGGCTCAGGAATTCTGGGAGATGAAGTCCACCAGTCATGAGGGGGCCATAGTTCCCTCATGCTGGCTCAGGAATTCTGGGAATTAAAGTCCACGAGGGGGCCATAGTTCCCCCATGCTGCCTGAGGAATTCTGGGAGATGAAGTCCACCAGTCATGAGGGGGCCATAGTTCCCTCATGCTGGCTCAGGAATTCTGGGAGTTGAAATCCACCAGTGATAAAAGGGCCAAGGTTGCCTACCTCTGCCTTATATAGTTCTGGACAAACAGCTCTCCTGATCTCTCCTTAGGAACCTCCTTCCTTCTTCGCTTCCTTTTCCTTCTCCACCTCCTCCTTCCTGCCCCCTTCTCCTTTCTTCTGTCTCCTTTTTTCTTCCCTTCTTCCTCTTCCTTCTTTTCTTCCTTTCCTCCCTTTTTCCTTCCTTCTCTTTCCTTCTTACCTTCCTTCTTCTCCCTCCTCCTCCTCCTCCTCCCTCCTCCTCCTCCTCCTCCTCCTCCTCCTCCACATAAACCCCACTCCCTTCAGCACTGATGATGTTCCCTAGCTGGGTCATGAAACGTCTGCAAGAAAAACTCCTAGCTGGAAGAGCACCAAGGACCACAAAGTCATCATCGTCTTCCTCCTCCTCCTCCTCCCCCTCCTCCACCACCACCACATAAACCCCACTCCCTTCTAGCACTGATGATGTTACCCAGTTGGGTCATAAAACGTCTGCAAAAAAACCTCCAAGCTAGAAGAGCACCAAAGACCACACAGTCCTCCTCCTCCTCCTCTTGTCACTGAGAGGAGGGGAAGTCAACCTGTTCTCCAAAGCCCCTGAAGGCAGGACAAGAAGCGAGGGATGGAAACTGATCCAGGAGAAATTCAACCTAGAAATAAGGAGAAACTTCCCGACAGTGAGAACAATCAACCAGTGGAACAAGAGTTGCCTTCAGATGTTGTGGGAGCTTCATCCCTGGAGGCTTTCAAGGAGACTGGGCTGCCCTCTGTCAGAAATGGTGTAGGTCTCCTGCTTGTGCAGGGGGTTGGACTAGAGCAGGAATCTCCAACTCCCCGTCTGCGGACCGGCATCAAGCCACGGCATGCCAGCCACCGGTCCACACAAACAAGCAAAGCCCCATCCGTGGGATGCAGGCAGCACACAAAACCACACTCTCTCCAGTCCACGGAAAAACTTCCCTACACTTTTCTCCCTGGTGCCCAAAAGCTTGGGGGACCTCTAGACTAGATGACCTCCACGGTCCCTTCCAACTCTTGTTATTCCGATTCTACAAATGGTCCACTGCTTCCAAAACCAATTTTGACTTTTTTTTTTTTGCAAGCAACATCCCGATACATATTCTGGTGGCTGCTTCTGATCCGTCCCCACCGCTTTTAAGAGTTTGGGCCGCAGTCACAAAAGCTGGACTGCCTCTGAGTAATTTCCACGGTGGTGTAAAAGCGGCCATCTGATCGTTTACCATTGATGCTCCAGGCCTGCCACCTGTCGACCAGTCAGAATATTGTTGCCGTTAGTGGACTGTGAGGGGGGGGGGGAGGAAGGAATTTCCTGGAATCCAGCTTGCTGGGCTACAACCTGCGACGGATTTTAGGACCTTCCTGGACGGCTTGCGCTGAGCAAAGTCAGTGGGGGAAGCTGAATATGCTTAAGGACGGAGGGATTCACTGAACTGAGTGATTCGTTTAAACCCCCCTGGCGAAAAGAGTCGTAAAAGAGAAGGACCAGGGGGGACGTGATAGCAGTCTTCCAATATCTCAGGGGCAGCCCCAAAGAAGAGGCAGTCAAGCTATTCTCCAAAGTGCCTGAAGGCAGGACAAGAAGCAACGGATGGAAACTCATCAAGGAGAGAATCAGCCTAGAACTAAGGAGAAATTTCCTGACAGTGGGAACAATTAGCCAGTGGAACCACCTGCCTCCAGAAGCGGTGAATGCTCCATCACTGGAAGTCTTTAAGAAGAGACTGGACAGCCCTTTGTCTGAAATGGTATAGGGTTTCCTGCCTGAGCAGGGGGTTGGACTAGATGACCTCCAAGGTCCCTTCCAACTTTATTTATTATTATTAAAACGGGACACAACTCCCTTAGCGACGCCTTAGTGATGGAAATTCTGCTGATTGTAAGCCAAGGACCACATTGGAGCCCAACAGTTTTGGTCATTAAGTGAGACATTTGTTCAGCCCCATTACAGGACTTTTCTCGCCGCAGTTGCTGTGTGAATCACTGCAGTGGATAAGTTAGTAATCCGGTCCTTAAATGAATCCACCCCTCCTCCCTCGCTGACTTGGCTTATCAAAAGGTCACAAAAGGGGGACCACGTGACTCTCCCCGGGGCGCTGCGACCGTCGTAAATATGAGTCGGTTGCTAAGCGTCTGAATTTGGATCGCGTGACCGTGGGGATGTTGGAACAGTCGTTAAGCGTGAAAAGGGATCATAAGCCACATTTTTCAGTGCTGTGGTCACTTTGAACGGTCACTAAACGAAGTTGTTGTAAGTCGAGGACAAGCTGAGCTAAGAAAATTGATATGGCTGTCCAACTCAGGGAGACTCTGGGAAGCTTACAGAAATAATACCCCACCACAAAACACAATGAAACACACACACACACACACCTCATTGCATCACCAACTGGACGAATTAATTTGTCTGAGATGGTTACAGTATAAGGCAGGGGTCCTCAACCTTGGCTCTTTTAGGACTGGTGGACTTCAACTCCCAGAATTCCTGAGCCAGCATGAGGGAACTATGGCCCCCCTCATGAGTCTTGGACTTCAACTCCCAGAATTCCTGAGCCAGCCTGGCTCAGCTTGGAAACCTCTCCCTTTTCCCTCAGCATGGCTGGCTCAGGAATTCTGGGAGTTGAAGTCCACCAGTCATAAAGCGGCCTAGAGCAGGGGTAGGCAACCTCGGCTCTTTTATAACTCGTGGACTTCAACTCCCAGAATTCCTCAGCCAGCATGGGGGAACTAGGGCCTCCTCATGACTCGTGGACATCAACTCCCAGAATTCCTGAGCCAGCCTGGCTCAGCTTGGAAACCTCTCCCTTTCCCCTCAGCATGGCTGGCTCAGGAATTCTGGGAGTTGAAGTCCACGAGTCACAAAAGAGCCAAGGTTGCTTAGCCCTGGTATAAGGCAGGGGTCCTCAACCTTGGCAACTTTAAGACTTGTGGACTTCAACTCCCAGAATTCCTCGAGCCCCTTGCAAATTAAAGGAATGCTAAGTCTCCTCAACGCCAGCTCAAGTCAGAAGTTAACAGAATAAACAGAGTCGGAAGGGACCTTGTAGGTCATCTAGTCCAACCCCCTGCTCAAGCAGGAAACCCTATACCATTTCAGACAAGTGGCTGTCCAGTCTCTTCTTAAAAACTTCCAGTGTTGGAGAATTCACCGCTTCTGGAGGCAGGTCGTTCCACTGGTTAATTGTTCTCACTGTCAGGAAGTTTTCTCCTTAGTTCCAGGTTGCTTCTCTCCTTGATTAATTTCCATCCATTGCTTCTTGTCCTGCCTTGAGGTGCTTTGGGGAATAGATTGACTCCCTCTTCTTTGGGGCAGCCCCTGAGAGATTGGAACACTGCTATCATGTCCCCCCTCATCCTTCTCTTCATTAAACTAGACATACCCAATTCCAGCAGCCTTTCCTTATATGTTTTAGCCTCCAATCCCCTAATCATCTTTGTTGCTCTTCTCTGCACTCTTTCTAAAGTCTCAACACCTTTTTTACATCATGGTGACCAAAACTGGATGCAGCATTCCAAGTGTGGCCTTACCAAGGCCTTATAAAGCGGTATCAGCACTTCATGTGATTTTTATTCTATCCCTCTGTTGATGCAACTCTGTTAATGCTGCACGCTGCTCTATTCTATTCTGATATTCTGCAGTCCCTTTTTTCAGGACCGTTGTAACTCCAAACGGTCGCAAATGGTTATAAATTGAGGACTCCCTGCATTCCAGACCGTTCCCCCCCTCCAAAGGGTCCTTTGAAAAAAGCACAAGAAAAAGAAAAAAAAGAGAGCGCTGGGGGTTCAAATAATCCCTCTCGCCGTAATTATCACTCCAAGGGGCCAAGGTATATACATATTTTATTTTTTAAAAAGTTTACAGTTTCTTTAATTATACACAACTATTCTGAGAGGTTATAATCCTTAGAAGAGGCGTTCGCCACGGGGGGGGGGTGTCTGCCCACCCACTACCATCCACGCCACCGCCAGCCACATCATCGCAATGCCAAAAAGAGAGGAGGGGGGAGCTAGCTGGGGCAGCCAAGAGGTTGGGCGAGCTTCCCGTTTGACCTCTTCAAGTATTCACACGTTGTACCAAATACACTCCGGGAAATTAAGCAAAAACTAAAAGAACAAAACAAAAAAAAAACCCTGGCGATTTCTAAACGGGCCCCCCCATCCCCGCTTCGAGTTGCAGATCAACACGCAAGAAGGCGACGTTCTAGATCCCAAACCCAGAACGGTGCACGCTACATTGATCGCCCCTCGTTCCAAATCCGGGCTGGGAGACCCCAGCCTCGTCCAAAAGCTGACCTAGTTCCTATCCGTCTCCTTCTCGCGCCAAAAAGACCCCAATCAACCAAGCAAGAGAACTTTAACTGAAGTTCTCAGGAGTTTTACGTCCGTGCTGAAACCCCCCTCCCCAATCTCTGCTCTGGACTCACTAAATAAATAAATTTTTTAAAAAAGAAAATCTGAATTAAGGGGACAAGGCCGGGATTGTCAGGGTGACGTGGAGGCACTGCAGCCTCGCTTCCGTACACGGCTTAAGATACATCCAGGGTGGCTAAGGAAGGCCGCTCAATGGATGGATTGGGGAGATGGTGAAGAGATGAAAGAAAGTTAGGTGGCTTCAAAAATCCCCCTCCAGAAGACGGATCTAGATTGCTAACTGAAAAGGACGGGGTGGGAAGCGTCCCAGGCGGACGGCACGGCGCGCAAGAGATCCGCTTGGTCGCAATTGACTCTGGGTTGTCATCTCCACAGGCCGTCTGAAGAGAGCCATCAGCTCCACCAGGGGTTGGTGGTCACCAACTGAAGACCGTTGGCGAGTGGACATTGAACAACCCAGAGAAAGGAGGAGACAGCATCAACCTACGTTAAGGTCAAGGATGGGAAGGAGACCGAGTTGGAATCTGCTTCGTTTAGCTCAAAGCTTTTGAGATGGTTCCTTAACAAGGGTCTCTTCCAAGCTTGATCTCGCCAACATTTGGCCCACCATGATCGCTAGGTCAAGTCAACGCTAGGTCAAGCCAAAGCCAGGCCAAGGAACACCAGAAGTGCTTGCAGCGGGCTGTGTGATGCGTGTGTGTCTGTTGAAACCTACGTTCAAGAACTAATTTCACCTTCAACCATCATCTCGGCCATGAACGTTCAAGAGATGAGATGCCCCCCCCCCAAAGGACCTTTGCGAATCAAAAGTTTGGCTGGGCCGATTTCGGGAGCCAGAATTTGGTGCCGACGTGGGTCATCTTTGTTAAGTTTTCTCTCCTTAATTAAAGCCAGCATTGTGGCTTTGCTTGACGGGAAGGGGGGGGGGGAGAAGAAAAAAAAAAGGGATGTTAATTTATGAGCGGTCAACAATCTCAAAATATCAGAAGTCAGACTTTATTGTTTCAAAAAAAAAAAAAAAGATTACCTTCGTGAAGGGAATTAGAACACTAGCGTATTAATATATCTATCTATCTATATGTACAATCATGGGGAGAATGGTTTATTTCGCTCAAAGTGGCACTCCTATCATGATAGATAGCTTGGCACTCCAAAAAAATCTAGACCTCACAGCGCCTAGAGATCATTGCACAGGTCGACCAATTAGCAGCACAGTTAAGGCAGACCGAGCCCATCGTGCACTCCTCCCTGCCGGCTGGGGAGGATGGGGATGGGGTGGCAAATGCAGGAGGACAACAGGTTAGGGATAGGTAATCTTAAATCAGCGTTTCTCAATTTTAGCCACTTTTAAGATGGGCGGACTTCAACTGGCTGGGGAATTCTGGGAGTTGAAGTCCGCCCATCTTAAAGGGGCCCAAACTAAGACAATACTGATTGAGAAGGTCCATCTTATCTTCCATCAAGACCCAGAGTGACAATATGAGAGGGGTCCCCTATTCCAGAATCACTTCAGCTGCTCACAACCCCAATTTCACTGCTTGTTCCCCCCTCACCAACGTTTTCCAGGCAAAAAAATAAAAATAAGAGAATGACTATGAATAATTTTTGTGGGGGTTTTCCCCATCCTCACCCCCACTTCATGCCCAAGACGAGATAAGCTCTTGCTTTATTCCAAGAAAACAATCGTGCCAATTAAGGTCTACTTGACAGGTCTTTTCCACACGGGGAAGAAAAAGCAAGCAAAGCAAAGGGATGGCGGTTGAAGATCGGACTCGTTCCGTCAGCCTGCCCCCCCCCCTCAAAACACACACACAAAACTCACCAACTTCAAACCCCGATGGCATTTAAGAAGGATCGGGTGGGAAGGACGCAACTTCTCTTGACAGTCAACGTTCCTTCTTGATTCACCCAAGTTCTGATGATGATTACTAGAAGATACACCCAACTTTCCCGAGCCCTCTACTCAACATCCTGTCCCCCAAATCTCTAGAAATCCAAGGTGCAAGCTCCATCTCAAGGGACATCCGGGCCAGAGAGCAAGTTCCATCTCAAGGGACCTCCTTGCTATCCGCCCTAGTCAACCACCATCATTTCTGGTCTCCCGTTGGAGGGAAGGGGCAGTATGGAGCCATCGGGAATTCGGCTAGTCAAGGAAAGAAGTCATTTGGAGTCCCTTAAATACCACTTTTGACACCAACTGGCCCCCCTTCTTTAAAAGGAGCACCGCGTCTCGCCAAGCGTGATGGGACTTTCTCAGAACATCTGGCCAGCTCGGGCGAGCAACGGCAAAACGGACAGCAGAAAGGATGGCAAGTGCTGTCAAGGGACAGGGTGAGGTGGTGAGGAGGGAATTTACTAACCAAGTACCAGAACATCCTTTTTTTCACAGGCTCGGTCGAATCCACCTGGTCAGAAAGCTCTTCCAGATGTAGACGTTCACCTGGGCGGCATTTGCAGAATTATCAAGAGAACTGAGAAATGGGTGTGTGTAGAGTATCTCTGCTGGTGGTGGTTTGGACAAAAGGACCAAGATGGATTGGGTTCAAGGTACTTTGAGTTAGCGACCACCTCACTCACCCCTTGGACAGGACTGTCCCGCTTCCTTGTCCCTCGGAAAAAAAAAACCAAGATGACCACATATGACTTTCACGCTGACCTTCACATCTTTCCACCCCCGCTCCCCAGCCTGGCCCGACTTAGAAGACCATTATCACCATCACCTCCATCACCAGTCTAAGCAGACAGGAAGTCCGTCAGGAAAAAATGAAAAAAAAAAAAAAAGCATACTATACTCAGGATCACAGCTGCTTCGTAAAAGACGGGCACGTCAAGAACTCCATGCATTCAGTTGGTGGATCTTGTTGGGTGTTTAAAAAAAAAAATAAAGACCAAAAAAAGAAGAAGAAAGAAAAAAAAAAGGTGAACTCCATCGAAAAAAAGGGGTTAATAAAAGCAGCCAGGTTGAAACGAAGGCGCACCGTTGACTTCACGGCCTTATTATACTTTCCATCGATTAAATCGCGCGCGCGCGCACCCCAGTCCCCCCCCCCAAAAATTCTCTTTTACATTCTCAAATTGCTGTTCCGCATTTGCATCCGCGGGCGTCTGCTGTCTTTGGAACGCTCGACTTAAAAAGGAAAGAAAGGAAGGAAGAAAAAAAAAAAACGGGAAATTTTAAAAAGAAAAAGAAAAAAAAAGGGGGCGGGGGGGGGTAGGGGAGGGCATTATCCAGATTCTCTCCAGAGCAAAGCAGCAGGTTCCGGGGGAGGTGGGGAGGGGGATTTGAACTCAGCTGAAATGGAATTACGAAGAGATGCAAGCATGCGCCCGGGTTCATATTGCTACCAAGTGGAATGTCGGAAACGCACCGCAATGCATGTTTTGGGGGCTCTTTGAGAA
This sequence comes from Crotalus helleri, assembly GCA_024509115.1. Classification (NCBI taxonomy): domain Eukaryota; kingdom Metazoa; phylum Chordata; class Lepidosauria; order Squamata; family Viperidae; genus Crotalus; species Crotalus helleri. The sequence continues at coordinate 262,655 of JAKSXO010000086.1, forward strand.
ATGACCAAAAAAGAAACAAAAACGAAAAAAAAAAAATCAAGATCTAAAGGGTGGAGATATATATATATATATATATACACATATAATGTGTGTGTGTGTATATATATATATATACCTCTGAATGCTATTATTCATAAAAACCTTGTTTAGTAATAAAAAATTGCTTTGTTTAAATATGAATATTATAGTCTGCTTCTCAGCGCATGGTGAGGAAGTCAAGTCTCTCCGAAAAGCAGGACGCTGCTTCTACTACAATTCCATATCTTGGGCCTCGTCCTCGGAAAAGTCAGACATGGAACTTTCCGAAGAGCTGTCGCCGGTCCCTTCTTCCTGCTCTTTGAGGGCCTCCTCTGTTGCATATTTCTGAATGTATTCTGGAGGGAGGGAAAAACAGAGGAAACAATCAACTCCAATGATCCAAGATCAATCATCCATCCATCCATCCATCCATCCATCCATCCATCCATCCATCCATCCATCCATCCCTATCTATCTATCTATCTATCTATCTATCTATCTATCTATCTATCTATCTATCTATCTATCTATCTACTCTAATTATCTATCAATATTCTCTAATTATCTATCTATCTCTATCTATCTATCTCTAATCATCTATCATCTCTATCATCTCTCTCTAATTATCTGTCTATCTATCTAATCTATTATCTATCTCACTATTTATCATCTATCTATATCTATCTATTTATCTATTTATCTATCTATCTATCTATCTATCTATCTATCTTATTATCTATCTAATTATCTATCTATCTATCTACTCTCTAATTATCATCTCTCTATCATCTCTCTCTAATTATCTATCTGTCTGTCTATCTATCTAATCTATTATCTATCTCACTATTTGTCTGTCTGTCTATCAATCTCACTATTTATCCTGTCTGTCTGTCTGTCTATCTCACTATTTATCATGTCTGTCTGTCTATCAATCTCACTATTTATCCTGTCTGTCTGTCTATCATCCAGTCAGAGCTGAAGAAGCTTCTTGGATGAGAAGCGAAACGTCTTCAAAGAAAAGTAAGTAAGTCCAGTTGCTTCATGGAAAAGTACCTTTGGGACGCTCTCTCTCTCTCTCTCTCTCAGATTTATTGGCTGCCCGTCTTGCCACAAGGTTAACTCTATGGTCCCCACTGCATAGCCCTCTTTTCCACAGGAGTCCTTACCTTTAATTTTCTGCTTGTATTCTTCTGGTCGGTGAAGGTACATGGCTGCGGCGTCACCATTAAGGGGGTCTATGGGGTTGGGATAGGCCAGCAACTGGGGCAGGAACGACTCAAATATATTGGTAAGATCTGAAAGGATCAACACAAAGGGAAGCTTTAGGTTTTAACCATTAGCAGGGTTTTGGTGTTGCGGAAAGGGCTTGAAACATTTAGAAATGTAAAGCAGAGGCGGTTCACTTTTTAAATATTTTATTGCCCTGAAAAAAACTGGAAGTCACTACTTTCTTTTTTTTTAACCTCTTTTGGCATTTCTCCTTCTCTTTCTCGAACTTCCTCCATTTTTGTTTGTGCTTGTATTTAATTTTACAACAATTAATGAAAAGTCTTAGGGAAAAAACACGTGCAAAAGGTTTGAAAAACAACTTGTGGCTTCCAGAGTCTCCCCCTTCCCTTCGTCATACCGTTTTTCTCACTTCCCTGTCTTGAATTCCCAGGTTTTCTAGAACAGGGGGTCTTCCTCTGTTTGACCCAAAGACCCCTTCTCCTGGCCTCAAATAATGTCCTGATCCCACTGCCAGAGAATCAAAGCAGACTGTCCTTTTCTGCAAGCGTCTTGACAGTGACAGTCCCAAGCTCATCCCTAATTGCAAGGTCCTTGGTGCTCTCTGACTTTGCAGATCTTTTATTGCACTGATGATGTTCCCCAGTTTGGGAATGAAACGTCTGCAAAAAAATTACCAAGCTCAGAGAACACCAAGGACCCCACAGTCCTCTTCCTCTCTGCAAACCCCGTTCCCTTCTAGCACTGATGATGTTCCCTAGTTGGGTCATGAAATGTCTGCAAGAAAACTACCAAGCTCAGAGAGCACCTGGGACCCCACAGTCCTCCTCCTCCTCAATTTCAAATTGCTCTATTAACCCCAGGAAATAATATAATATAATATAATATAATATAATATAATATAATATAATATAATATAATATAATATAATATAATATAATATAATATAATATAATATAATATAATATAATATAATGTAATGTAATGTAACGTAATGTAACAATACAATACAATACAATATAATATAACGTAACATAACATAACATTATAATATAATATAATATAATGTAATGTAACGTAACATTATAATGTAATGTAATGTAACGTAATGTAACATAACATATTATAATATAATATAATATTATAATATAATAGCATAGCATAGTACAGTATAGTATAGCAGAGCAAATTAGAATAGAAGATATAGAAGAGAAAAGAAGAATAGAGTAGAATAGAACATATAGAATAGAATAGAGTAGAATAGAAGATACAGAATAGAGTAGAATAGATTAGAAGATATAAAACACAATAGAGTAGAATAGAAGATATAGAATAGAATAGAGTAGAATAGAAGATATAGAATAGAGTAGAAGATATAAAACACAATAGAGTAGAGTAGAGTAGAATAGAAGATATAGAATAGAGTAGAAGATATAAAACACAATAGAGTAGAGTAGAGTAGAATAGAAGATATAGAATAGATTAGAATAGAAGATATAGAATAGAGTAGAGTAGAGTAGAATATAAGCTGGAAGGGACCTTGGAGGTCTTCTAGTCCAGCCCCCCACTCAAGCAGGAGGACCTATACCATATCTCAGACAGGTATATACTGTATATATATGTCCAACCCCCTTCTTTTTAAGAACCACTGTTCTAGGACTTGTGCAAAAATGACCTGGATATGGAGTCCATCCCACAGAGACGACAAGGAAGGAAAAAACAAAGGAACAGGAAGCTGAGCAACATTGCCTTAACCCAACACGGATGGAAAACCTTTCAACTCGTGTTTGCCCCTCTTCTCCCTTCCTCTTTTTAAGTTTTTACCTGCTGGCTTCCAGTAACGGCCCCAATCATTTCAACCCATCATTTGTGACTGCCATCTTGATTTTTTTTTGACCTCCCTCCCGGTGGACATGTCTAAAAGGCAAAGGGATGGATGCGCTTCTCCAGTGCATTTTGCAAACCACCCCAATTTCTTGGGTTTTTTTGGTGTGTGTGTTTTTTTTAAGGAAAACAAAGAAACAAATGCAACCTACCGTAGAGAGCTGTCCAAGTCTGATTAATTACATCTAGACATACGGTTCCTGACCTGGAATACGCAAACAAAAAATAGTTTGGGACAATTCAACAAGAGTTCAATTCTGCCCGTGCCCCCGTGGGCATTAAGTGGAGCAGCTGGCCTGATAGATTAGATAATCTTTATTGTCATTTTTTTTCCCTGTGGGCACAACGGCACACATGAAAAACAAAATGTAGTGGCTTGCTCTCCAAATGTACACTTACATAGCACACGTTTAAAACATGTTCTATACAACATATGTATAGCCCTACACCCTTAAGTACGTAACATGTAAATATTAATCACTATCCATCTTGAAAACATAACGGAAGGAGGAAGCTTTAGAGCAGGGGTCTTCAAACTTGGCTCTTTGATGACTTGTGGACTTCAACTCCCAGAATTCCTCAGCCAGGCACGCTGGCTGAGGAATTCTGGGAGCTGAAGTCCACGAGTCATAACAGGGCCAAGTTTAAAGACCCCTGGTTTAAAGTTCACCAGGTTAACACTGTATGGGAGAAAATTGGGACTGAACCCCACAAAATTGGTTGTGCAAAATATTTCCTCTATTTTGAATGAGAAACTCATTCAAAAGGATCTAAGATAACACTTCTCAACCTTGGTGAGCTTAAGATGGGTGGACTTCAACTCCCAGAATTCCCCAGCCAGCTGCTGTCTCTCTCTATATATATCTACTCTCTAATGGTCTATCTCTACCTATCATCTAATAATCTAATCTAATCTAATCTAATCTAACTATCTTCTAATTATCTACCTCTATCATCTCTCTAATTATCTATCTATCTATCTATCTATCTATCTATCTATCTATCTATCTATCTATCTATCTATCTATCTATCTACCTACCTACCTACCTACCTCTATCTCTAATTATCTAATCTATCTAATCTATCTATCTATCTATCTATCTATCTATCTATCTATCTATCTATCTATCTATCTATCTATCTATCTATCTATCTATCTTCTAATTATCTACCTCTATCATCTAATTATCTCTAATTTCTCTATCTTCTAATTATCTATTTACCTCTATCATCTCACTAATTATCTCTCTAATCTATCTTCTCTCTCTAATTAATCTATCACCTCTCTAATTATCTGTCTGTTTGTCTGTCTATCTATCTAGTTACAACAGCACTGAAAAAAGTGACATGACCATTTTTCACACTTACGACCGTCGCAGCGTCCACACGGTCACGTGATCAAAACTCATGACCCTGGGACGCCGCAACCATCATAAAGGTGAGTCACTTGCCGAGCGTCCGAATTTTGAGCAGGTGACCCCGGGGATGCTGCAACAGTGGTTAAGTGTGAAAAACGGCCCTCAGTTGCTTTTTTTCAGTGCCGTTGTAACTTTGAACAGTCACTAACTGAATTGTTGTAAGACAAAGACGACCTGTATAAAAATGACTAGCTGCAGGCCCACCTTAACAGAAAGGAACCATTTCTTGCCATAGCTCCAGAAATTTTCAATTTTTTAATTTCCAATCTGGCAATCAAGGCAACGCCAGAGGAAGCAGCTGTTATGGCTGTGCTTGATGCCCCGTTTCTCTTAATGTCCAAGAAGGCGAAGGGAAGCTGCAGGCCCTGGGGACTGCCTTTAAATCAACCCAAGGTGAGTTAATACGTGGTGACAGCTGTGCTCCTAGTTGGCATTTTAAAAATAACTCCTCTTCTAAGCCAAGTCATTTCCGGTATCTAGACTAGCTAAGGTTTATCCGAAGGCAGGCTGAGCGATGCAGTGACCCCCATCTTTCACGAGACGGGAAGTTGGAAGACCATCTTAACTCCTCGGCTTCTCCTTAGGGAAAAAAAAGTGAAGATAACTCAGGGGTCTTCAAAATTGGCCCTTTTATGACTTGTTGGACTTCAACTCCCAGAATTCCTCAGCCAGCCTCCATTTTGTTTATTAGATTTAATACAGGGGTCTTCAAATATGGCCCTTTTAGGACTTGTGGACTTCAACTCCCAGAATTCCTCAGCCAGCCTCCATTTTGTTTGTTAGATTTAAGACTGGGGTCTTCAAACTTGGCCCTTTTATGATTTGTCGGACTTCAACTCCCAGAATTCCTCAGCCAGCCTCCATTTTTGTTTGTTAGATTTAAGACAGGGGTCTTCAAACTTGGCCCTTGATGACTCGCGGACTTCAACTCCCAGAATTCCTCAGCCAGCCTCCATTTTGTTTGTTAGATTTAAGACAGGGGTCTTCAAACGTGGCCCTTTTATGACTTGGCTGGCTGAGGAATTCTGGGAGTTGAAGTCCACAAGTCCTAAAAGGGCCAAGTTTGACGACCCCTGAGATAACTGGTGCTTAAAACCTCTTTTAAGTCAATGTTTCTCAGCTTTGGGGCCTTTAAGATGGGTGGACTTCAACTCCCAGAATTCTCTGCCTGGGGAATTCTGAGAGAGTTGAAATCCACCATTTTAAGGCCCGAAGGTTGAGAAACGCTGACTTTTACATGTTTTACTCGCTTCCTGTTGTAGGACTGGAGAAATGTAGAAAACCAAACGTCACCACATTCCCCCCCTCAAATAAAATATAATTTCAATGCAAACCAAAGTCACTTACGCTTCGTCAATGTTGGGATGAAAAATTTTATTCATGAATCCTAGGAAGGAGAGAAACACGAGAGACGTGAGAACGACTGAGCATCAAGCAAACATTCAGCACTTGCCAAAAGGAGATAGAAGAGCGAAACGGTGGAAAAAGTTCCCTCAGATTCAATGCTCTAAGTCAGGGGTCTTCAAACTGGGCCCTGTTATGACTTGTGGACTTCAACTCCCAGAATTCCTCAGCCAGGCACGCCTGGCTGAGGAATTCTGGGAGTTGAAGTCCACAAGTCATAAAAAGGCCACGTTTGAAGACCCCCCCCCCCGCTCTAAGTCAAGGGGTAGGCAACCTGGGTTCTTTTATGACTTGTGGACTTCAATACCCAGAATTCCTGAGCCAGCCATGCTGACTCAGGAATTCTGGGAGTTGAAATCCAGGAGTCATAAAAGAGCCAAGGTTGCCTACCCCTGCTCTAAGTCAAGGGATCTCCCAGCTTAACAACTTCTAAAACTTGTGGACTTCAACTCCCAGAATTCCTCAGAAGAACAGAGTTGGAAGGGACCTTAGAGGTCTTCTAGTCCAACCCCCTGCTCAGGCAGGAAGGCGCTATATACCCTTTCAGACAAATGGCTGTCCAATCTCTTCCAGTGTTGCAGCACCCACAACATCTGGGGGCAAGTCGCTCCACTGGTGAATTGCTCCGTTAGTTAATTAATAGTTTAATTAATTGTTCTAACTCAGGATGGCTGAGGAATTCTGGGAGTTGGGAGTGCCCAAGTCTTTGGCCAAGTTTGGAGACTCCTGCTCTAAGTGACTTTCTTAAGTTGTCAGTAACCACCATGCTTATTTATGGAGTCACTCTATCCAAGGATTCTCAGTCTCCAGTTCTTGAAACCATGACATTACGGTAAGTCCTCAGCTTACGGCCATTTGTTCAGCAACCGTTTGAAATTACAACAGACCCCTGGAAAAGTGACTTCCAACCCAAAGATTTATATCAGGGGTCTTCAAAATTGGCCCTTGGATGACTTGTGGACCTCAACTCCCAGTATTCCTCAGCCAGCCTCCATTTTGTTTCTTAGATTTAAGACAGGGGTCTTCAAAATTGGCCCTTTGATGACTTGTGGACTTCAACTCCCAGTATTTCTCAGCCAGGCACACTGGCTGAGGAATTCTGGGAGTTGAAGTCTGACAAGTCATAAAAGGCCAAGTTTGAAGACCCCTGCCTTGTATCTCCTCATGGGCAGTGATCAAAAGGCAACTGGCCGGTATTTATGACAGTTTTGCACCATCCCGGGTGCAAATCACGCGATCACCTTTTGCGACCATCCCATTCAGCTTCGGACAAGCCAAGTCAATGGGGAAAGCCAGATTTCGCTTAATTACTTTTAGCGATTCGCTTAATAGCGGTGGCATAAAAACCGGGCGAAACTCGCTGAACCACTGCCTTCCTTAGCAATGGGAATTTGGGGCTCTGTTGTGGTCGCCAAGTCATGGCGTCCCAGTAGTCGACTTCCCCAAAAGGAGCTGGCAGCTGATTCCAAAGGTGAATTGTCGGGTTCAGGAGAAATTGTTCAGGACTCCAGCATTAAGGACTGAATGCATCTAAAAAAGCAAATTATCTGGGATCTGGAATAGTGAAGGAAAGTAACACTCCAGTGGTTTGAGCCATGCACTACTACTACTACTACTACTACTACTACTAATAATAATAATAATCCCAAAACAACTGGAGCACCACTTGAACACCATCATCGGCATTGACAAATTCGCCATTAGTCAATTGCAAAAGGCGGCCTTACTAGGAACTGCTTCCATCCTGCGACGAGATCTGTAATACCATCAAACATCCACATCTGCCTCTCCCGGGTCCTGGGTAAGGACTCGATAGGTAGACAAAATGCCAAATCCAGTCTGAACATCTGGCTGACTGTGCGATGATCCATAATAATAATAATAATAATTATAATAATAATTATAAAGTTGGAAGGGACCTTGGAGGTCATCTAGTCCAACTCCCTGCTCAGGCAGGAAGCACTACACCATTTCAGACAAATGGCTGTCCAGTCTCTTCTTAAAAACTTCCAGTGTCGGAGCATTCACCGCTTCTGGAGGCAGGTTGTTCCACTGGTTAATTGTTCTCAGTGCCAGGAAATTTCTCCTTAGTTCTAGGTTGCTTCTCTCCTTGATTACTTTCCATCCATTGCTTCTTGTCCTGTCCTTCTGGTGCTTTGGAAAATTGCTTGACTGCCTCTTCTTTGGGGCAGCCCTTGAGATACTGCAAGACTGCTATCACGTCCCCCCTCGTCCTTCTCTTCATTAAACTAGACATACCCAATTCCAGCAGCCGTTCCTTATATGCTTTAGCCTCCAGTCCCCTAATCATCTTTGTTGCTCTTCTCTCTACTCTTTCTAGAGTCTCAACGTCTTTTTTACATCGTGGTGACCCAAACTGGAGGCCCTATTCCAAGTGTGGCCTTACCAAAGCCTTGTAAAGTGGTATTAACCCTTCACGTGATCTTGATTCTATCCCTCTGTTCATGCAGCCTAGGACCGTGTTGGCCTTTTTGGCTGCTGCAGCACACGGCTGGCTCGCATTTAAGTGATAACCATTTAAAAAACTTTAAAGGGTTCCTCATAAGCTGAACTATAAACTTGCTCTTGATGGCCTTTGTGGAATTTGTCCCAGATGGATTTTTTTTTATTAATGGCAATGTTTAATCTCTTACCTATAGATGGGGATTTGAAAGGATATTTGTCAGGAAGGTCCACTCTAACTTTCCACACCCCACCTTCGTATGGTGCTGCAATTGGAAGATTTTACAAAAGAAAAGTTAGTTGGATATTTCATTGATGCTTCCATACATAACATTATTTAGCTGGACACCCAATTCTAACAAACAGGCTGGAGAATTAAGAGCTTGCATCAGTAGGTTAGTATTTCTTATTTTGAGATTTTAGTTGCTGGCTTCTAAATATATCAGTTTTGACAGCTATCGGCAGCCAGAGAAGGCAATGCCCACTTAGAGGGATTTGAAGCTTAACCCAATGTAAAATGTCTCCTGTGCCAACCTGGGCATTGGACACCTCCCCAAATTATCTCTCCCCCCCCAATCCTCCCTCCATCCTCCAGAGGTCAACCACCAAGGAAAAAAAAAAGTTTCTTTCCAACATCTTTATGCGACTCGGGAGTATACCTACTTCCTTGTGGTCCATAAAACTTCACTACAAATTCGTTGAGTCCTCCTAGGATTGTGACTTCGTGTTTGCTCTCAATACTGAAGGCGTCGGAGTCAAGGAAAATGTTGGATGCAAAGACGAATTAAGAAATCTGTTACACTTAAGAAAAGTCAGCAATCCAGGAATGGGCAAGAATTGAATTCATTCAAATGCTTCTGAATCATCCTGAAATGATTATTGAAACTCAATTATATTTTTAAATCTGTCTGTCTATCTATCTTCATCATTATCTATCTATCTATCTATCTATCTATCTATCTATCTATCTATCTATCTATCTACCATCTATCTATCTATCTATCTATCTGTCTATCTGTCTGTCTGTCTATCTATCTATCTATCTATCTATCTATCTATCTATCTATCTATCTATCTATCTATCTATCTATCTATCTATCATCAGTCTTTTTCTGTCATCCATCCATCTCTCTATATCTATCTATCTATCTATCTATCTATCTATCTATCTATCTATCTATCTATCTATCTATCTATCTATCTATCTATCTATCTATCTACCTACCTACCTACCTACCTACCTACCTACCTACCTACCTACCTATCTATGTAGGTCTTTGGTTATTCGGGTTTCCTCCCGTGTCAAATTGGAAGTGTCTTGGCGACATTTCGACGAAGTCCCATTCGTCATCTTCAGGTTGGTGTTTTCGGCTTCGTGCGTCTAGGAAGAAACAGCTATGATCACACATTGTTCCTAGAAGCACGAAGCCGAAAACACCAGCCTGAAGATGACGAATGGGACTTCGTCGAAACGTCGCCAAGACACTTCCAATTTGATGCAGGAGAAAACCCGAATAACCAAAGACCTACATACAAACACCCACAAAAACCTCAGAAAACCTATCTATCTATCTATCTATCTATCTATCTATCTATCTATCTATCTATCTATCTATCTATCTATCTATCTATCTATCTATCTATCCATCCATCCACATCTCTCTATCCATCTCTCCGTATCCATCCATCTCTTCTCTATTCATCTCTCCATACGTATCTATCCATCCATCATCCACATCTCTCTATCTCTCTGTATTCATCCATCCATAAATGAGGACTCAGATTGTTGGGGTGCGAGAGGCCGACTTTGGAAACCACCTAGGGAGGGCTGTAAAGCACTGTGAAGTGGTGTATCAATCTAAGTGCTATTGTTAAGGGAAAAGGAAGGAAGGAAGGAGGGAGGGAGGGAGGGAGGGAGGGAAGGAAGGAAGGAAGGAAGAGATCCTGGTGGCGCAGTGGTTAGAATGCAGTGTTGCAGGCTAATTCTGCCCATTGCCAGGTGTTCAATCCTGACCGACTCAAAGTTAACTTAGCCTTCTGTCCTTCCAAGGTCAGTAAAATGAGGACCCAAATTGTTGGGGGGGGGCACAGGCTGACTCTGTAAACTGCTGAGAAGGCTGTCAAGCACTGTGAAACGGTATATAAGTCTATGTGCCATTGCTATTGCTACGTAGAGGTTTAAGTGCTGGCGGGTCTGACATTTCCATTCATAGGACGCCGTGTCTCTAATCTCTTTTTCTTCTTCCAAGACGGAGCGTCTTAATTTGCTTCCCTTCAGCTACAGCAGTGTTTCTCAACCTTGACCATTTTAAGGCATGTGGACTTCAACTCCCAGAATTCCACAGCCATGCTGGCTGTGGAATTCTGGGAGTTGAAGTCCACATGCCTTAAAATGGTCAAGGTTGAGAAACACTGAGCTACAGCCTCTCATGCTGGAAACCACGCCAAGGGAGGGAATGGCTGCTTTAGCCGCTCCAAGACTTGGCTGTTGGCAAATCATAGCTTGAGTTGCAGAAGACCCGAGTTGGCGGTTGGGTGGTAGAACTTTGGCAACGATCTCCAGGTCTGATGCCTCGTTGTTCGTGGGTTTTCTGAGACGCTGGCCACCGCCCAGCCCCTTCCCAAAGCCAGGGTAACATGCTGGCACGTCGGTTGCCACGAAACGGACCCGTGCGTCAAGACAGAGGGGAGGGTGGGAAAAGTTCTACGTCGCCACAAAACTTCCACTTGAGGAAGAAATGCACAGAGAAGACACCGCCCCGGGGCCGGCTTCACCAAGGCAAGATAAAGGGAAGGGAAAAAGACATGAAGAAGAAGAAGAGATAAAAGACAGAAAAACGAAGAAGACAGAGTAATAAGCTCGTCTGCTCTCTGCAGAAGACCCAAGCGGGCTCCAGAAATCTCTCGAGCAAAATGGCAGAAGTCACTGTCCTTGGAAATGGGCCAGCGGGACGGAACCTCGGTTTCCTGTCCAAACTTGCTAGCTTTTCCTAACTCCCAAATTTCCAAATTGGAAACTCTCGAGCAATAATAAAGAGACCATTGGGCCTCCCCAGAATCCCCCAGCCAGCGTGTCCATTGGAAAATTCTGAGAATTGAAGGCCACCCATCTTAAAACATGCTAGCTGGGGAATTCTGGGAATTGAAGGCCCCACATCATAAAGCATTCTGGCTGGGGAATTCTGGGAATTGAAGGCCACCCATCATAAAGCATGCTGCCTGAGGAATTCTGGGAGTTGAAATCCACCCATCTTAAAATATTCTGGCTGGGGAATTCTGGGAATTGAAGGCCCCACATCTTAAAGCATGCTGCCTGAGGAATTCTGGGAGTTGAAGTCCACCCATCTTAAAGCATTCTGGCTGGGGAATTCTGGGAATTGAAGGCCACCCATCATAAAGCATGCTGGCTGGGGAATTCTGGGAGTTGAAGTCCACCCATCTTAAAATATTCTGGCTGGGGAATTCTGGGAATTGAAGGCCACCCATCATAAAGCATGTTGGCTGGGGAATTCTGGGAATTGAAGGCCACCCATCATAAAGCATGCTGGCTGGGGAATTCTGGGAGTTGAAGTCCACCCATCTTAAAATATTCTGGCTGGGGAATTCTGGGAATTGAAGGCCACCCATCATAAAGCATGCTGGCTGAGGAATTCTGGGAGTTGAAGTCCACAAGTCATCCAAGGGCCAAGTTGGAAGACCCCTGGCTCACTTCCCTCTTACTCAAAAGCAATTCCAGGTATTTTAAGAAGTTCCCCCTGCTGATATTTCCTAGCTGCTATTCAATTTTCCTATTATTTTTTTTCCCCAACGGACTCCTCTTCTATTTCAGCCATCAATTCACTAACTGTTCAAAAGACTTTCTCTGCAAGAACTATCAGAATTCAAAGAGAGCGTGAGAAAGAAAAAAACAACAACCCCGAACTGGAAAATACAAAGAGACTTGCCAATCTGCCCCCCCCCTCCATTTACCCACAGGAAAAAGTCATGCAAAAGCCCAGTTAACCCCCCCTCCCAAAAAAAGGGGGGAGGGAAAGCTGTTTTTGAATCTCAAATATTCCTTTGGCCTCAAATAACCCGCTGAAAGAAACATCACCCGAAGCTCGGATTGTGCCAAATCTGAAACCGGGCCCTCGCTAGACAATAGTTGTGTTATTTTCAGAGAGGGCAGCTGCTGATTTCACTTTTCTTGAGACAATTTGGGGGGGGGGAGGAGAAGGAGGAGAATGCAGAAGTGCCTTTTTGTTAAAAAGAAAAAAGACTGGTCCAAACAGGCTTTCAAGGACAGGGCTGAAAGCAACAATAAAAGGAGACAAAAAAACAAAATAATAAAAAAAACTCTCTTTTTATCCCTAAAGTTCGTCATAGGAATTGAGCCTGGAAGCAGAAAATTTAACCTGGATCAGAGTGAACAAACCCCTTCTAGCACTGAGGATGTTACCTAGTTGGGTCATGAAACGTCTGCAGGAAAACCACCAAGCTCAGACAGCACCAAGGACCTCATAGTCCTTGTCGTTGTCCTCGTCCTTTTCCATTGCCCAAATCTCCTTCCTTCTAATGCTGATGATGTTACCTAGTTGGGTCATGAAACGTCTGCAAGAAAACTGGCAAGCTAGAAGAGCACCAAGGACCTAACCCTCCTCCTCCTTTTCCATTTACCAAATCCCCTTCCTTCAAACACTGATGATGTTACCTAGTTGGGTCATGAAATGTCTGCAGGAAAATCACCAAGCTCAGACAGCACCAAGGACCACCACCTCCTCCTCCTCCTTTTCCATTTATCAAATCCCCTTCCTTTTAACACTGATGATGTTCCCTAGTTGGGTCACGAAATGTCTGCAAGAAAGCCACCAAGTTCAGAGAGCACCACAGTTCTTCTCCCCCTCCCTCCTCCTTTTCCATTTCCCAAATCCCCTTCCTTCTAGTGCTGATGATGTTACCTAGTTGGGTCATGAGAGGTCTGCAAGGAAACAAGCTCAGAGAGCACTGAGGACCCCTCAATCCTCCTCCCTTCTTCATCCCTGTCATCACATTTTTCCTCCTTCTCCTTTAGCGCAGGCCGAGAACTGGGGTGAGATTTTTCACGTCGGAAATTCACCAAACAGCCAAATTCGACTTCTGACTCAACCCCCTCCCCTGCAGTCCTTGACTTACAACGGTTTGTTTAGCGGCTATTCGAAGTTACAATGGCACTGGGAAAAAAGTGGCTTCTGACCGTTTTTCACCCTTACGGCCGTGGCCGCATCCCCACAGCCGCGTGATCAGAATTCAGACCCTTAGCAAGCGGCTCGTATTTATGACGGGTATGCAGTGTCCCTGGGGGGGGGGTGTCACGTGATCCCCTTTTGGGACCGTCTGACAAGCAAAGTCAGGGGGGGAAATCCAGATCCACTTAACAACCGTGTTACTAGCTTAACAACTGCAGTGGCGAGAAAGGTCGTGAACTGGGGCAAAATTCACTTAACAAATAATAATAAAGTTGGAAGGGACCTTGGAGGTCATCTAGTCCAACCCCCTGCTCAGGCAGGAAACCCTAGACCAGTGGTTCTCAACCCTTTTAATGCCGCGACCCCCAACCGGTCGTAAGTCGAGGACTACTCAACCGGTCGTAAGTCGAGGGCTACTCAACTGGTGCAGCACCGTTTGCAGAATGGGACTTTTGGCGGGCTCAGCAGGGCAGAGACAGCCTGGACAATTCCTATTGGCTTTTGAAAGCCAATAGAATTAGACTCTATTCAAGAGAGTCTATACTATTGGCTTTCAAAAGCCAATAGAATAAAAGGGAGTAGCACAGCTAAGGAAAAGGGGAAAAAAATGGCGGACTGCATTGTTTGGCGACCCCCATGAAATGGTCGTTCGACCCCAAATGGGGTCCCGACCCACAGGTGGAGAACTGCTGTCTTAGACCATTTCGGACAAATGGCTGTCCAGTCTCTTCTTAAAAACTTCCAGTGTTGGAGCATTCACCACTTCTGGAGGCAGGTTGTTCCACTGGCTAATTGTTCTCACTGTCAGGAAGTTTCTCCTTAGTTCTAGGTTGCTTCTCTCCTTTGGTTAGTTTCCATCCGTTGCTTCTTGCTTCGCTTAGCAACAGAAACGTGAGGCTGAAGGGTAGTCGTTAAGCCGAGGACTCTCTTTATTGGCAGTTCAAAACAGCAAAGCCTTGACCCACAGACCTGGCCAGTTGAACCCAGTCCGAAACAGCAAAGCCTTGACCCACAGACCTGGCCAGTTGAACCCAGTCCGTCCAATCTGAATTTTGAAGGCCTCCCGTGGATTGTGGCTAATTGCTCCTGCCAAACACCCTTTCAACCAGCACACCGAATCCCAGAAAAACAGATTTTACATAAGACACCACAACAGCAGTAGGCTCACACCCTATTCTGGCCTGGCTGGTGTGATTGTGGCTCCCCAACTATGAGTAAAAACCAGTATGCCCAGTTCAGATAGCCGAAGATTAATTTGAATGGAATAAAAATCCAGCTGGAAGCCAGTTCTGGAACTTCTCCAGATAGCTTGTGGCCTAGAAATGACACATGGGTTCCTGGGATTGTGAAATGTTTACTCAGGCCTGTATGGCACTGGCAGTTTCCAGTAAGAAGAATATGGCTTTAGGTTTGATGAACAACTATTTATATTGCCATATCTAAGTGAAAAACAGGAAGTCTGGATAATTAAGATGAGGTTGCCAGCAAGTTCCTGCAGGCTTCTCCCTTTGCTGTTCCAATTTAAATGCTGTACTTAAATTGTTATTGCTAATCCTGGGAAATATCTGCCTCTCTCTCTCTCTCTTGCTCCTAATTTGGCCATTTTAAGAGGGGTGGACTTCAACTCCCAGAATTCCCCAGCCAGCCTTTGAAGATGGGTAGAGTTCAGCACGCCAGGTGAGGGACTCTGGGAATTGAAGTCCACCTCTCTTGAGGTTGCTATCCACTTTCTAAAGTCAGTGTGGTCCCAATCTTGGCTACTTTAAGAGGACTGGACTTCAACTCCCAGAATCCCCCCTCCAGCCAGCATGTTGAAACCCACCCATCTTCAAGGCTGGCTGGGGAATTCTGGGAGTTGAAGTCCACCCCTCTTAAAGTGGCTATCCACTTTCTAAACTCAGTATGGTCTCAATCTTGGGTACTTTTCAGAGGGTGGACTTCAACTCCCAGAATTCCCCAGCCAGCCTTTGAAGATGGATAGAGTTCAACACACCAGGTGGGGGACTCTGGGAACTGAAGCCCGCCTCTCTTGAGGTTGCTATCCACTTACTAAGGCAGTGTGGTCCCAATCTTGGCTACTTTGAAGAGGGGTGGGCTACAAATCCCAGAATTCCCCAGCCAGCCTTTGAAGATGGGTGGACTTCAACATGCTGGCTGGGGGAATTCTGGGAGTTGAAGTCCACCCCTCTTCAAAGTGGCCAAGATGGGTTCACACTGATTTAGAAAATGGACAGTTTTTATTTCCTCGGCCTCTGCAAGCAGCATTGTACAGATGGGGCATTAGCGCACACGTTGCTTACCCAAGAGGCTTTTTATGGCAACACCAGGGCGGCTGATCTCTCCGACAACTAAGCAGGGCACATTTTGTTCAAGACGGCAAAGGTTTCCAGCCAGAGTGAAACTGTTTTTTTCACACACACACACACAAACCACAATATCTGTTCCCCAAAGAAACGTAACCGAAGTTAACCGTTGCCACTTGAAAAGAAAATGAGATTAAAAAATGAAGGAAACGGTACAGGTAGCCCTGGATTTACAACGCTTCATTTAGTAACCGTCCAAAGTTACAAACAGCGATGAAAAAAGCGACTTAGGACTGTTTTCCAGACATACGACCGTCGCAGCATCAAAATTCAGGTGCTTTTGACTCAATTTATGACGGTCGCCGTGTCCTGGGGGGGGAGGTCATGTGATCCTCTTTTGCGACCTTCCCACCACCAAAGTCAGATTCACTTAACAACCGTGTCATTAACCAAACAACTGCCTGGGATTTACTTCACAACTGTGGCGGGAAAGGTCATAAAATGGGGCAAAGCTCACTTAACCAATGTTTCACTTAGCAACATAAAATTTGGGGTCAACTGTGGTCATAAACTGAGGACTAACTGAACTGCCTTCACTGGAAAATGGATTTTCAGAGATATAGATCTGAATTGAAAGTAGCCCATGTTGAACTCTGTGTGTGTGTGTGTGTGTCTGTATATACATACATACACACAATACAGACACACACACATATATACAGACACACACACACACACATATAGAGAGAAAGACAGCACAAACAGCACAGGAAATGATTTATGATGGTTTGCCTTATGTCATAAAATGATTTGTGATAAGGCTTACGCCACACAAAGTTGTATAAAATTTGCCACATGGTGTAACGTTTCACTAGGCTAAAAGTTACGGGGACGAGTATTTTAATCAGATAGTACATAGATCAAGGGATGCAGTTGGGAAACAACATCCCCCTCATGACTTGCGGACTTCAACTCCCAGAATTCCTGAGCCAGCCTTTGGGGACCTCTTGGCTCAGGAATTCTGGGAGTTGAAGTCCACAAATCATATAAAAGCGTAGTTCCCCACCTCGGATTTCGACAATAGCACCCATAAATACTTAGCTCTTTTACTAGGGGTAAAGTCCTTGACTTACGACCGTTCATTTAGTGACAGCCGTGAAAAAAAAAGGTTTTTCACACTTGCACCAACCCCGGCCGGGCGATCAAAGTGAAGATAGCTTGGCAACTGGCCTTTACTTATAACGGTTGCACCACCGGAGGGTCATGGGATCACCTCTTGCGACCCCGCTTAGCAATGGAGATTTGGAGGCTCCGTTGCGGTCATAAAGCGAGGACTGCCTGTAGAGCCGAGGCTGGCGCAACCCGGATGGCGTAACGGCCGTGATATAAATAGGGCTTGTTTTTTTCATGTTACACGTTGGCCGAACGGGTCTTTCAGGCTTTGGAAATACACCGGGCTAGGAGTGGAAAGTTTGCACAACTTCATGGTAGCAACAAGAGGGTGAACATACACATTGCGAACATTCCTTCCACTGGAAGGAATCGTGAAAGTCCAGTCACAGGTACTCCTCAACTTACAACAGTTCATTAAGTGGAAACTAATGGAAACTCATCAAGGAGAGAAGCAATCTGGAACTAAGGAGAAACTTCCTGACAGTGAGGACAATTAACCACTGGAACAGCTTGCCACCAGAAGTTGTGGGTGCTCCATCGCTGGAAGTTTTTAAGAAGAGACTGGACAGTCACATGTCTGAGATGCTATAAGTTCTCCTGCTTGAGTGGGGGGGGGGGTTGGACTAGATGACCTCCAAGGTCCCTTCCAACTTTATTTATTATTATTATTATAACCAAGGAGAGAAGCAACCTGGAACTAAGGAGAAACTTCCTGAGAGTTAGAACAATTAACCAGTGGAACCACCTGCCTCCAGAAGCGGTAAATGCTCCAACACTGGAAGTTTTTAAGAAGAGACTGGACAGCCATTTGTCTGAAATGGTCTAGGGTTTCCTGCCTGAGCAAGCGGTTGGACTAGATGACCTCCAAGGTCCCTTCCAACTTTATTATTATTATTATGGATCATTGCACAGTTAGCCAGGTGTTCAGACTGGATTTGGCATTTTGTCTACCTATCGAGTCCTTACCCAGGACCTGGGATAGGCAGATGTGGATGTTGGATGGTATTACAGATATCGTCGCAGGATGGAAGCAGTTCCTAGTAAGGCCGCCTTTTGCAATTATTATTATTATTATTATTATTATTATTATTATTATTATTATTAGTGAAGCTTCCAACATTCAACTGTGACCTACGACTCATCTTTCACACTTAGCGGCCGTTGGAGTGTCCCCAGGGTCACGTGATCCAAATCCAGAAACTTCACAACCGGCTCGTATTCCTAATCAACTTACAACTGTTTAGTGACCACAGTTACAACGGCAGCGGAAAAGGTGATTTAGGACCGTTTTTCACACTTAACGATCGTCGCAGCATTTCTCCCGGGGTCACAGGATCAAAATCCGGACACTTGGCAACGGACTCACAGTTACGATGGTCGCGGTGTCCCGTGGGGGGGGGCGCGATCCCCTTGCGCGACCTCAATGACTGGGGGGGGGAAGTCAGTGGGGGAAGCCAGATTGACTTAATGACTGTGTGACTCGCTTAACAGCCGGGATTCACTTAACGACAACGGCAAGAAAGGTCATAAAATGGGACACGATTCGTTTAACCACTGTTAGTGGTTAAACAGTGAGGACAATCAACCAGTGGAACTCTTTCCCTCAAGAGATTGTGGGTGCTCCAACACTGGAGGGTTTTAAGAAGAGACTGGACAGCCATTTGTCTGAAATGGTATAGAGCAGGGGGTAGGCAACCTTGGCTCTTTTATGACTTGCGGACTTCAACTCCCAGAATTCCTGAGCCAGCCATGCTGAGGGGAAAGGGAGGTTTCCAAGCTGAGTTCCCCCATTCTGGCTGAGGAATTCTGGGAGTTGAAGTCCGCAAGTCATGAAGGAGGCCATAGTTCCCCCATTCTGGCTGAGGAATTCTGGAAATTGAAGTCCACAGGTCATAAAGAGGGCCATAGTTCCCCCATGCTGGCTCAGGAATTCTGGGAGTTGAAGTCCATGAGTCATAAAAGAGCCAAGGTTGCCTACCCCTGGTCTAGGAGGCTCACCGCTTAGAACAGGAGGACTTAGGACAGGGGTAGGCAGCCTTGGCTTTTTTATGACTCATGGACTTCAACTCCCAGAATTCCTGAGCCAGCCGTGCTGAGGGGAAAGGGAGAAGTTTCCAAATTTAGCCATGCTGGCTCAGGAATTCTGGGAGTTGAAGTCCATGAGTCATAAAAGAGCCAAGGTGGTAATAATAATAATAATAATAATAATAATAATAATAATAATAATAATAATAATAATAATAATAATAGTAAAGTTGGAAGGGACCTTGGAGGTCATCTAGTCCAACCCCCTGCTCAGGCAGGAAACCCTACACCATTTCGGACAAAGGGCTGTTGCCTACCCCTGGTATAGGGTCTCCTGGCTGAGCAGGGGGTTCGACTAGAAGACCTCCGAGGTCCCTCCCAAGCCTATGATTCTATGCTTATTCAACCCAACGCCCATACCTCTACAAAGCTGGAGGTCAACAGAGCTGTGGCTATCTCTTCTTTCTATGGATGTGAGTCCTGGATTCTGTACCAAAGACACATCAAACAACAATTCTCCAAAGCGCCTGAAGGCAGGACAAGAAGCAACGGATGGAAACTCACCAAGGAGAGAAGCAACCTGGAACTAAGGAGAAACTTCCTGACAGTGAGAACAATTAATCAGTGGAACAACCTGCCTCCAGAAGCGGTGACTGCTCCAACACTGGAAGTTTTTAAGAAGAGACTGGCCAGCCATTTGTCTGAAATGGTATAGGGTTTCCTTCCTGGGCAGGGGGTTGGACTAGATGACCTCCAAGGTCTCTTCCAACTCTATTATTGTTATTTAAAAAGCAAGGAAGTCCAGTTGCCTCCTGAAGGTAGCATCTTTGGGACAAGTGTCACCTGGAGGACGGAGACTCTCCTTAGACCAGGGGTAGTCAACCTTGGCTTTTGATGACTCATGGACTTCAACTCCCAGAATTCCTGAGCCAGCCGGCTCAGGAATTCTGGGAGTTGAAGTCCACGAGTCATCAAAGAGCCAAGGTTGACTACCCCTGCCCTAGACATTCTCATCCGATGCTATTTCTTAAAAAGGGAAAGAAATGAACAGGAATTATTATTATGGATCATCGCACAGTCAGCCAGATGCTCAGACTGGATTTGGCATTTTGTCTACCTATCGAGTCCTTACCCAGGACCTGGGATAGGCAGATGTGGATGTTTGATGGTACTACAGGTATCGTCGCAGGATGGAAGCAGTTCCTAGTAAGGCCGCCTTTTGCAATTGACTAATAGTGAATTTGTCAATGCCAATGATGGTGTTCAAGTGGTGCTCCAGTTGTTTTGGGATTGCACCCAAGGAGCCTATGACTATTGGTACTACCCTTGCTTGCTTTTGCCACAGTCTTTCTATTTCTGTTTGTAGGTCTTTGTATTTTGTTATCTTCTCCAGTTCTTTCTCGTCTATTCTGCTCTCTCCAGACTTTTTTGTCTTTCTTATTGACAATTGTTAAGTCTGGGGTGTTATGTTGCAGGTGCTTGTCTGTTTGAATTCTGAAGTCATTTCAATAATAATAATAATAATAATATTTATTATTATTACTATTTTGTTGTTGTTATTCATGTCTCAACTTAGCTGTGACCTAACTAAAATGTTCCTAGCAGATGAATTCCTCTGCATACAGTTATCTACCAAGCTTCAACAGAATGGAAATAATTTGCTACTGTGTCCTTCTGATTTGTTTGCTTTCCAGTCTAGCCTACAGGTTTGAGATTTCCTGTCCAATATTAACCAGCACAGACCCTGCTTGATGCGTAGCGCTTAGCAAGGTCAGTCAAGTACATCCAAGTGGACGGTTATTTGGCTGCAGGCAGGAAAAGATTCAATCTCTTTCTTTCTCTCTCTTTCCCATACTGGATCCCCTTGGACTGGTTTTTGGTCAAAATTACCATGTTTGCCCGGAAAATAAGACCGGGTCTTATATTAATTTTTGCGCCAAAAGACACATTAGGTCTTTTTTTCGGGGGAAATACGAGACTAAATACATCCGCCTGGCGGATGCTGTTAACTGGGGCTTATATTACGAGCATCCTGGAAAAAAAAATTAAGGCTCTTATTTTCCGTTTGGGTCTTGTTTTCAGGGGAAACACGTCAGGAACTTGTAGAGGTGGGGACTTCAACTCCCAGAATTCCCCAGCCAGCAGTGCTAACCCAGGATGAAGACAAAGAGAGAGGCCACCTGGGGCAATCTGGGTTAAGTTGAAGCCCATGCCATCTTAAAGTTCCTGAGCGCTGATGGTGTTACCTAGTTGGGTTGTGAAACGTCTGCAAGAAAACAACCGAGATCAGAGAGCACTGAGGACCCAACAGTAAACAATAGCCTATTCAACAAACCACCAAGACCATTCCCACAGGGCCCCCACTAGTATAGAAAGAACAAATATCCCACACTTCTTTCTAGCACTGATGATGTTATCTAGTTGGGTTATGAAACGTCTGCAAGAAAACAACCATGCTCAGAGAGCACCAAGGACCCCACAGTTTTCCTTCCTTCCTTCCTTCCTTCCTTCCTTCCTTCTCCTCCTTTCCACCTTTCTAGCATTGATGATGTTACCTAGTTGAGTCAAGAAACGTCTGCAAGAAAACTGCCCAGCTCAGAGAGCACCAAGGACCCCATAGTTCTCCTTCCTTCCTTCCTTCCTTCACCTCCTTTTTCCTCCCTTCTAGCATTGATCATGTTCCCTAGTTGGGTCATGAAACGTCTGCAAGGAAACCACCAAGCTCAAAGAGCACCAAGGACCCCATAATTCTCCCTCCTTCCTTCCTTCCTTCCTTCCTTCCTTCCTTCCTTCCTTCCTTCCTTCCTTCCTTCCTTCCTTCCTTCCTTCCTTCGCTCCCTCCTTCCCTCCTTCTCCTTCTCCTTCCCACTCTCTTCTAGCACTGATGCTGTTCCTTAGTTGGGTCATGAAACGTCTGCAAGAAAACCACCAAGCTCAGAGAGCACCAAGGACCCCATAGTTCTCCTTCCTTCCTTCCTTCCTTCCTTCCTTCCTTCCTTCCTTCCTTCCTTCCTTCCTTCCTTCCTTCCTTCCCACCTTTCTAGCATTGATGATGTTACCTAGTTGGGTCATCAAACATCTGCAAGAAAGCCACCCCGCTCAGAAAACAACAAGACCCCACAGCCCCCCCTCCATTCCACAACTCCCCCATCCTTGACTTTCAACTGTTTAGTGATCAAGCAGCATTAAAAGAAGCGACTTATAACCATTTTTTCACACTTATGACCACCGCAGCAGCATCCTGGTCACATAACCAGCATTCAGACGCTTGCCAACTGACTCCTAGTTTACGACGGTTGCAGCCTCCTGAGGTCACACCGTCCCCTTTTGCGACCTCCTGACCTCCCTCCCTGAACAACTTCAGTGACTCACTTAACAACGGTGGCGAGGAAGGTCGTAAAATGGGGCAAAACTCACTTAAGGACCGTCTTGCTTAGCAATGGGAATTCGGGGGGGCTCAATTGTCGGGCGAGGACTACCCGCATTTTTACGAGCCCCTTGAGGAAAAGACAAAAGCGGAGGTCCGGCTTCCCAGCGTAGCTACGCACACCTTCCCAAGAATTGATTTCTGCAGAAGTTCTTAGAATTTTTTATCAGTGGTTGCAATCCGGATGCCCACAATCCCAACAGGTACAAGAGATTGTAAGGTGTTATTTGGAAGGTGTGGGTGCGCTTAGGAACAAGTGGCAGAGACAATCCGAGCTTGGGCAAAAGGTGTGTTGTTGTGCAGCAGCTCAGAGGGATCTTCGCAAAGAGGTCCAGAAACTTGTGATTTTTTTTTTTTTTTTTTTTTAAATTGAGACTCTCCCTATCCAGGTCAGTTCCACACCAAGAGGAAAAGAAGTCACCTTACTTGGATTTTTAAAATAGGATGACAATTTTAACGCAGATAATCCTGCACTCGTAACTGTTTGTTTAGTGACCAGAATGAATCGTTGTAAGTCAAGGGACTAGCTTTAGATGAGGAGCCGGATTGTTGGGGGCAAATAGGCTGACTCTGTTAAATGAGAGAGAGGGCTGTAAAGCACAGTGAAGTGGGAGATAATGGCTATTGATAAATCCTAAGGAAGGAAGGAAGGAAGGAAGGAAGGAAGGAAGGAAGGAAGGAAGGAAGGAAGGAAGGAAGGAAGGAAGGAAGGAAGGAAGGAAGGAAG
Organism: Crotalus helleri; assembly: GCA_024509115.1. Taxonomy (NCBI): domain Eukaryota; kingdom Metazoa; phylum Chordata; class Lepidosauria; order Squamata; family Viperidae; genus Crotalus; species Crotalus helleri. The sequence goes on from JAKSXO010000086.1 coordinate 285,929, forward strand.
GAAGGAGGGAGGGAGGGAAGGAAGGAAAGAAAGGAAGTAAGGAAAGGAAGGGAGGGAAGGAAGGAAGGAAAGGAAGGGAGGGAAGAAAGGAAGGAAGGAAAGTCAAGAAGGAAGGGAAGAAAAAAAGGAAAGGAAGGAAGGAAAGGAAAGAAGGAAGGGAAGGAAGGAAGGAAAGGAAGAAAGGAAGGAAAGAAGGAAGGGAAGGAAAGGAAGAAAGGAAGGAAAGGAAGGAAGGAAAGGAAAGAAAGGAAGAAAGGAAGGAAAGGAAGGGAGGGAAGGAAGGAAGGGAAGAAAGGAAGGAAGGAAAGAAAGGAAAGAAAAGAAGGAAGGGAAGGGAGGGAGGGAGGGAAGGAAGAAAAGGAAGAAAGGAAGGAAAAGAAGGGCCCTGACGGTGCAGCGCTTAGAATGCAGCATTGCAGGCTGACTCTGCCGACTGCCAGGAGTTCGATCCTGACCGGCTCAAGGTTGACTCAGCCCTCCATCCTTCCGAGGTCAGACAAACGAGGACCCAGACTGTTGGGGGCAAATAATACGCCGATTCTGTAAACCGCTTAGAGGGGGCTGTAAAGTACTGTGAAGCGGTATATAAATCTAAGTGCTATTGTGATAAACCACTTTTTTTTTTTTTAGTGCCATTGTAACTTCGAACGACCCTAAAAAAAGAACGGTCGTTAAGTCAAGGACCCGTGTCGCAGGACAGAAACAACGGACAGATAGCCTTACCAGCGCAAAAATTAGAATTACAATTAGAAACGCATGGCGGACGCATGGAAACCTGGTCCAAGAATGTATCCGCTAAAACAGCGTTTCCCAAACTTGACAATTTTAAGGCATGTGGACTTCAACTCCCAGAATTCCACAGCCAGCCATGCTGGCTGTGGAATTCTGGGAGTTGAAGTCCACATGCCTTAAAATTGTCAAGTTTGGGAAACACTGCGCTAAAATCTACCTTAATCTTTTTTTAGTTCTACTGATTTCCTGGCCTTCTTCCAGGGACAGAAGTTCCACCTTGGCAAAGCCTACCACGAACTCTCTCAAAACAAAAAAATATATATACATATTTTTTCAGCCGCGAGTTGCACGCTCTTCTCGCTGTGGCCCAACGCAACCAAACAAAGATGGCAAATTCAGGTGCTCCCCTTGTGTACGCAAACGGATTTGTCGTCCCTTTGAAATCTAGGCTGCTTCACAAGCCCGGAGAAGCCTCTGACTTTCGCTCAGCCTCAGTTTTACCACCTGGAAAATGGGAACACTGACCTATTTTGCTGAGATGCGAAAGCAATCGGGCCAGTGAGAAGCCCTATAATTAATGATGATTAATGGCATCACGTTAAGTCCTCCTTCCCTGCCGTCCCAACTGAGTGACAACATTTTGTTTTCCTGGTTTGGAAATCAAAGTCACACACACAAACACACACACAAAAGCAACAACGAAGGCCAGTGCACCATTGAAGGCAAGCAGGTGCTTGGGCCTGCAACCCCAACAACTTCAAGCCACAATTATAAAGTTTGTTTCTCTTTTTTGGTTTTTGTTTTGCAATACAGGTACTCCTTGACTTACAACGGTTCATTTAGTGACCGAAGTGACAATGACGCTGAAACCATGGAAATCGCTGCAACTGTTCAGTTAATGACACGGTGGTTACAATGAATTTGGCTTCCCCGTTGACTTTAGGGGTCTGAAGGTGACAAAAGGGGGTCCACGTGACACCCTCTCCCCCCCTGGGATGCAGCAACTGTCATAAATACGAGCCGGTTGCCCAGGGTCTGAATTTTGATCACGTGACCATGTGGATGCTAAAAAAGGTCGTTAAGTGTGAAAAACAGTAATAAGTTACTTTTTTCAGTGTCGTTGTGACTTTGGCTACCTGGAATTACACACACCTAGGAAACAGCCCTCTTTTAAATATTATTGGTGTCAGCGAGGTGTCAGAAACCAATAGGGCTTATTTATCAGGAAGTATATTTAAAAATAACTCACAGCCATCAACCAGTCATGCTGAATACGCTTAAACCAATGCTTAGCCGGTGCCATCCTTTGCCTATCTCATATTGCCCTGGGCTCACGAGTTGTATCCTGACACTATCACACCCGTTAGGATCATGGGGAGGGAATTCCTCGGGCCTTTGAACACGGCCCGTACAATTCTGGAAAACCACGTCGAAGTCAGCTGAAGCAAGCCTGCTGGAAAACATCGCTAAGAAAGAACAGATGGATTTGAGACAGAGAGAGAGAGAGAGAGAGAGAAAGAGAAATAAAGAAAAACAGAAAGAGAGACAGAGAAAGAGACAGAGAGAAATAAAGGAAAACAAAGAAACAGAGAGATAGACAGAAAGAGAGAGGGACAGAGACAAGTAGACAGTGAAATAAAGAAAAACAGAAACAGAGAGGTAGAGAGAGAGAGAGAGAGAAAAATAAAGAAAAACAGAGACAGAGAGACAGAGATAAAGAAAAAGAGAGAGAAATAAAGAAAAACAGAGAGACAGAAAGAGATAAAAACAGAAACAAATAGAAATAAAGAAAAACAGACAGAAAGAAATAAAGAAAAACAGAGAGAGACAGAGATAAAGAGAGAAATAAAGAAAAACAGAGACAGAGAGACAGAGATAAAGAAAAAGAGAGAGATAAAGAGAGAAATAAAGAAAAAAAGAGACAGACAGAGACAGAGATAAAGAAAAAGAGAGAGATAAAGAGAGAAATAAAGAAAAACAGAAAAAGGAGAAGAAAGAGAAGGGGGGAGGAGGAGGAGGAGAACGACTGTAGGGTCCTTGGTGCTCTCTGACCTTGGTTGATGTCTTGCAGACGTTTCATGACCCAACTAAGCAACATCATCAATGCTAGAAGGGAATAGGGATTTGCAGGGAGAAGGAAGAGGAGGACTGTGCGGTCCTTGGTGCTCTCTGAGTTTGGTGGTTTTCTTGTGGACGTTTCATGACCCAACTAGGGAACGCCATCAGTGCTGGAAGAGGCTTATCGCTAAACAGAGAGCAAACTTCACTCTCTTCTAGCACTGATGATGTGATCTAGTTGGGTCATGAAACGTCTGCAACAAAACTACCCAGCTGAGAACAGCAAGGAAAAGAAACAAACCCTGTTAAGCTTCCTTAAGGAAAAAAAACAGGTAGAGATAAAAGAAAGCAGACAAAGTATTAAAATCAAAGCAGGCCTGTCTGCAGCAAGAGGTTAGGAGCGAGAGAGCAGATTTCACTCTCCCTTAAGAATATTTTCCGACTTCAAAGGCTGTGCTCGTGTTGTCGAGGTCCTTGGTCAAATAACCAAACCGGGGCGATTAAAAAGGCAGCGAATCTGCCAGAAAGCCAGGGATAATGACCGAAGCAGAGCTGAACACACTATAAATGCAAAGTATACACAATGCTCGAGTGGAATAATACCTACTAGCTACCCTATGCACGCTCAGCTGCACAGCCACGTCACAAGTCCATAAACAGAGGCTTTTCATCTTTCTCGGAAACAGAATACGCAGGATTACGGAATAAGGGGGAGGGGGGGAAGGAGGGGAAAAAGCCTACAGTCAACTCAGTACTAAAATGGTTCCCCTAATCCAGGGCTAGGCAACCTGGGCTCTTTTACGATTTGTGGACTTCAACTCCCAGAATTCCTGAGCCAGTCATGCTGAGGGGAAAGAGAGAGGTTTCCAAGCTGAGCCAGGCTGGCTCAAGAATTCTGAGAATTGAAGTCCATGAGTCATAAAAGAGCCAAGGTTGCCCACCCCTGGCCTAAGTCCTCCTGTTCTAAGTGGTGAGCCTCCTAGCCCAGGGGTAGGCAACCCTGGCTCTTTTATGACTGGTGGACTTCAACTCCCAGAATTCCTGAGCCAGCCACGCTGAGGGGAAAGGGAGAGGTTTCCAAGGTGAGCCATGCTGGCTCAGGAATTCTGGGAGTTGAAGTCCACGAGTCACGAGGGGGCCATAGTTCCCTCATGCTGGCTCAGGAATTCTGGGAGTTGAAGTCCACGAGTCATGAGGGGGCCATAGTTCCCTCATGCTGGCTCAGGAATTCTGGGAGTTGAAGTCCACGAGTCATGAGGGGGCCATAGTTCCCTCATGCTGGCTCAGGAATTCTGGGAGTTGAAGTCCATGAGTCATGAAGGGACCCAAGTTTCCCCCATGCTGGCTCAGGAATTCTGGGAGTTGAAGTCCCCAAGTCATAAAAGAGCCAAGGTTGCCTACCCCTGTCCTAAGTCCTCCTGTTCTAAGCGGTGAGCCCGATAGATAGATAGATAGATAGATAGATAGATAGATAGATAGATAGATAGATAGATAGATAGATAGATAGATAGATAGATAGATAGATAGATAGATACCGATGAAAGATGGAGAGAGGCAGAGATTATAAAAGAGATAGATAGATAGATAGATAGATAGATAGATAGATAGATAGAGAAGATATGTAGATACATAGATGATAGATAAATAGATGATATAGAAGAGATAGAGAGATATATAGAGATAGGTAGATAGATAGATAGATATAGAGAATGACAGATAGATGATAGATAGAATGATAGATAGAATGATAGATAGATAGATAGATATAGATAGATACATACAGATGAAGAGAGGCAGAGAGATTATAAAAGAGATAGATAGATAGATAGACATAGAAGATATGTAGATACATAGATGATAGATGATATAGAAGAGATAGAGATATATAGATAGATAGATAGATAGATTAGATAGATAGATAGATAGATAAATAGATAGACAGATGATAAGACAAATAGATCTCATTTTTTGAAGCATATTCTAAAGGAGTATTTGTTGAACCTCAGATACTTGAGGATGAGTGGACTACAACTCCCAGAATTCTCCAGCCAACAATGCTGGCTGGGGAATTCTAGGAAGTGAAGTCCATCCATCTTCAAACTGCCCCAGTGAAGAACCACTGCTCTAAGAGGTTGGGAACACCCTGGGGCCTTGGGAAGCCCCCTGGAGATTCTGGCCAGGGGCTTCTGGAGACCCCCCAAAAGCGGGACCAGTCTCTCCTCTGATTCAGGGGAAGGGACCTCTTGCCCTCCACAGCCAATCCCCTGCTACCTGCCCAAACACCCCCTATTTAAACATAAGCCAGCTGCCTCCCCCACATAATTACCCAGCGGTTGAAAGCAATGAAGGATCCAGCCGCAAAATCTGCAACTTGCACTTAGCCAATTAGGAGCAGCTAAACAAACCAGAGGCAGGAAGTCGTCGCAACCCTTATTAAGCTGGGATCGCCAGGGTGGAAAAATTGCATAGTCCCTGCACCACAGTGGCCCCATTTGACCCCCGGGACCTGCGTTCCGGTCCTCGTTACTCCTTTTTCATTCTTACTTGCAAGCTGGAGGCGGCGACGGCAGCTTGGGGGAAAATACAGGTGGGTCCTCAGCTTACGACCGCGACGGAGCCCAAAACGTGCGTTGCTCAGCGAGACAATGAACAGCGCTTTTTGCCCCATTTTTACCACCTTTCTTAAGTGGATTCCTGCAGGTCGTGACACGGTCATTAAGCGCATCAGGCTTCCCCATTGATTTTGCCAGGACCCCAGGACACGGCGACCGTCATAAATGGCATGCCAGGTAGCAGGCCGACGAAGTTTGGTCATGTGACCCTGGGGAGACTGACGGTCGTAAATGTGAAAATCGGTCGTTAAGTCACTTCTTAGTGCCGTTGTAATTCTGAACGGGCACAAACAAACTGCTGTGAATTGAGCAGTAAACCGACATAATCTTATTCGGGAAAGGTTAAAAAAAAAAGTCTAAATAACAACATGTTCTAGGACAGTGGTTCTCAACCTTTTTAATGCTGCGACCCCCAACCAGTCGTAAGTCGAGGACTACTCAACCGGTCGTAAGTTGAGGACTACTCAACTGGTGCAGCACCGTTTGCAGACTGGGACTTTTGGCGGGCTCAGCAGGGCAGAGACAGCCTGGACAATTCCTATTGGCTTTGGAAAGCCAATAGAATTACTCTATTCAAGAGAGTCTATTCTATTGGCTTTCAAAAGCCAATAGAATAAAAGGGAGTAGCACAGCTAAGGAAAAGGGGGAAAAAAATGGCGGACTGCGTTGTTTGGCGACCCCCGTGAAATGGTCGTTCGATCCCAAATGGGGTCCCGACCCACAGGTTGAGAACCACTGTTCTAGGATCTCCTAGAACACGGATCTCCAACTATGCCAACTTTAAGACTTGTGGACTTCAACTCCCAGAATTCCCCAGCCAGCTTTGCTGGCTGGGGAATTCTGGGAGTTGAAGACCTCAAGTCTTAAAGTGGGCCAGGTTGGAGACCCCGTCCTAGAAAATGCGTAGAGATGAAAGCCTGTTTGTAAAATAAACCACCATCTAAACCCACAAGGAGGTTAAGCGCCTTGAACCAAGTGGGAGTTTTGATTCACAGACACACAACACACACTTGTCAACTGACCAAAGACATTGTAACCAACTTCTGAAATGCGTGGCTGGACGTCTTCAGACACATTTCCCCGCTTTAGCTCTCCCTTCCTCAAAATATCTCAACCTATTTTTAAAAGAAACCTGGAAAAAGAAATCCAAATGGCCCGGAATGAAGTGTTTGTACCAAGGACAGGCAGATCATCAGTCTGAATTCTCCAAGAATGAAAATCTGCCACCGAAAAAGGAATGAAATCTTTTCGGAGCACATAGAGATTTAAGGATGTATGAACTGAGGGAGAAGCAACGGTTTTCATGGACACTAGGCTGGGTTCACACAACATTATCAGTGCTGGAAGGGAGTGGGGTTTGCAGGGAGGAGGAGGAGGAAGAAAATGAAAATTGTGGGGACTTTGATGTTCCCTGAGCTGGGTTATTTTCTTACAGACGTTTCATGACCCAACTAGGTAACGTCATCAGTGCTGGAAGGGAGAGGGGTTTGCGAAGAGGAGGAGGAGAAGGAATGAAAGGGGGAAGAGGAGGAAGAGAGGAAGTGTGCGGCCTTTGGTGCGCTCTGAGCTGGGTGGCTTTGTTGTTTGTTAAGATAAACGAAGGGACGGGAAACTCACATTAAGAGGATTTATGGGGTTCTAGTGGAATTGGATTCAGAATCTGAATTAATCAAAGATTGTATGATTAAATGGGCACAAAATTTTGGTGAACCAATCCCACTGGATACCTGGGAAATTATCTGGGTGAGGAATGTTAAATTTACACAAGCCCAGAACTTAAGGGAGAATTTTTATAAAATGTTTTATAGATGGCACCTTGATCCACAAAAAATGTCTCTTATGTACCCTGATTTACAGCCTAAATGTTGGAGATGTGGTTGTTTGGACGCCACCTATTATCATATTTGGTGGTCGTGCAAAAATATAAAAGCTTTTTGGATTAAGATATGGTGGAATATTCAAAGAATTTTTAGAAGGAGGGTAAAATGTACTCCGCAATTATTTTTGTTAGGTATTGTTACTGATTGTGATGCTAAGGAGGTTATATTGATGTTAAATTTGATTACAGCCGCAAGGCTGTTAGTAGGGCAATATTGGAAGAAGGAATCTTTGCCTACCTTGCAAGAGTGGTTTTTTAAAGTTTCCTATCTGGCGGAAATGGCAAAGATTTCGGCTTTTTTAAAGGAGCAATCGCAAGAGAAATTTTTTGTTGTATGGGAAAAATGGATAAATTTTATACAACATAAATTGGATATAAAAAAATATCATTTAGCTTTTTTATAACTTGTATATAATTTTTGATATTTTATGGATTGTTTTCTCTTTTTTTCTTTTTTTTCTTTTTCCTATTTTTTTTCCTCTTTCTTTCTTTCTTCTTTTCTTTTTTCCTTTTTAAGTATTTTTTCTTTTTAATGTTTATGTCACTTATATTTTATTATTAACTATTTTATAAGTTGTTAAAACTTGTTTAGGTTTCTTAAAATTTTAATTAAGCCTATATTCAGTTCTGGGAAGCTCGGGGGGGGTGGAGGGGGTGGTTTGGGAGGGGTTGGGTGAGGGTTGTTTTGTTTTTTTTTTGTTTTTTATTGTTCTTTTTTTGTTATTTGTAAAAACTTTTAAAAATTCTCAATAATTAAAAAAAAAAGATAAACGAAGGGACGGGGAAATTAGCGTGAGTGCTTCTTCCACCCAGCTCTCCTATCGAAGGTGAAAATCAAGCAGGCAGCCACGCTCCCTGGTTTAATCAATAAGCTTTAAAGTCCAAACAACTTCACTCTGAGCTGGTTGTGTTCCACAGCACCTTTCACCAACTTGGCCCTCCTTAAATGGAAGTTTTTAAGAAGAGACTAGGCAGCCATCTGTCCAAAATGTGGTATAGGGTTTCCTGCCTGAGCAGGGGGTTGGACTAGATGACCTCCAAGGTCCCTTCCAACTTGATGATGATGTTCCAATATCTCAGGGGCTGCCCCAAAGAAAAGGCAGTCAAGCTATTCTCCAAGGCGCCTGAAGGCAGGACAAGAAGCAAGGGATGGAAACTCGTCAAGGAGAGAAGCAACCTGGAACTAAGGAGAAACTTCCTGACAGTGAGAACAATTAACCAGTGGAACAACCTGCCTCCAGAAGTGGTTAATGCTCCAACACTGGAAGTTTTTAAGAAGAGACTGGACAGTCATTTTTTTCTGAAATGGTATAGGGCAGGGGTAGGCAACCTTGGCTCTTTTATGACTCGTGGACTTCAACTCCCAGAATTCCTGAGCCAGCCATGCTGAGGAGAAATGGAAGGGTTTCCATACTGAGCTATGCTGGCTCAGGGATTCTGGGAGTTGAATTCCACCAGTCATGAAGGGGCTAATGTTTCCCCCATGCTGGCTCAGGAATTCTGGGAGTTGAAGTCCACGAGTCATAAAAGAGCCAAGGTTGCCTATCCCTGGTATGGGGTTTCCTGCCTGAGAAGGGGGTTGGACTAAATGACCTCCAAGGTCCCTTCCAACTTTATCATTATCATTATGTTGTTGTTGTTATTAAATGTGTTGGGACTGCATCTCCCAGAATGCCATGCAGCATCCTTACGAGGCCAGGAGGCGGGGTTTAAAACCTGGCTAAAAACATCTTGCTGCAATCAGCGGCTATAATTAAAACCTCCCTCCCAAAAAATCTCTTTTTGACTTAGCGGCCACACGTGAGCCCAAAATTGCCATGGCTAAGCAAGGCAGTTGTTAAGGGAGTTTTGCCCCCATTTTATGACCTTTCTTGCTGCAGTTGATAAGGGAATCAATCGCTTGCAGTCAATAAGCTAGTAATCCGGTCATTAAATGAATCTGGGTTCCCCACTGACTTGGCTAGGTCGCAAAGGGGATCGCGTGACCCCAGGATACTCTGTCATAAATATGAGTTAGTTGCCCAGTGCCTGAATTTTATAATAATAATAATAGTAATAATAATAATAATGATGATGATGATGATGATGGAAGTGCCTGTAAGCAAAAACTGGTGGGATCATAAAATAGAGAAAGTCATAGAAAATGATAAAATTAAACTGCTCTGGGACTTCAGAATTCAAACAGACAAGCAGCTGCAACGTAACACCCCAGACTTAACAATTGTCAATAAGAAAGACAAAAAAGTCTGGATAGTGGATGTGGCGGTGCCTGGAGACAGCAGAATAGACAAGAAAGAACTGGAGAAGATCACAAAATACAAAGACCTACAAATAGAAATAGAAAGACTGTGGCAAAAGCAAGCAAGGGTAGTACCAATAGTAATAGGCTCCTTGGGTACAATCCCAAAACAACTGGAGCACCACTTGAACATCATCATCGGCATTGACAAATTCGCTATTAGTCAATTGCAAAAGGCGGCCTTATTAGGAACTGCTTCCATCCTGCGACGATATCTGTAATACCATCAAACATCCACATCTGCCTATCCCAGGTCCTGGGTAAGGACTCGATAGGTAGACAAAATGCCAAATCCAGTCTGAACATCTGGCTGACTGTGTGATGATCCACAATAATGATGATGATGTTGGAAGGGACCTTGGAGGTCACCTATTCTAGTCCAACCCCCTGCTCAGGCAGGAACCCTATACCATTTCAGACAAATGGTTGTCCAGTCTCTTCTTAAAAACTTCCAGTGTTGGAAGTTGGTCAGGTGACCACGAGGACGCTGCAACCGTTATTAAGTGTGAAAAACGGTCGTAACTCCCTTTTTTTAGCGCCTTTCTAACTTTCAACGGGTCACTAAATGAAACTTACTTGCATCGCTTTTTTCCTTTCGCTAAGCTTGAAGAAACAGGAACAGACTTGGTCAGCCCTCAACAGCAATGTGTGATTTCTTGAGCAAAGCCAGTCTAGCTTGCAAACCATAGTTTCCAGCTCATACTGGGCAAATCCTTCCAAGGGGTCGATTCCACAATCCACGCTGACACGCAAAATGTGGACTAGCTCTCTCGTGATCTTTCCTGCCTTCACGTCATCCACAATCGGGGATCGCCAACCGAGGACATCTTGAAAAAAGGCAGTCATCCCCTAAATCAGTGTTTCTCAAACTTGACAATTTTAAGGCATGTGGACTTCAACTCCCAGAATTCCACAGCCAGCGTTGCTGGCTGTGGAATTTTGGGAGTTGAAGTCCACATGCCTTAAAATTGTCAAGTTTGGGAAACACTGCCCTAAATGCTCAAATCCAAGCTCACCTTTATTTTTTGAGAGCCAAAAATTTCAACTGCAGCAAGTATTTGTTTGTTTAAAAAAAGAGATGCATTTGACATACCTGATGAATGCATTAATTGCCTCTCATTCAACTGCAGCAAATATTTTTTTTTAAAAAAGATACATTTCACATACCTGATGAATGCATTAATTGCCTCTCATTCAACTGCAGCAAGTATTTTTTTTTAAAAAAAAGATGCATTTCACATACCTGATGAATGCATTAATTGCCTCTCATTCAACTGCAGCAAGTCTTTTTTTTTAAAAAAAAAAAAGATGCATTTCACATACCTGATGAATGCATTAATTGCCTCTCATTCAGTTCCTGCTCTCCACTTAATTAGGCCGAACCCCCCCACACGCAAACAAACCTTTATTATACAACAGAGGAGAAAGCAAGCTTGGCAAAAGCTTCAGACTGCAAGCTGCTCTAAGCCAATCCTTATTAAGCCATTCCGGCCCCAAATATCCATTTTAATGATATTATAAGCAGATGCAGCCCTGTCTTGAAGTCTGCCTTACAAGCCTAAGCTTCATGGGGACACGCTATCCAACTGACAAAACAACGAGAGGGTGAATTTAAAATCAAAGGCAAAGGGCTTTCCAGTAAGCCAGAAACTCAGGAGAAACCCAACAAGTTCATTTTTTTGTTGTTTTTTTAATTTAAAGAGCAACAAGGCAAAATCTTGGAAAGCTGTGATTCGTGCGCAGCTGAGATCACATAAGCAATTAATCAGCCTGCTCAGACAACTCGTTAATCGCAGATTAAAAATATGAATTTTTAATCAGGGCTAGCCCTCTGTGTAGTGATCTTCGGCACTTACAATATTGTTGTAAACACTCTTCTACCCTACCCAGACAAAAAAGGTTGGCCACATGAGCGGCGCTTTTACAAACAAACAAAATAAAATTGGGAGAAACAATTCAAATTAAAATTAGGAGGGCCAAAAAACGACTGTTCGATAACTCATAAACAGGTGGATTTACTTATATTATTCTTCAATAAATTCCATCTCATTTAAACATATTATATTATTGTTGTTGTTGTTGTTGTTGTTATTATTACTACTACTAAGACATGAACCTCAGTCAAATGAACATTCAAATTGACTGGTGCTGATGGTTGACACAGGTTGCTGTCAGCATCCTAGATGGTATTATTATTATTATTATTATTATTATTATAACTACTACCACTACTACTACGACGACGACGACGTGAACCTCAGTCAAATGAACATTCAAATTGACTGGTGCTGATGGTTGACACAGGTTGCTATCAGCATCCTAGATGGTGGTATTATTGGTATTATTGGTATTATTATTATTATTATTATTATTATTGATCATTGCACAGTCAGCCAGATGTTCAGACCGGATTTGGCATTTTTGTCTACCTATCGAGTCCTTCCCAATGACCTGCAATAGGCAGATGTGGCTGTTTGATGATATTACAGATCTCGTTGCAGGATGGAAGCGGTTCCTAGTAAGGCTGCCTTTTGCAATTGACTGATGGCGAATTTGTCAATGCCAATGATGGTGTTCAAGTGGTGCTCCAGTTGTTTTGGGATTACACCCAAGGCGCCTGTGACTATTGGTCCTACCCTTGCTTGCTTTTGCCACAGTCTTTCTATTTCTATTTGTAGGTCTTTGTATTTTGTTATCTTTCTCGTCTATTCTGCTGTCTCCAGGCACTGCAACGTCCACTATCCAGACTTTTTTGTCTTTCTTATCGACAATTGTTAAGTCTGGGGTGTTATGTTGCAGGTACTTGTCTGTTTGAATTCTGAAGTCCCAGAGCAGTTTAACTTTATCATTTTCTATGATTTTCTCTATTTTATGATCCCACCAGTTCTTCCTTACATCATCATCATCATCATCGTTATTGTTATTATTTTTAAAAAGGAGGAGATGTGAAGTTTAGGACTATTGTTTGTTAAGCAGCCTACTGAATCTGGGAGGATAGCTACAGATTGCATGACTATTTTGTTCCACAAAGAGAAAAATAAAGACAGAATTTCAAAGTCTGACTCACTCCGGCTATCTTGTGTCACCAAAACCGAAGCGGGAACGATGCACCAGGAAGGACGGGCAATTGTGCAAAATAAAAATTTTTGAAACACTGGCAAAGCTTTCCAAAGGATGCTTCACAAAGAGGGTGCCGCACCTAGCTTCCCCCCCCCAGACCCAAGTTGGATTCTGTTAACAAGGAAACACCAAATACAGAAGTCCTCGACTTACAATAATTTGTTCAGTGACCGTTCAAAGTTACAACGGCAGTGGGAAAAAAAGGAATGTACAACTGACAACCGTTGCAGCCTCCCTTCCCATGGTCCCGCGATCAAAATTCAGACACTTCGTAAACTGATTCGTTTTTATGACGGTTTCAGCGTCCCAGGTGTGTGTGTGTGTGAGTTGTGATCCCCTTTTGCAACCTTCCGACGATGGGGGAAGCCTGATTCACTTAACAACCGTGTGACTCACTTAACAACCGCAGGGATTCACTTAACCGTGGCAAGGAAGATCGCACAAGGGGACAAAACTCACTTAACCACAAATGTCTCACTTAACAACAGAATGTTTGGGTTGTAATTCAAGGACTCCCTGTATATAAGCTGCCACTCGTCTTAATTTTCCTTCCAAAACTGAATATCCTCTAAGAATTATGATCTATTTCTTCTTTAACCAATTAAGTCTCTCTGCCGTGTTTCTTTCTTTTTTTTCTCCCAAGCAAATAATCCAGAGTCTCTTCTTAGGTTTTCAAACAAATATATATATTACTATTTCCAGGGTACCCACCTGAAAACACAAATTTTAAAAGCCACCAATTCTATGTAATGACTTAAAGGGAGGCATATAACTTACAACGGTTCGTTTAGGGATTGTTCAACGTTACGACGGGACTGAAAAATGCGACTTACAATTGTTTTTCATACTTATGACCGCTGCAGGGTCCCCCATGGTCACGTAAACAAAATTCGGCCACAGGGCAGCGGACCCATCTTTATATCTTTAGATACAGATAGACGGATGAAAGGAAGATAAACATGGATGGATGGATGAGAAGATGGTGGATACATACACAGACAGACATGGATGGATGGATGGATGGATGGATGGATGGATGGATGGATGGATGGATAGGCATATATATATATATGATAGATAGATAGATAGATAGATAGACAGATAGATAGATAGATAGATAGGAAGAAAGACATGGATAGATGGATGAGGATAGATGGATGAGGATGGATAGATGGATAGACAGATAGACAGACAACAGAGATAGACAGTGAGTGGATGTGTGTGTGTGTGTATACGTGTGTGTGTTTTCTGAGGTTTTCACGGGTGTTTGTATGTAGGTCTTTGGTTATTCAGGTTTTCTGCCGTGTAAAATTGGAACTGTCTTGCCAACGTTTCGACAAAGTCCCATTCGTCATCTTCAGGCTGGTGTTTTCGGCTTCGTGCTTGCTCCTAGAAGCACGAAGCCGAAAACACCAGCCTGAAGATGACGAATGGGACTTCGTCGAAACGTCGGCAAGACACTTCCAATTTTGCGCGGCAGAAAACCCAAATAACCAAAGACCTACCTACATACACACACACACACACACACACACACACACACACACACACATATAGGCAAATGCTGCCTAAGGTTATTAGAAGTGGCACATCAAATATCAATTACATGAATTAAGAAATAAAGGAGAAATGACAAAGAATTATCCTTCTAGGTAAAGTCCATTAATATGTGGAAGAAATCTCTCTACTCTTCACCCAGACAGAAGTACCCATCTTTCCAGAGACCTCAGACCATCCAATTGCTGGAGCGCAGGTGCATATTGTATAGCTAAGGTTTAGGTCTGTGCCAATGATAAAGAGTATTTAAGATATATACTTCAGTGTGTGCTTAAGAATCCTTCAAGCTCTTCCACGGAAGTCAACTCCTGCTCCAGACACCTCCAACATGCGCCCTCCAAAACCTCGCCAAGAATTCTTAACAATTTCACAGTCCGGGAAAACCCAGCCAACATGCGCCACTAAACCGCACCACAAATGAAAAAAGAATTCACCTTTCTCAGATGGGGGTGCACGGAAAGCGAAAAATCTCACCCGGTGTCGCCTTGTCCATTTCTGCCCCGTTTTGCAGGTTGAGGACGTTGCTGGAGTCACGCAGACGCACAACACAATTCATCGTGCATAAGTAAAAGAGTCCATTGCATCATTTCCTCTGCAGAAAATACTTTTTTTTTTTGAGGGGGGGGGAGTTGTCAACCTCCAGAGGTATCCTCGACTTACAACAATTCAATTAGTGACCGTTCCAAGTTACAATAGCACTGTAAAAAGCAACTTATGTCATTTTTTTCACACTTAACGACCGGTGCAGCATCCCCCCAGTCTCCACGGACTTACATCTGGATGCTTGAAAACCGACTCACATTTATGACGGTGGCAGTGTTCCAGGGTTATGTGATTCCCACTTTTGCATCCTTTTGAAAAGCCAGATTCACTTAACCACCGAGTTACTTATTTGACAACTACACTGACGAACAAAGGTGACAAGCCACAAAACGGGGCAAAACTTAACAGGCTTCTCACTTAGCGACCAAAATTTTGAGACTCCCATCCTGGTCGTAGGTGGAGAACAACCTGTATCGGAGAAGGCTAAAAATACACAGATGAACTTTCGACTTACGTTCGTTTAGCCACCATTCAAAGTTACAACGGCACTGAAAAAAAAGGAACTTATGGCTGGTCTTCGCACTTATGACCATCCCAGCATCCCTGTGGTCACCTGATTAAACCGCAGGGCAAACAGCCTGTATTCATGGAAGGTCACATGAGTGTCCTTTGCAACCTTCCCAGCCAGCTTCCGCCAAGCAAAGTCAATGGGAAGAAAGGCAGATTCGCTGAACGGCCGTTGGATTCGCTTAGTGACCGTGGCAAAAAAAAAAAGGAAAATCAGGTGTGACTCACTGCAAGTGCCTCGTTTTGGTGATGGAAATTCTAATTCCAATTGTGGTTGCAAGTCAAGGACAACCAACGTGCTGCTTTTTAGGATGATGATGATGATGATGTTGGAAGGGACCTTGGAGGTCATCTAGTCCAACCCCCTGCTCAGGCAGGAAAGCCTGTACCATTTCAGACAAATGGCTGTCCAGTCTCTTCTTAAAACTTGCAGTGTTGGAGGGAGGGAGGAAAAAAAATAACAAAAAACAGATGGAAGGGACCTTGGAGGTCATCAAGTCCAACCCCCTGCTCAGGCAGGAAACCCTATACCATTTCAGCCAAATGGCTGTCCAGTCTCTTCTTAAAAACTTCCAGTGTTGGAAGGAGGGAGGCAGGGAGGGAGGGAGGGAGGAAGGGAGGGAGGGAGGAAGGAAGGAAGGAAAAAAGAATAACACTACAACAGATGAAAGGGATCTTGGAGGTCATCTAGTCCAGCCCTGCTCAGGCAGGAAACCCTGTACCATTTCAGGCAAATGGCTCTCCAGTCTCTTCTTAGAACTTCCAGTGTTGGAGGGAGGGAGGAAAAAAAATAACAAAAAACAGATGGAAGGGACCTTGGAGGTCATCTAGTCCAACCCCCTGCTCAGGCAGGAAACCCTATATCATTTTAGACAAATGGCTGTCCAGTCTCTTCTTAAAAACTTCCAGTGTTGGAAGGAGGGAGGGAGGGAGGGAAGAAAGGAAGGAAAAAAGAATAACAGAAACAGATGGAAGGGACCTTGGAGGTCATCTAGTCCAACCCCCTGCTCAGGCAGGAAACCCTATACTATTTCAGACAAAGGGCTGTCCAGTCTCTTCTTAAAACTTCCAGTGTTGGAGGGAGGGAGGAAAAAAATAAGAGAACAGATGGAAGGGACCTTGGAGGTCATCTAGTCCAACCCCCTGCTCAGGCAGGAAACCCTATATCATTTCAGACAAATGGCTGTCCAGTCTCTTCTTAAAAACTTCCAGTGTTGGAGGGAGGAAGGAAGGAAGAAAGGAAGGAAGGAAGGAAGGAAGGAAGGAAGGAAGGAAGGAAGGAAGGAAGGAAGGAAGGAAGGAAGGAAGGAAGGAAAAAAGAATAACAGAAACAGATGGAAGGGACCTTGGAGGTTATCTAGTCCAGCCCCCTGCTCAGGCAGGAAACCCAATACCATTTCAGACAAAGGGCTGTCCAGTCTCTTCTTAACAAAGCTCTTCATGGAGCTTTGCTAACAATCTGTTCCTCTTTTGAACAATTGGAATTTATTCTCACTCCCCTTTCAGAGAAAAGGAAGAATGAAAAAAAAAAGCAGGAACCATCTAAAACTGTCCCTTTCCAAGAAAAATGGACTCAAACAAGCCTCGGTTTGGTTATCATGTGGATAAGAAAAACCCATGTAAACTCACAACTGGAATATACAGTTACGTCCTCAACTTACGACAGGTCTGCTTAGTGACCATTCCAAGTTACAACGTCACTGAAAAAAAAAGTGACTTACGGCCCTTTTTCACACTTACAACCGTTGCAGCCTCCCCAGAGTCACGCAATCAACATTCAGATGCTTGACAACTGACTCATACTTATGACGGTCGCAGTATCCCGGGATCACGTGATCTCCTTTTGCAACCTTCTGACAAGCAAAGTGGACAGGGAAAGCTGGGTTCACGTCACAGTTTTGTTACGAATTTAATAACTGCCGCAATTCACTTAACAACCGTTGACAAGACAGGTCATAAAGTGAAACAAAACTCCCTTAACCAATAATTCCACTAAGCCAAGGACAGAAGCCCACCACAAACTCAAGGCTCCCACAACAGACTGAACTGTTTGCAGCCTAACGTTCCGGATAGATCGGATGCATAAAAAGTCCTTTCAACTTTCTGAGTTAACAACCGATTCATCCCAGGTCTTGAGAAAAAAGTAGACTGGAGTAAAATGGAAATAAGGATAGCACCAAACAGCTGACACCAGGTGGAGAGTCAGTTTGACTTTGCGGTTAAGGCGCCAGGCTAGAAAGGGTGAGATGATGAGTGGTGAGTTCAAGTCCCGCCTTAGGTATGAAAGCCGGCTGGGTGACTTTGGGCCAATCACCAGGAGATGGTGAGTTCTAGTCCCGCCTCATCCATGGAAGCCAGCTGGGTGACTCTGGGCCAATCACCAGGAGACTTTGAGTTCTAATCCCGCCTCAGCCATGAAAGCCAGCTGGGTGACTGTGGGCCAATCACCAGGAGACTTTGAGTTTTAGGCCCGCCTTAAACATTAAAGCCAACTGAGTGACTTTGGGCCAATCACCAGGAGACGGTGAGTTCTAGTCCCGCCTCAGCAATGAAAGCCAGCTGGGTGACTGTGGGCCAATCACCAGGAGACAGAGAGTTCTAGTCCCGCCTCAGCCATGAAAGCCCACTGGGTGACTTTAGGCCAATCACCAGGAGACGGTGAGTTCTAGTCCCGCCTTAGCCATGAAAGCCCACTGGGTGTCTTGGGCCAGTCCCTCTGTCAAGCCAACCCACCTGACAGGGTTGTCGTTGTGGGGGAAATAGGAGAAGGAGGTATGTTGGATATGGCTCGTCGCCTTATTTTTGAGAAATAATAAAGGCGGGACCTAAATAAATACCTCTCTGGATTCAAGATAAAAGACGGCCACTCCACCATCTACGTACTCTTGCTTTAAAAAAAAATAAAAATCAGCAAAGTGGCTACCTTAAAACTTTAATCTGTGCAAGGAACATTGCACATTACAAAAAAGATGTTGAGGCTTTGGAAAAAGCGCAGAGAAGTAAGAACAATTAAGCAGGGGAACCACCTGCCTCCAGAAGCGGTGAATGCTCCCACATTGGAAGTTTTTAAGAAGAGACTGGACAGCCATTTGTCTGAAATGGTACAGGGTTTCCTGCCTGAGCAGGGTGTTGGACTAGATGACCTCCAAGGTTCCTTCCAACATCATCATCATCCTTATATTATTATTATTATTTATTATTATTATTTATTATTATTATTATTATTATTATTATTATTATTATTATTATTATTATTATTATTATTATTATTATTATTATTATTATTATTACTATGAGCAACTAAGATGATCCAAGGCCTGGAGACAAAAACATACGAAAGACAGTTGCAGGACTTGAGTTTGACTAGTCTAAAGAAAAGAAGAAACGGGGGGGGGGGACAGGATAGCAGCCTTCCAGTATCTCAGGGGCTGCCCCAAAGAAGAGGCAGTCAAGCTATTCTCCAAAGCCCCTGAAGGCAGGACAAGAAGCAATGGATGGAAACTAACCAAGGAGATAAGCAACCTGGAACTAAGGAGAAACTTCCTGACAGTGAGGACCATTCCCCAGGGGAATAATTGGCCTCATGAAGTCGTCGCTGCTCCATGACCAGAGGCTGTTTAGGAAGAGACTTGTTTGAAGTGGCACAGCCTTTCCTGGCTGAGCAGGGGGTTGGACTAGAAGACCTCCCAGGTCCCTGCCGGCTGTATTCTGATTGAACCCCCTCCAAAGCTATTTGCAAAAGCCCCAGTTGAACAAAGGCCTCCATCGGCTTTGCAGGCCCCACTTCCAGGCCCCAGCTAAGGCCTTGACCCTGCTACAGATTGCTGGCTGGCTGATTCTCAACCTTGACCATTTTAAGGCATGTGGACTTCAACTCCCAGAATTCCACAGCCAGCAACGCTGGCTGTGGAATTCTGGGAGTTGAAGTCCACATGCCTTAAAATGGTCAAGGTTGAGAAACACCGGGCCGCTGGCTGGTTGCAACCTTCAGGCCAGCCTCTCCCCCCCCAACTTCCCAGCCCCCAGCTCTGCTGTATAAACACCCTCTTGTTACACACTCCATCAGCTGTTTGGGCTGTTCCGCCCAGGGCTCAATTTCCGGGTAGTAACACAACAGCCAATCAGCTGTTTTCTAAGCTGAGCCCAGGGCCTTTTTTTTTTTTTTGCCTGCAAAGACTTTTCCAAAACAAGCCAGCTCCTTCAGCACTTCCGGAATGGGGAGGGGAGGGGACCCACGGGGGAAGGGGAAAAAAAGGACGTTCCTCCACTTAGAAACTTACAGGGCCCACTTCCAAACTCCCCAAAGCTGGGGGGGGGGAGGGAAAACCAGAAACTTGGAAAACTTATTTCTTTTTTTTAAAAAAAAAAATTTTTTGCATGCACTGACTCCCAATCGCCGTAATTAAGAAAAGCACCCAAAAGGGAAGCAGCTCCAGAAAGCGTGTGTGTGTGTGTGTGTGTGTGTGTGTGTGTGTGTGTGTGTGTGTTTGTTTCTCCACCCAATGCAAGAGACCCTAACGAAGAGGGGGAGCAGGTACTCCCACCGGTGCAGAAGTGTGAAGCACGCACAAACAGCACACACAGACGCCCCGGCTGCTTGCACAACTCTCCAAAAAAGCAGCAGCCCGGCTGACTCACCGCAGCTTCAGATCGTGCAATTTACCCAGCTGAGGTTTTCCTTTAAACATGGGACAAAGTTTTTTTTTTAACAAAAAAACCCTGATGCAGGAGGGGGAAGAGGAGGAGGTTAACCAACCTCACCCTCTGGGTTGTAAGGGAAGGGTGTACACAAGGCCTTGGCCCAGCCAGAGGCAAAAATAGGAAGGCAGTAGAGGGGGGGGGAGAAAAAAACTTTAAAAAAAAATCACCCCAAACTAGCAGAGAGACAGACACAGCTCCGAAGGCTGGGCCTGGCAAGCCACGTCTGTATTTCCTACCCACACCCCCGTTGTCTCTGCAAAGTCAAAATACTGGCTTGCCAGCTCAAAGTCAAGATTACAGGGCGAAAGGGCTGTAGTTTTTAAAAAAGCAGGAAGGGGTAGAACGAAACCAACCACAAAAGGAGGTGGAAAACAGGTCGTTGTTCTCCCTGGGAGCCCCCAGGAGAACAAGAGGATGGCCAATATTATGCAGAAATTAAGTGGATTTAGGAAAGGAGCCTGCTTGGGATCAAAATCAACGACACTGCCTAAACCTGGTTAGATTCGGGCCCGGTTGCAGGAGCCAAGGCCTGCGCAAACCTTAAAACTAGACCGCCAGAAAAAGTGAACCAGGCAAGCCACAGACAACAAAAGAGATCTATTTTGTCATTCCACAGACACAAAAACTTGCAGACCCAGGAGAAATGGACCATGCTCACTTAAAATACCAAGGATTATAATAAGAGGCCTGGTCGGAGAGCTTTTTCCCAAAGAATCTCTATGGTTCTTTTGTTGAACAGAAAAGGCCAGCAGCTAATAGAGCGAGAACGCCAGGCTATTTTTCCCTTTTTTGTTTTGTTTTTTCCCTTCCTCCTATCCACCGTTGAATTAAGTAGCGACCACACCACCGATATGCCACATGAAATCTCACGTATACATATTTAACAGTGCCTATTCTTTTGTCTCCCAAAAAGAAAAAAAAGGAAAAAAAAAACTCACTGTGATCTTTTAACATAACAAGCCACAAAGTGAAGGGGGGGGGAAATCGGTAGATAAGAGAAAGACGAGGGGTGCAGTGGGGCCTCGTCCCCCCCCCCCCCCGAGAATCTAGCCGCCTTTTCAAACAATTTAGATATAATGAGAATTTTTGTCACCGAACAGCTGGAGTTCTAAGCCTTCTTCTCCCCAACCAGCAGAAATTAACCATCCAATGCAATTTGTTATTTGAGGGAGGACATGCATATGCAATTCCAGGATAAAAATAGCTTTGATTCCAGAGCAATCACTAGCCACTTCCTATCGATTAAAAAACATTTTTTTAAAAAGGGAGATCGAGGCACGTTCATCAAAGCAACCGGTTTTGTGTTTTGTTTCAAACCAAACACCGAAAAGCTAAAAACAACAACAAAAAAAACCATCACGCACGGCCATAAAAATAACAATCTGACCCCTGCAAACCCCAATCTAAATAAGTTTGTTTTACCCTAAATGCTATTTGTAAACACCCCCCCTCCCCTTTTACATACCTAATTCCTTCACGATTAAATTCTCCAGGGAGAGGTTAACACGTTCAATAAACATCTCCGAGTAGTGCATTTGGGCCCAGGACTCTCTTGTCAATTGCAACCAATCTGTCTTTCCCTCCCCACCAACTGATAAACAGGACAATTAACACAACAATTCTACAAACCAACATAATAATTCAGCAGTTCCCCCCCCCCCACACCATATCCAAACACACCACCGTCGAATCTGATTAGGCCAAGAACGAAATAGGAAAAAAGAAATCCAGATTCTTTAGAAAGAAGTCTACAGCAAAGTGTTACATAAACAAAAAAAAAACAGCAGCAGGACGAGGGGAGGAAAGGGGCTGAGTGGGTTTGGCATCCTTTCCTGGTTTAACCATGGCTAGTCTAGGCCCACTAGCCAGGTTTAATTTCTAATATCCCCCCCCCTTTTTTTCTACCGGTATCAGAAGCTTCCCGACCAGCAGCCTAGAACTAAATTAAGGAATTAGTAAAAGACATGGATCATCCGATTGTAACTGTCAACAACCTGACCCCCCCCTCAAAAAACCTGGTTGTCCCCAACTAATTCTGGCCTGTAGCCACCCCCTCCTCAATCAGACTAGATTCAAACTAGCTGTTGAGGGTAGAAGTTGCTGGAGGGAGCAGAGTATTATTATATTAATGACATTATTATGAAATGGATAAGTTATGCTATCCCAAAAAATAGCTATTGAAAAACTGGCAGAAAAAAAATTAAATAAGACCAGCTTCTTTGCTTTTCCTCCATCCATCCTGGGTTGTCGAATCGCAGATAAATTCTTTGGCAATGCCTCCAGGATACAGAGGACAATAAAATGTCCCCCAGCCCCAAAGAGGCTGTGCAATAAGGAGAATTGTGATTTTTCTCACCCGTCCCCAAGGTGGTGTCTATAGGGAGAAACCCGTGTTAGGGGGTGGGGGGGGGCAGCTCCTGGCTGGGGAAGGTGAGGATAGGTGGGGGGGGGCATTATTTGCTCATTTGTGAGGAGGAGGGGGTTTACACCTCAGCAATTTCCAGGGAAATAGAGGGGGGGGGGGGAAAGGGGAGAAGGGAAGGAGCGAAAAATACAATAAAATGATCTCTCTCTTTGCAGGCCAAGCCAAGAAATGGTGTTGTTGACACTTTTAGAGGAGGGAAAATGTCTCCTGTTTGGGGCTGGGGAGGGGGAAAAATAGGGTTCAAGCCCTGTTAAAGGGGGAAATAGGAAGGTTCCCCCCCCAATTGGGGGTTTATTTGGGGAGGGGGGCTTCCCAGAGGGGCCGGCCGTGCCTCTTGGGAGGACTTGAGGCCTGGTGGGTTTAACCCTGAAACGGATCTTCCTGAAGGAATTGAGAGAGGGGGGGGGCTCCCCTTTCTCTCCTTCAAAGAATTCCTCCTGGGGGGGGCTGCCTTAAGAGGGGGACCCCTCCCCCTTTTTAAAAAGGGGGGGGCAAAGAAAAGCCCCTCCCCCGCTTCCAGCTCTCTGCTGCCTCCCTTCACAGCTGACCCCTTCCTTCTCCAACACCCCCCCCCCCCTTTGCAAACCTGGGACCCTTGTCCCACCCCCCCCACCCAATTTGGCAGCCCCCCTCCCCTTGCAAAGGGGATGGTTCTCCCCTCTTTGCGGGGGGGGGGCAAAGGCAGGAGTTTGGCTATTGGGGAGGGGGAGGCAGGCTCCTTTGGGGGGGGAGGGTCCAGGGCTTTCCATTCATCCCCCCTCCCCAAAATAAAGGTCTCCTGGACCACCACCCCCTCCCTTCCTTTCACTGCTTCTGCAAGGGGTCGTTCCCCAGTTGCCCCCCCCCAAAAAAACTCAGAGCCGCGAGGGGGGCAAGGGAGACCCTCCTCCTTGTCCTCCCCCCCCCCACACACAGCCCCCTCCCCCCCCCCTCCAGGAAGGATACAGCTTGACCACGTCGGTGTCCATCCGCCTCTTGCCCGGGCTGGGGGAGGACATGGTGCCCCCCCGGCCGGCGGCCCCTCCCGGGCGGAGTCTCGAGCGGCGGCTGCCTCGCTCGGCCTGTCAGGACCCCTCGGCGCGCGGGGACTGGGGGGGGGGACGCTTCGGCGGGGAGGGGGCCCGCGGTGCGCCTGCGCGGAGGCCTCCCTCGCGGCCCCTCCCTCCCTCTCTTCGCGAGCCGGCTCTTCCTGCCCCCGCGGCTGCCCCCCCTCCGCTGCCGCCGCTCGGTTCTTCTTCCTCCTCCTCCTCCTCCTCGGCCGCCGCTTCCTGCGCCCGCCCGCTCCCCAATCGCCGCTTCTGCCTCTGTCGCTCTCTCGGCCGCTCGGTCGGCTCTGCCAAAGCCTCTCGCTTGGGCTCCTGACGTCACCCACAGTGACCTCACCGCCCGGGGCTCGCCTCATTGGGCGGCGGGGAGCCCCGCCCTCCTCCGGGCGGAGGCTTCTCCCCGCCAGGCATGCCGGGAGAGGTAGTTCCGAGGCCGCTGCCACTGCTCTGGCTGCGGCTCGGGCCTGGCGCCTCTCCTTCCAGGCCTCTCCCTTGGGAGGCGGGTTCCAATCCAGCTGGTCCTCGACCTGGGACCTCCTTGGGGCCCGAATTTTCTGTCACTAAGCCAGTGTTTCCCAAACTTGACCATTTTAAGGCATGAGGACTTCAACTCCCAGAATTCCACAGCCAGCGTTGCTGGCTGTGGAATTCTGGGAGTTGAAGTCCTCATGCCTTAAAATGGTCAAGTTTGGGAAACGCTGCACTAAGCGAAACATTTTTGGTTTTTTTGGCCCGTTTTACCACCTGGCTTGCCGGGGTGGCGAAGGGAGTCGCGGCAGGGGTTCAGTTAGCGACACCGTCGTTAAGCGAATCCGGCTTCCCCCCACTGACGTGGATGCAAAAGGGGATCCCGTGACCCCGGGAACGGCGCGACCGTCATAAATACGAGTCCGTGGTCAAGCGTCTGGATGTAAATCACATGACCAGAGGGAGGCCGCGACGGTCATAAGTGTGAAAAACGGTCCTTTTTTCCAGTGCGGTCGTAACTTGGAACGGTCGCTAAATGATCTGTAGTAAATCAAGGACTTGCCTGTACACCCCTCGGCCTCTTTATTTTTTTTTTTTTTTTGAGGCGAAGCTTTTTTAATTCCTTTTACTAACTTCCTGCTCCAACCACGGATTGCGTTTGGACTCAGCCCTCCGCCATGAGTTAACTACCAGCCAGTTCCTCTGGGCATGTGCAGAGTGCCTAGGACTTGGCAAGAGGGGGGAAATCCATCCCAAGGTGGGCTCTGGGATTG
Organism: Crotalus helleri; assembly: GCA_024509115.1. NCBI lineage: Eukaryota > Metazoa > Chordata > Lepidosauria > Squamata > Viperidae > Crotalus > Crotalus helleri. Next base: position 310,709 of record JAKSXO010000086.1, read on the forward strand.
CCCGGCCCATCAGCCTCATCGTGTCTTAAAACCTCACGATTTGAGTTTTTGCAGGCAGGCAAGAGGGCCTCTGAGCATACGAAGAGTGCCAGACTTTTCCTCAGGCAGGAGACACCTTCTTCGGAGGTGGAATAAAGGAGCAGAGGTCCCTTATTGGGCAACTAGGCTCAGTCCAGGGGGCAGACCAGCTGACCAATATCAAAGTGGCTTTTGCAAAAAGACCCGTTTTGGGGATCACACAACCGATTGCGCCTTGGTGTATCCCCTAACTGCAAAATGCAAAAGCTGAGCAGGGCAAATGCTTGGTTACCCCAACACCTTTCCGATCAATTGCCCAGGGATTTCAGCGCACTGTAACACACACACACACACACACACACATAGAAGTATTTTGCATTTGGGTTGAACCTCCAGTGGGCACCGCCTGGCCCTTTGGGGGCAGGGCGAAAGTGCCAATCTGGCATTCGAGGTCTTCTGTCCTCAGTCACTCAATACATGGGGACCCCAAGACCCTCTCCCCAAAATGTTGGCTTTCTTTCATGGGGTTTCATTCCTCCAACTGCTCAAGATACCAGCTACCCCCCCCCCCAAATTGGCCCTGTCAGTCAGGAGAGTCAGCCACGCAGGGTCAAAAAAGATGGCAACAGCACCAACATGACAGAAGCTCCACCTGTTTTTTGCCTAGAATAGAATAGAATAGAATAGAATAGAATAGAATAGAATAGAATAGAATAGAATAGAATAGAAGCTGGAAGGGACCTTGGAGGTCTTCTAGTCCAACCCCCTGCTGAATAGAGTAGAGTAGAGTAGAGTAGAGTAGAGTAGAGTAGAGTAGAGTAGAGTAGAGTAGAGTAGAGTAGAGTAGAGTAGAGTAGAGTAGAGTAGAGTAGAGTAGAGTAGAGTAGAAGCTGGAAGGGACCTTGGATGTTTTCTAGTCCAGCCCCCTGCTGAATAGAATAGAATAGAATAGAATAGAATAGAATAGAATAGAATAGAATAGAATAGAATAGAATAGAATAGAATAGGAGGAAGGAAGTAGAAGAATAGAAGAATAGAATAGAATAGAATAGAATAGAATAGAATAGAATAGAATAGAATAGAATAGAATAGAATAGAATAACAGAGTTGGAAGGGACCTTGGAGGTCTTCTAGTCTAACCCCGTGCTTAAACAGGAAACCCTATACCATTTCATACAAATAATTGTCCAATCTCTTCTTAAAAACTTCCAGTGTTGGAACATCCACAACTTCTGGAGGCAGGTTGTTCCACTGGTTAATTGTCCTCACTGTCAGAAAGTTTCTCCTTAGTTCCAGGTTGCTTCTCCCCTTGATTAGTTTCCATCCGTTGCTTCTTGTCCTGCCTTCTGGTGCTTTGGAGAATAAGTTGACCCCCTCTTCTTTGTGGCAGCCGCTCAAATATTGGGTGACTACTATGTCACCCCTATTCCATTTCTCTAGACTGACCGTGCCCGATTCCTGACACCATTCTTCGTATGTTTTTGTCTCCAACCCCTTAATCATTTTAGTTGCTCTTCTTTGCACCCCCCCCCCAAAAAAATTTCAACATCTCTTTTGTAATGTGGGGAGCAAAACTGGATGCAGCATTCCATGTGTGGCCTTATTAAGGATTTATAAAGCGGTACTAATATTAGAAAATCTGAGCAACAACAAAGCTAGTGGAGGTGACAGTATTCCAGCTGAGCTATTCAAAATCTTAAAAGACGATGCAGTAAAAGTGCTACACTCAATTTGCCAGCAAATTTGGAAAACTCAACAGTGGCCACAGGATTGGAAAAGGTCAGTTTACATTCCAATTCCAAAGAAAGGCAATGCCAAAGAATGTTCAAACTATCGCACCATTGCACTCATTTCACATGCTAGTAAAGTTATGCTTAAAATCCTACAAGCTAGACTCCAGCAGTATGTAGATTGAGAACTACCAGAAGTACAGGTGGGATTTCAAAGAGGCAGAGGAACTAGAGATCAAATTGCCAACATACGCTGGATCATGGAGAAAGCTAGGGAGTTCCAGAAAAACATCTACTTCTGCTTCATTGACTATGCTAAAGCCTTTGATTGTGTGGATCACAACAAATTGTGGCAAGTTCTTAAAGAGATGGGAGTACCAGACCATCTCATTTGTCTCTTGAGAAACTTATATGCGAGTCAAGAAGCAACAGTGAGAACTGGACACGGAACTACTGATTGGTTCAAAATTGGAAAAGGAGTCCGGCAAGGCTGTATACTGTCGCCCTGCCTATTTAACTTATATGCAGAGCACATCATGAGAAAGGCAGGGCTAGATGAATCAAACGTTGGAATTAAGATTGCCGGGAGAAATATCAACAACCTAAGATATGCAGATGATACTACTCTAATGGCAGAAAGTGAAGAGGAACTAAAGAGCCTCTTGATGCGGGTGAAGAAGGAGAGTGCAAAAGTAGGCTTGAAACTCAACATTAAGAAAACCAAAATCATGGCATCCGGCCCTCTCAATTCCTGGCAAATAGATGGGGAAGAAATGGAGGTAGTGACAGATTTTTTCTGGGCTCAAAGATCACCTCAGATGGGGACTGCAGCCAAGGAATTAAAAGACGCTTGCTCCTGGGGAGGAAAGCTATGGCAAATCTAGACAGCATTCTAAAAAGCAGAGACATCACCCTGCCAACAAAAGTGCGCATAGTCCAGGCCATGGTTTTCCCAGTTGCAATGTATGGCTGTGAAAGTTGGACCATAAGAAAGGCTGAGCGCAAAAGAATTGAGGCCTTTGAACTATGGTGCTGGAGAAGACTCCTGCGAGTCCCCTGGACTGCAAGGCGTTCAAACCGGTCAGTCCTAGAAGAGATCAACCCTGACTGCTCTTTAGAAGGCCAGATCCTGAAGTTGAAACTCAAGTACTTTGGCCACCTAATGAGAAGGAAGGACTCACTGGAGAAGGGCCTAATGCTGGGAAAGATTGAGGGCAATAGAAGAATGGGACGACAGAGAATGAGATGGTTGGATGGAGTCACTGAAGCAGTAGGTGAGAACTTAAATGAACTCCAGAAGATGGTAGAGGACAGGAAGACCTGGAGGAACGTTGTCCATGGGGTCGCGATGGGTCGGACACGACTTCGCAATTAACAACAACAACAACACTAATATTTCACATGATTTTGATTCTATGCCTCTGTTTATACAACCCAGGATTGTATTAGCTGTTTTGGCTGCTGCCGCACACTCCTGGCTCATGTTTAAGTGATTGTCCACTAAGAATCCAAATTCCCTCTCCCAGTTGGTGTTTTTGAGCCAGATCTCGCCTAATCTATACTTATACCTTTGGTTTTTCCTGCCTAGCTGTAAAACCTTGCTTTTCTCCACATTAAATTCCATCTTGCTGGATGTTCTCAAAGTGGCTCACAATGAACAAAGGATAAAATATAAGCAGGAAATTAAGGCAGTACAAAAATTACATAATTTAGAAAGCACCGGCGGGAAAAATAAAATTAAGATAATTCCTTGGGCATTTTACCAACCTGAATCAAAAAATCTCCAGCAGGAATTGGATATGGCCAGTCTAGACAAAAGAAGGACTAGGGGGAACATGATAGCAGGGTTCCAGTATTTGAGGGGCTGACACAAAGAAGAGGGGGGGGTCACCCTATTTTCCAAAGCACCAGAAGGCAGGAGAAGAAGCAACGGATGGAAACCAGTCAAGGAGAGAAGCAACCTGGAATTAAGGAGAAACTTCCTAAACAGTGAGGACAATTAACCAGTGGAACAGCTTGCCTCCAGAAGTTGTGGGTACTCCATCACTGGAGGTTTTTAAGAGGAGACTGAAATGGCATATAGGGTCTTCTGCTTGAGCAGGGGGTTGGACTAGAAGACCTCCAAGGTCCCTTCCAGCTGTATTATGATTGATTGAGAGATGCTGGGAAGATCTGACTCAATCTCTTTTGGCAATGCAGACATTTAGCAAGAGGGTGTAAGGAAGGCAAACTGGTTTAAATAAAAGATATCTTATTAAAATCGTAACAGCAACACCTGCCTGAGTCTTAAACACTTGCAAACACCATGTGAACAAGGTTTGCTTATGAGCTGCTGGAAGGCTAGGCAACTTTAGCCTGGATGCAGGTTTAAGAGGAAAAAATAAATGCAGGCTTGTTATCTCACTATGCCATAAGCTAAACATCTGCAATACTCCCTCGCAGGTTTTTCTCTAAGCGTCTTGCCAAAGTGATAATTGGAAGCCGAGTCGCTCTCGGATGGGTCTGGAAGGAGCAAACTGGAATGAACCTGGCTTGTGAATCACCAAGTTTGCAGAAGCCAGGATTCCTCTCTGATGGTGGCAAGTGGATGAGAAGGGCCTAATAAAGTGGAAACATGCAGCAATGCCCATCAATTCACCTTGGGGCAACTGTGCATAACCCTCTACTAATGTGGAATGATGAACAATCACTAGAATAATGATGTGTCTGCATAATTACTGGAATAGTTCTGTGTTAGTAGTATGTGACTAACCTAATGTGCATTGCACTTGGATACAATGTATGTAGCAACTCTCCATTGTATACCTGTGAGAAACGAACCTAATGTATTGCAATGTGTATTCCTTTGTTCCTGAGAAAAAAAAGAAAGTATAAAACTGAAGTCTGAACCCGCCTTCGGGGTTCAGAATTGCTTGTTGTTATTGCTTCTGAACCTGCGCAATAAATCTCTCTGCTAAAACCCTCTGGAATTCGTAAGAGTCCTTTCATTTTCCACAAGATTTTGCCACAAAGTGGGTTAGCTTATCGTAGCCTATCACAAATGTTGGCTTCATGTTTGCCTCCCGACAAGATTCCATGAGTCGTTCGGACGAGATTGCCCGCCTTGTACCCAGATATTATTTTGTTAATGCTTGCAGTCTTTCCCTACAGCCATCTTTCTCAACCTCCACAATTTTATCAGGTGTGGACTTCAGCTCCCAGAATGCCCCAGTCTGCCTTACTGGAACTTTCCAAGAATGTTGGATTCCACTTCCCAGAATTCCCTGTCACAGACTCTGTAGCGTCCAGTCCCCCTAATCATCTTTGCTGTTCTTCTCTGCACTCTTTCCAGTGTCTCAACATCTTTTTTATAGCGTGGCGTCCAAAATTGGATGCAGCATTCCAACTTTGGCCTTAGCAAGTCTCTGTTGTAAGAGGGGAAATTAAGCCTAAAGAGAAATCATGAAAAAAGGACGCATGGTGCACTAATGAGATGAAGGTTATATAAGAATAATACAAGCCGATTGTAAATGTTATACATAGATGTTATCACTACCTGTATAAATATGAAAAAAATGTCTATATTTAATCATTTATACATTGCAAATATGAAGAATTGTATTTGTGTAAGGTTAAAGAAGGAGAATATAAATGGGAGGAGGGGAGATCGAAGAAATATATTATTAATTAATATGCTAATTATAGGATGATCAAATTTGATCATTACTATTCATTAATTATTATCGCCTTTTTTCTCTCATATATATATAAATCAAGACAACATGCTGGACACCCGGCACTGGAGACTGTTATTGTTAAAAACCAATAAATTTAAAAAAAAGTGTCTGTTGTATCTGTTGTTTCTAAGCATGTTGGTTTGTGGAGATCATCCAAGGTTACGTGTCAGCTTTACCCGTCTGCTACACCTCCAGGGCATCATTCGGGGAGATTGAGTAGAGCAAAGACGGCGTAGCAGGGCCAGCTTTGCAAGGATGAAGAAATTTCTTTGGGACTCACAAGATGCTCCTCAGGAACAGGGTGGAGATGGCAGGGCTTGGCACACGTCATGCTAAGCCTTCTTGCAGTCTGTTCAACAAACCACAATTGGACGGGGTTCACATGTGGTAAATTGGGGTTTCTAGCAGCGATGGAGACAACATCCACATTCAAGCATTCATTTAGTCATTTAGTGACTGTCTAATAATAATAATAATAATTGGTAAGGACTCGATAGGTAGACAAAATGCCAAATCCAGTCTGAACATCTGGCTGACTTTGCGATGATCCATAATAATAATAATAATAATAATAATAATAATAATAATAATAATAATAATAATAATAATAATAATAATAATAATAATAATAATAAAGTTGGAGGGGACCTTGGAGATCATCAAGTCCAACCCCCTGCTCAGGCAGGTAACCCTATACAATTTTGGACAAATGGCTGTCCAGTCTCTTCTTAAAAACTTCCAGTGCTGGAGCATTCACCGCTTCTGGACGCAGGCGGTTCCACTGGTCAATTGTTCTAAGTGTCAGGAAATTTGTCCTTAGTTCTAGGTTGCTTCTCTCCTTGATTAATTTCCATCCATTGCTTCTTGTCCTGCCTTCAGGCACTTTGGAGAATAGCTTGACTCCCTCTTCTTTGGGGCAGCCCCTGAGATACTGGAACACTGCTATCATGTCCCCCCTCGTCCTTCTCTTCGTTAAACTAGACATTCCCAATTCCATCATCCTTTCCTTATATGTTTTAACCTCCAGTCCCCTGATCATCTTTGTTGCTCTTCTCTGCACTCTTTCTAACATTACAGCGGCAGACAAAAAAGCGAATCGGGACCATTTTTCACATTTGCGACCGTCGCAGCGTCCCCGTGTTCAACATTCGGACACCAGGCGACTGGTTCATCGTTACGAGACGGTGGCAACGTCCCGGGGTCACGCCATCTCCTTTTGCGACCTTCCGACAAGTCAGATTCACCGAACCGCCGGGTTACTGACGCGTAACTGAGGCGGTTCCCTCAGCAACCGCGGCAAGCAAGGTTGCACAATGGGGCAAAAGCCACTTAACCACCGTCTCGCTTAGCAAACAGAAGTGTTATTTATTTTATTTTATTTTATTTATGAGACTTATATACCGCTTTAAGTGCGAGCACTCTCTAAGCGGTGTACACCAGTAAGCAATGTATATATATATATATATATATATTTACATTGCCCCCAACAATCTGGGTCCTCATTTTACCTATCCCGGAAGGATGGAAGGCTGAGTCAACCTTGAGCCGGTGAGATTTGAACCGCTGACCTGCTGAACACAGTCAGCTAAAGTAGCCTGCAGTACTGCACCCTAACTGCTGCGCCACCTCGGCTCATTTTAGGCTCCGTGGTGGTCATAATACGAGAACTACCTCTACGGTGGACTGTTTAAAGGCGGTAAGAGGGCCGTAGACATCGATGGGCGAGTTAGAGGCCAGTCCCTTTATTTCATCAGTAAATACATAGAATAAATCAGCCTTTTCTACTGTCAGGGTCAGCAGAACTGGAGGCACCCAAAGAGAAAATCAGGAGCGTCAACGGAGGCTTCCAGGTCAAACAGAACTATTGGGCCAAGTGACGTTGCTGGGGGGGGGACATTGTCCGAAACGCAGGCAAGCTGCATTCAGAAGTGCCACACCATGGTCACTTAGGCACTTCTATTTATATACAGGTGACAACCAACCACAAGGTGACACTTGTTGGCACACGCAGAAGGTTAACCAATCATCTTTCATTACTTTCCGGTTCTTTCCCCTCTCTCCGGATCGGTGTACGTCAGAGGTCCCCAGCCTTTTGGGCACAAGGGACCGGTTCCGTGGAGAGAGGTTTTTCCACGGACCGGGGGGTGCGTGGTTTTGTGTGCTGCCTGCATCCCACGGATGGGGCTTTGCTTGTTTGTGCGGACCGGTTGCTGGCATGCCGCGGCCCGGGACCGGTCCACAGACCGGGGGGGGGGGGTTGGGGATCCCTCCGTGTACGTGATTTTCCTGCCTTCACAAAATGGCGTCCCTAACGCAAGCACAGGGTACGGAAGCAAAAATGGCGGTCATTAAGCTAATAACAAGAATAACCTTTTGTACAATCCATATATCAGGGGTCCCAACCTTAGCCACTTGAAGACCTGTGGACTTCAGCTCCCAGAATTCCCCAGCCAGCATGCCTTCACAAAATGGTGTCCCTAATGCAAGCACAGGGTACGGAAGCAAAAATGGCGGTCATTAAGCTAATAACAAGAATAACCTTTTGCACAATCCATATATCAGGGGTCCCAACCTTAGCCACTTCAAGACCTGTGGACTTCAGCTCCCAGAATTCCCCAGCCAGCATGCCTTCACAAAATGGCGTCCCTAACGCAAGCACAAGGTACGGAACCAAAAATGGCGGTCATTAAGCTAATAACAAGAATAACTGTTTGTACAATCCATATATCAGGGGTCCCAACCTTAGCCACTTGAAGACCTGTGGACTTCAGCTCCCAGAATTCCCCAGCCAGCATGCCTTCACAAAATGGCGTCCCTAACGCAAGCACAAGGTACGGAAGCAAAAATGGCGGTCATTAAGCTAATAACAAGAATAACCTTTTGCACAATCCATATATCACGGGTCCCAACCTTAGCCACTTGAAGACCTGTGGACTTCAGCTCCCAGAATTCCCCAGCCAGCATGGCTGGCTGGGGAATTCTGGAAGTTGAAGTCCACAGGTCTGCAAGTGGCCACGGTTGGGGACCCCTGCCCTGTGCTATGCTCAGCCTGTCTTTCAAGGGGGGCACAAATTAAAGGAGTCTGATCCATGCAGAACGTGTCTCCGTCGTCAACTTGCTCGTGTGACTTCCTGCCACGAGGACGAGGTCACAACCTGCCTTCCCTGGCCACCCAGGTGCCGTTGGCACGCCAGGCAGATGGGCGGGCAGGTGTGGCTGGATCTTTGCCCAGAGCACGGGAGGTGTTGAAATGCCAGCTTGCCAGGGCGGAGAGGAAAAGGTGCTCCCCGGTGAGTGAGCCAGGGTTGGAGAACTCTGCAGGAAATGGGCGGGATGGAAATTGCAACTGACACAACCAGCCCTGTTGCCTCTCTTTGCGTCATGCAGCTACGTTGCACTGCTTAATGCACGCCCCGTTTTGCACTGCTGCAAGGAATCCTTGACTTAACAACAGCTTGTTTAGTGACCGTTCCAAGGGACAACGGCACTGAAAAAAGGGACCGTTTTTCACACTTACGACCGTTGCCAGCATCCCCAGGGTCACGTCGTCAAAATTTGGATGGCAACTGACTCGTATTTATGACGGTTGCAGCGTCCTGGGGTCACGTGATCCCCTTTTGCGAGCTTCTGGCCCGCAAAGTCAACGGGGTTGGGCCGGACCCACGTAACCACCATTTTACTAACTTAAGTGTGGCTAGTCCTCAGTTTACAACCACAAACTTTCTGTTGCTAAGCGAGATGTTTGTTTGGCCCTATTTTTCGACCTTTCTTGCCATAGTTGTTAAGTGAGTAAGTCCGTTGTTAAGTGAACCTGGCTTCCCCAGTGAGTTTGCTGGTCAGAAGGTAGCAACGGCTGATCACATGATGCTGGGACGCTGCGACCGTCATATATCTGGATTGTGACCACGTGACCACAAGGAACGCTGCGACGGTTGTGTGAAAATAATAATAAATAAAGTTGGAAGGGACCTTGGAGGTCATCTAGTCCAACCCCCTGCTCAGGCAGGAAACCCTGTACCATTTCAGACAAATGGCTGTCCATTCTCTTCTTAAAGACTTCCAGTGTTGGAGCATTCACCACTTCTGGAGGCAGGTTGTTCCACTGGTTAATTGTCCTCACTGTCAGGAAATTGATCCTTAATTCCAGGTTGCTTCTCTCCTTGATTAGTTTCCATCCGTTGCTTCTTGTCCTGCCTTCAGGTGCTTCGGAGAATAGCTTGACTCCCTCTTCCTTGTGGCAGCCCCTGAGATACTGGAGCACTGCTATCCTGTCTCCCTTCGTCCTTCTCTTCCTTAAACAAGACATACCCAATTCCAGCAACTGTTCTTGATATGTTTTAGCCTCCAGTCCCCTAATCATCTTTGTTGCTCTTCTCTGTACTCTTTCTAGAATCTCAACATCTTCTTTACATTGTGGTGACCAAAACTGGATGCTGTATTCCAAGTGTGGCCTTACTAAAGCATTGTAAAGTGGTATTAATACTTCACGTGATCTTGATTCTATCCCTCTGTTAATGCAGCCCAGCACTGTGTTGGCCTTTTTGGCAACTGCAGCACACGGCTGGCTCACATTTAAGTGATGGTCCACTAGGACTCCGAGATCCCTCTCACAGTTGCTACTATTGAGCAAGGTACCACCTATACTATACCTGTACATACTATACCTGCACTGTCAAATGTGCCTAGCTATCTTGGTCTAAATCTTGGTTTGCTGTAAAAGGTTTAACCCTAAATCACAGCATTTGTGTAGCAACAAGGGATGGATAGCTTGTATTAGATGCCTCTGCAAGCTACAGTGAAGCTGCTGAGTTCCTACAACTAGACAAAGATTATCAGGCACATTTTTTTTCAAATCTGGCAGCTTTAAGATGAATGGACTTCCAGCTCTATAGGGGCAGCCTAGCCCTTTTTATTCACAATCCAGTGAAAAAAATTCTTTCTTTTTATTTTTTATTCTTTTCTCTAGATTTTCCGCAGCTGACAGTGCTGCTTTTGACACAGCATGGCTACAAAAGAGCTTTGCTTTCACTGAAGCCTTTTAAAAAAAAAGCCCATTCTTTCAGCGTTTCCTGATTACAGGACTTGAGCACCAGAAAAATAATAATAAAGAAAAGATTTTAAAACCTAGAGTGCAAATTTAGAGAAAGCATTCTCTTCTTTGCAGAAGTGTTTTCCTGCAGCTATGCAGGAATAATCCTATAATAACATCAGACTTTTCAATATGCAAAGGCATCCAGATGCAATCACTTAATTAAGGTATGTAATTAATCAACTAAGGTTGAATTAATTGGGTTTTTTCTTTTTTCTTTTTAAGATATAAGAGCAGCTTTAAATGCCATCCATTGTGGAAAGAGAAGTTCAAAGAGAAAGAAAAAGCAAACGCAGGTAAGTCCTTTGCTAAGGACCACAACTGAGCCCAAATCTAAGCCTTCTCAGCGTTTGCAAGTAATACAATAAGATGATCTATATTTTGTTGTTTGTTATGTATCCAGCCACACCAGGCGTCTGAGGAATCCAGTTGTGGCTTGCAACACTGAATGTCTTTCAATACAATTTATGAATTTTTTTTTCTATTTTTCATCTATGTCTGTCTGTCTGTCTATCATCCATCTTTATAATCTGTCTCTGCCTTTCTCCGTCTTTCATCTGTTTCTATCTATCACTTTATAATCTTCGTGTGTCTCTCTCTGCCTTTCATCTATCTGTTTCTGTCTATCTGTCTATCATCTATCTAATCTTTGTGTCTCTCTCTGCCTTTCTCCGTCTTTCATCTATCTGTATCTATCTATCTGTCTGTCTATTTGTCTGTCTGTCTGTCTATCTATCTAATCTTCGTGTCTCTCTGCCTTTCTCCGTCTCAGACATCTGTTTCTGTCTGTCTTCTATCTATCTATCTATCTATCTATCTATCTATCTATCTATCTATCTATCTATCTATCTATCTATCTATCTATCTATCTATCTATCTATCTATCTATCTCTATCTATCATCTATCTATCTCATCTCTCATCTATCTATCTATCTATCTATCTCATATCTATCTATCTCATATCTATCTATCTCTAGCTATCATCTCTCTCTCTCTCTCTCTCCATCCATCCATCCATATCTATCTATCTATCTATCTATCTATCTATCTATCTATCTATCTATCTATCTATCTCTCTATCTATCTATCTATCTATCTATCTATCTATCAATCTATCTATCTCATCTCTCTCATCTATCTATATCTATCATCTATCATCTATATCTATCTTATCTCTCATCTATCTATCTCTATCTATCTATCTCATATCTATCTATCTATCTCATATCTATCTATCTCTAGCTATCTCTCTCTCTCTCTCTCTCTATCCATCCATCCATCCATCCATCCATATCTATCTGTCTGTCTATCTATCTATCCATCTATCTATCTATCTATCTATCTATCTATCTATCTATCATCTAATCTTCGTATCTCTCTGCCTTTCTCCATCTTTCATCTGTCTGTCTATTTTTATAATCTTCGTGTGTCTCTCTGTCTTTCATCTGTTTCTCTCTCTCTCTCTGTTATCGTCTATCTGTCTGCCTTTCTCTCTCGCTCTCTCCCCGTGTGTCTGTCTATGTAATGATTAGATGTTGGGTCAATTTGATTATCAGATAGAGATCCCCTCCTCTGGAATATTTGCTTATTTTTTTATATAGTAATATATTCTTGTTAAATAAGGACAGGAAAGCTTACACCTATTTGTAGACCCATTATGTAAAGGAAGTACTTTTCAGTGATTTTTTTTTTTAAATATTTTTTTACAGCATCCAACCAGGATGGATTCTTTATGTTTAATGTTAAATTTATTTGATATTTGGGTGTTTTTTTTTCTCTCTTCTTTTCGTACACAATTTTTTCTTTTTTTTTCCTTTTGCATTTTTGTTGATAGTACACATTCACACACACAAACTAAACAATATAATTTTGAGTCAGAAAAGTTGCCAAGAAGATGCTCCTGATGTTTGGATTCTTCCTGCCTTCATTTCCAGCCCAGGATGGTTCACCTTTCAGGGAATCTGCCACCTCCTCCAGGTCAGCCTAGTCTGACTCAGTTTCCTCGCCGGGCGTCCCGTGATGCCAGCCAAAGTGCCAAGCCGTGTGGGCTGAGGCTGCCACACTCCTTGTTAATCCACACGACTTCCGGGGTTGCAGCTAACATCAAAGGCTCTGAGGGAAATGTCGCACGTGTAGGGATTCGTCTGCCAAGGTATGTCTCATCATCACGCTGTGAAAAATTGTCCTCTGGCGATGGAGCAGTGAATGAGTGGCCTGGATGCAATGTTGTTTTGATTTGTCTTTCCGGCTGAGGGCACATCCCTGTCAAGTGTCTCACCAGCGACTCACCTGGCCAACAGCTTCCATGTGACCCAAAGGTGCTTTTTCCCCAAAGGCAATTGGACTTTCCGGGTATTTATTTTTTACCCCCTTTGAAAACGTTTCGCTTCTCATCCAAGAAGCTTCGTCAGTTCTGTTCAGTTTAGAATTGTGAATTTGGGTCAGGGGTAGGCAATCTTGGCTCTTTTATGACTGGTGGACTTCAACTCCCAGAATTCCTGAGCCAGCCATGCTGAGGGAGGTTTCCAAGATGAGTTCCCCCATGCTGGCTGAGGAATTCTGGGAGCTGAAGTCTGCAAGTCATGAAGGAGGCCATAATTCCCCCATGCTGGCTCAGGAATTCTGGGAGTTGAAGTCCGCAAGTCATGAAAGGGGCCATAGTTCCTCCATGCTGGCTCAAGAATTCTGGGAGTTGAAGTCCGCAAGTCATAAAGGAGGCCATAGTTCCCCCATGCTGGCTCAAGAATTCTGGGAGTTGAAGTCCGCCAGTCATAAAGGAAGCCATAGTTCCTCCATGCTGGCTCAGGAATTCTGGAAGTTGAAGTCCACCAGTCATAAAAGAGCCAAGGTTGCCTACCCCTGGTCTAGGAGGCTCACCGCTTAGAACAGGAGGCCTAGGCCAGGGGTAGGTAACCTGGGCTCTTTTATGACTGGTGGACTTCAACTCCCAGAATTCCTGAGCCAGCCATGCTGAGGGGAAAGGGAGAGGTTTCCATTGTGAGCCAGGCTGGCTCAGGAATTCTGGGAGTTGAAGTCCGCAAGTCATGAAGGGGCCATAGTTCCCCCATGCTGGCTCAGGAATTCTGGGAGTTGAAATCCACCAGTCAAAAAAGAGCCAAGGCTGCCTACCCTTGGTTGGGTCTTTTGAAACTCTTTAAAATTGCCTCCCTTTTCTCTTCGCTCAAAAACCAACACAAAGACCTTGAAATGTTTTCTTTGGTTTTCATTGGTTTAACTCGTAATTTCTATCCCGGCATGAGACAGCGCCGAAAACGGCGGATTAAGTCTAAGAAGATCTGGATTCAAATCTATCCTCATCCTCTGTACGACTGGATGAGAAGTCCCCCCTCCCTCTCTAACCTGCCCCTAACAGCTCCTGTTGAGAAAAGTGAGACGCACATCACAAAAACGCAAAATAAATGCACCCCAATTCTGTTGTTTATTATATACAAACACTGCACAAGGTGGTTTTTTCTTAATAAAGGGGTCCAGCTATGCATGAAGCAGGCTTGTTAACCAGGTGTGAAGCAGCCCTCACCTGTACATCCACAGCCTCTGATATTTAGGTGGTTTACAACATACACAACTTTATATTTAAGGCAGGGGTGTCCAATTTTGTCAACTTTTAAGACTGGCGGACTTCAACTCCCAGAATGGGACTTCAACTCCCATGCACAGCTGGCTAAGGAATTCTGGGAGTTGAAATCCACCCTGCCCAGCTAAGGAATTCTGGGAGTTGAAATCCATCCTGCCCAGCTGGCTAAGGAATTCTGGGAGTTGAAATCCACCCTGCCCAGCTAAGGAATTCTGGGAGTTGAAATCCATCCTGCCCAGCTGGCTAAGGAATTCTGGGAGTTGAAATCCACCCTGCATAGCTGGCTAAGGAATTCTGGGAGTTGAAGTCCACCCGTCTTAAAAGTTGACAACGTCGGTCACCCCTGATTTGCAGCAAGCTCTCCCCCAATTTTTCCCACATCTCTGGAGGAAAGACAAATCCTGATCTTTCAAATGATAAAACCGGATTGTTAATATATATTTTTTTATTTTTGCCAGAAGAGAGACTGACTATCGTCACACGGAATTCTGGGAGGTCCTTCTCTTTTCTGGCTAGAAATAAGAAGTCAACAAGTGTTCCACTTCCATCTGAGTTGCAAACAAACTACGCCTTGGTTCAACTCGAACCCAGGGCAGCTAACACACATTTTCACACGCAGCGTGTAACGGGAATGTCAGGCCCCCGGATGAGCGCCAGAGACCGATATTTGTGCTGGTGCTAAGAATGTCTGATCGGCCCCCCCCAAACTAATTCCACAGACCTCCCCCCTGCAGAGGGAGGGGCAGAAGGAAGGAACCCAAGACTCAAATGCCACCCTAAGGATGTTGCAGAACGGACCTAGCCTCGGGGTGCTGGTGTATCCAGGCAAGTGGGAACCGGTGCGAGGGTGGCACAAATGCACAGGTAGTGTTGCCCGCCTCCGAAGGGGGATCTGCAAGGCAGGTAGGCCTCGTCTTCTGGGTGAGGCGGGCACTGCCCACGCTTCTATCTGTGGACAGGGGGCAAGGTGAGACTTGCCACGGGTAAGGTGGTACGTAATCGTTGCTCCCGGGGTCTCGCCATGTCCCTCCTGCTAACCGAACGGGGAAAAGTTCCGCCGAGCATCCTTGGCTGCCTCCAGCTCTTTAGGAGGAGCAGGCAGCTTCCCACTGGCGGAAAATCTGGAAGACTTTGCGGCTTTTGGTCGAGAGACTCTGCGGCGGATAGGAGAAAGAGAGAGATACGAATGAGAAAGCGGAGCGTCACGCAGGTAAAAATAAGGCTGAGAGGGAACCGGTTTGGTCTAGTGGGGAAGGCAGCGGGCTAGAGATTGGGAGGCTGCGAGTTCTAGTCCTGCCTTAGGCGTGAAGGGCAATTGGGTGGCTTTGGGCCAATCACCAGGAGACGGTGAGTTCTAGTCCCGCCTTAGGCATGAAAGATGACTGGGTGACTTTGGGCCAATCACCAGGAGACGGTGAGTTCTAGTCCCGCCTTAGGCATGAAAGATGACTGGGTGTCTTTGGGCCAATCACCAGGAGACAGTGAGTTCTAGTCCCGCCTTAGGCATGAAAGCCGGCTGGGTGTCTTTGGGCCAATCATCAGGAGATGGTGAGTTCTAATCCCGCTTTAGGCATGAAAACTGGCTGGGTGTCTTTGGGCCAATCACCAGGAGACGGTGAGTTCTAGTCCCGCCTTAGGCATGAAAGATGACTGGGTGACTTTGGGCCAATCACCAGGAGACGCTGAGTTCCAATCCCGCCTTAGGCATGAAAGCCAGCTGGGTGACTTTGGACCAATCCCCAGGAGACTATGAATTCTGCCTTAGGAATGAAAGATGGGTGAGTGACTTTGGGCCAGTTATCAAGAGACAGTGAGTTCTAATTCCACCAAACACTAGGGGATTGTGAGTTCTAGTCCTGCCTTAGACCTGAAAGACAACTGGGTGACTCTGGGCCAATCACAGGAGATGGTGAGTGGTAGTCCCATCTTAGGCATGAACGATGGGTGAGTGACTTTGGACCAATCACCAGGAGACGGTGAGTTCTAGTCCCGCCTTAGGAATGAAAGCCAGCTACGTAACTTTGGGCCAATCACCAGGAGATGGTGAGTTCTAGTCCTCGCCTTAGGGATGGAATCCGGCTGGGCGATTTTGGGCCAATCACTCGGAGATGGTGAGTTCCAGTCCCACCTTAAGTAAGGCTCACTGGAGAATTCTGGGAATTGAAGCTCACGCATCTTCAAGGGGCCAAGGTTGAGAAGTGCTGAACTAGATGATGTCCACAGTTCCTCCACATCCTTCTGATCCAACTTTGTGACTTACATCCGCGGAAGGCAGCACCTAACCAATTCTTGATGTACCTCATAAAGTCAGATCGGAAGGATTTGGACCAGTGGTTCTCAACCTTTTTAATGCCGCGACCTCCAACCGGTCATAAGTCGAGGACTACTCAACTGGTCATAAGTCGAGGACTACTCAACTGGTGCAGCACCGTTTGCAGAATGGGACTTTGGGCGGGCTCAGCAGGGCAGAGACAGCCTGAACAATTCCTATTGGCTTTGGAAAGCCAATAGAATTAGACTCTATTCAAGAGAGTCTATTCTATTGGCTTTCAAAAGCCAATAGAATAAAAGGGAGTAGCACAGCTAAGGAAAAGGGGGAAAAAATGGCAGACTGCGTTGTTTGGCGACCCCCGTGAAATGGTCGTTCGACCCCAAATGGGGTCCTGACCCATAGGTGGAGAACCGCTGATTTGGACGAACTTTGTCATCCAGTCCGGTGTGTTTCATCTTTGACCTCTTGACAATGTGTGGACATGTCTGAACGTAGTAGTTCAACTGGGCTAGGTGGGGGCTACTTAGCAGTGTTAGATGGCTTACAACAGTGTTTCCCAAACTTGACCATTTTAAGGCATGAGGACTTCAACTCCCAGAATTCCACAGCCAGCAACGCTGGCTGTGGAATTCTGGGAGTTGAAGTCCTCATGCCTTAAAATTGTCAACTTTGGGAAACACTGGCTTACAATTTTACAATACGGATCTGTAGGAGATGGAGCGGCAGAAACTGGGGGCGGAGTTAAAAGCCCGGCTGGCTGGGGAATTCTGGGAGTTGAAGTCCACAAGTCTTCAAATTGCCAAGTTTGGGCACTCCTGCTGTAGACCAAGTGGTTGACCATGGGTGGTCCGACTCACCTCGCTCTCCAGATGAGCTGGCTTTTCTGACTGCCTGGAAGCCTGGAGAACTTTCATGACCACCTGCCAACCACGGTCTGCCTTCTGCTCCAAGAGGTCTCCTTTGGTTCCAAGCACTGTTGCCTCTTTCACCTCGTTGACCCATGGGCACCAATCACGGTGCTGGGCAAGGGGGTCAAAGTAAACGCGGGTCATTGAATCCTGTTGGGGGGAGGAAAAACAGCCTGGATTCTCACAACCAAACAAAGTTGGGTAAGGGATGAGCTCATCTTTATCTAAGACAGAGGTCTTCAACTGGGCAACTTTAAGACTTGTGGGCTTCAACTCCCAGAATTCCTCAACCAGGCATGCTGAGTTGAAATCCACAAGACGTAAAATTTGCCAAGCTTGGAGACCTTTGACCTCAGGCTGATATTCGTATATTCCATCAAGGCACCAGAAATGGTCTTTTAACATGGACCACTAGTTCCTGGAGCAGTGGTTCTCAACCTTTCTAATGCCGCGACCCCATAATACAGTTCCCCATGTTGTGGTGACCCCCAACCACTTATACATCACTGGGTGCCAAGGGCGTGGTCAAAGAAAAGGGGAAAAAATGGCGGACAGCCTTGTTTGGCGACCCCCGTGAAATGGTCATTCGACCCCAAATGGGGTCCCGACCCACAGGTTGAGTACCACTGTCCTGGAGGGACCTGACCAAGCTTTTGATCTAAAATGTAGTGAAGAAAAATGGAACAGGAGATGAAGGAGAAGGTATTTTACTTAGCCTTCTTCAAATTGACATCCGTTCTTCTTGTATGGGGACTTCAACTTCTAATTGGCTGAGAATTCTGGGGGCTGAAGTCCAAGGGCCTTCTGGAGCAGGGGTTCTCAACCTTGGCAACTTTAAGCCTTGTAGACTTCAACTCCCAGAACTCCTCAGCCAGCTTTGCTGGCTGAGGAGTTCTGGGAGTTGAAGTCCACAAGGCTTAAAGTTGCCAAGGTTGAGAACCCCTGTTCTGGAGGCATCTGATGAGGAACAACCCGACTGGGCTACTGACCAGTTGGGAGCCATTTGGGTGAGATCTCTCCACCTTGATTGCCAATGAAGACCTCCATCATGCATCTTCTCTTCTGCAGACTAAGGTCCTCCTTTCACCTTGCTTGACCGAACTTGGAACCAACTTGGGTGGATCTTCTCTGAAGGTGCTCCCCAGTTTGATGACATCCTGTTTCGATTTAAGGTGTCCGGAACTGGACATGGAACGCCAAGTGGGGTCGGAGCAGGTGAAACAGAACGGGACAACTGATTCCCATGATCTCTTGTGCTTTATGTTCTTCTTGATAATCCCGAAATAGTATTTCTCTTTTTGGCTGAATCAGCCAAAATGGCTCACCTTGGTCACCTGCCAGGAATCTAGTAGCCCCCGTTTCGATGAACAAATGGCTCGTTCAGTTATCTTCCCTTTCATCCATTTCCTTGACCCGTTCTATTTTTTTCTTCTTTTCCATGTTTCAGAAAGGCCTTGGGATATCTCCGCGTGTTGCTTTAGGGCGGCCTTTCCAATTTTGCTTCAGCAGGAGTTTTTTTGTGATTTTTTTTTAAACCCTTCTTAACTACAAGAGTGCCAAAGGATGGAGGCCTTTGAACTCTGGTGCTGGAGAAGACTCCTGCGAGTCCCCTGGACTGCAAGGTGATCCAACTGGTCAGTCTTAGAGGAGATCAACCCCGACTGCTCTTTAGAAGGTCAGATCCTGACGCTGAAACTCAACTACTTTGGCCACCTGATGAGAAGGAAGGACTCACTGGAGAAGAGCCTGATGCTGGGAAAGATGGAGGGCAAGAGAAGAAGGGGATGACAGAGGATGAGGTGACTGGATGGAGTCCCTGAAGCAGGAGGCGTGAGTTTCAATGGACTCCAGAAGATGGTAGAGGACAGGAAGGCCTGGAGGAACGCTGTCCACGGGGTTGCGATGGGTCGGACACGACTTCGCAACTAACAACAAACTACAAGTAACCCTTGACTTCGGTTTTGTGAACGTCCGAAGTTACAATTCCCCCATGCTGGCTGGGGAATTCTGGGAGTTGAAGTCCACAAGACTTAAAGTGGCCAAGTTTGACAGTTCCTGTATTAGATCTTTATCCCTTCGAGGTAGGCCAGGTCAGGAAAACAGACCTTAAAAGGACCTTATGGTTTCAGAGCCTAATAACAGGACCTTGAGCTGCTCAAGTTTCCTTTTTTGCCCCCCTCTTATACGAAAGAGAATCAAGGTGAGGTTATTCTTTACCAGAGTTGAGATTTCGATTCCAGTCTTTATTAGCGTCTTTTGTATAGTTAGTCCTCAACTTACAATCATTCTCTTAGTGACCAAAACTCAAAATTACTATGGCACTCATCCTCATAGGAGTTCTAGGCCTGCCTCTGGCATTGAACACTGGATGCGTGACAGTGGGCCAATCACCAGCAGACAATGAGTTCTAGTCTAGCCATGAAAGCCAGTTGAGTGGACTTGGACCAATCAGCAGGAGGAGCTGAGTTCTAGTCCCACTTTAGCCACGAAAGCCAGCTGAGTGGACTTGGACCAATCAGCAGGAGGAGCTGAGTTCTAGTCCCGCCTTAGCCACGAAAGCCAGCTGAGTGGACTTGGACCAATCAGCAGGAGGAGCTGAGTTCTAGTCCCGCCTTAGCCATGAAAGCCAGCTGAGTGGACTTGGACCAATCACCAGGAGGAGATGAGTTCTAGTCCCGCCTTAGCCACGAAAGCCAGCTGAGTGGACTTGGACCAATCACCAGGAGGAGGTGAGTTCTAGTCCCGCCTTAGCCATGAAAGCCAGCTGAGTGAACCTGGACCAATCAGCAGGAGGAGGTGAATTCTAGTCCCACCTTAGCCACGAAAGCCAGTTGAGTGAATTTGGACTAATCACCAGGAGGAGGTGAGTTCTAGTCCCGCCTTAGCCACAAAAAAAACAGCTGAGTGAACCTGGACCAATCAGCAGGAGGAGGTGAATTCTAGTCCCGCCTTAGCCATGAAAGCCAGTTGAGTGAACTTGGACCAATCAGCAGGAGGAGGTGAGTTCTAGTCCCGCCTTAGCCATGAAAGCCAGCTGAGTGGACCAATCAGCAGGAGGAGGTGAGTTCTAGTCCCGCCTTAGCCATGAAAGCCAGCTGAGTGCATTTGCACCAATCCCTCTCTCTCTCTCTCAGCCCAACCCACCTCACAGGGTTGTCGTTGTGGTGGGGAGGAGAGGAGGAAGAAAGAGGATGGGAGGGGTTGGCCCCCTGGAGTTTATTTATAAAAGTAATGAGCAAATAAACGAATTAACGACGCGCTCACCGAACTGCTGGAGGAGTACAGGCGTGGCCGCTTGGCTCTGCGGTGAGGGCTGGAGGGCACTTCGGCGCCCAGGCCGCAGACGTCCCCGTGGCCCATGCTGCGGGTCACCGGCCGGCTCCGGGTGGTGGGGCTGGGGGGTTCGGCCTCGGGGCGCTCGCTGCAGCTGTCCCCGCCCCGCGTGCGGCTGGTGACTGGGGAGGGGCTCTTCTCGTGCTGTAGGGAAAAAGGGGAAAAGAGACCACAGAGAGGAGACGTCAGTGGAGATCGCCAGATCCTTGGGTCAGGAAGCCCTGATAAGTCCTCAACTTACAACGCTTCATTTAGTGACTGTTCAGCATTACAACAGCGTTAAAGAGACTTATAGGCCCGTTTTTCACACTTACGACCACGGCAGGATCCCCAGGAATCGAAATTCAGGCGTATGGCCATGGGTTCACCCTTATGACGGTCGCGGCGTCCCTGAGGGGTCACCTGATCCCCTTTTGCGACCTACCCCTAAGCAAAGTCAACGGGGGAAGCCGGATTCACTTAACAACCGTGTGAATAACTTAACTGCAGGGATTCGCTTAGCATCCAGGTCATAAAATGGGGGCAAAACTCACTTAACAATTGTCTTGCTCAGCAACCCCAAACTGGGGTTGTAAGTCAAGGACTACCTGGAGAACAAACCCAGAAGCAGTTTGGAAGTTCGATCCTGACCGGCTAAAAGGTCGACTCAGCCTTCTGTCCTTCCGAGGTCAGTAAAGTGAGGACCCAGATGGTTGGGGGCAAATAGGCTGACTCTGTAAAGCGCTTAGAGGGGGCCATGAAGTCCTGTGAAGTGGTGTACAAGTGTAAGGGCTACTGCTAAGTGGGAAGGGAGGAAGGGGGAAAGAGGAAGGAAGGAAGGAAGGAAGGAAGGAAGGAAGGAAGGAAGGAAGGAAGGAAGGAAGGAAGGAAGGAAGGAAGGAAGGAAGGAAATGGGATGGAAGGAGGGAGGGAGGGAGGGAGGGATGGAAGGTGGAAACTAACCAAGGAGAGAAGCAACCTAGAACTACGGAGAAACTTCCTGACAGTTAGAATAGTGAACCAGTGGAACTCCTTGCCTCCAGAAGCGGTGAATGCTCCAACACTGAAAGTTTTTAAGAAGAGATTGGACAGCCATTTGTCTGAAATGGTATAGGGTTTCCTGCTTGAGCAGGGGGTTGGACTAGATGACCTCCAAGGTCCCTTCCAACTTTATGATGGTGATGATGATGATGATGATGTTCCAGTATCTCAGGGGCTGCCCCAAAGAAGAGAGAGTCAAGACATTTTCCAAAGCGCCTGAAGGCAGGACAAGAAGCAACAGAGGGAAACTAATCAAGGAGAGAAGCAACCTGGAACTAAGGAGAAACTTCCTGACAGTGAGAACAATTAACCAATGGAACTCCTTGCCTCCAGAAGTGGTGAATGCTCCAACACTGGAAGTGTTTAAGAAGAGACTGGACAGCCACTTGTCCGAAATGGTGTAGGGTTTCCTGCCTGAGCAGGGGGCTGGACTAGATGACCGCCAAGGTCCCTTTCAATTTTTATTTTATTATTATTATTATTTAAATGTTAAGGGAAAAAAAGAGAAGAAATATCTGATGTTGTAACCTGAGATTTGCACTAAAGATTTTGTTATCGAACTATGGATTAACCCAGCCGCCGCATTGCTTTTTAAACACTCAAATGGAAAATTGGAAAATTAATAAAATATTATATATAAAAAAGCTGGGCCCTCCAGCTTCGCGCGTGTACCTGCTCCAAGCCCAGGGGGACGTTGGTGTCCTGGCTCCTGGTGATCATCCGGCGAGGGGAGGTGGGCCCCAGAGGGACTTTCTCAGCAGCGGGGGCAATGGTGGAGGGGGTCCCCGTCTCGGACTCGGTGGTCTCCAGCTGCTGAAAACCCCACAGCCCCACTCGCCTGATGCAGCGGCAGCAGCTGATCAAGGGCAGATGGACGGATCCGGATGGAGGGCTAGGAAGAAAGACCCCCCCCAAAAAAGGAGTAAATCAGAGACTGAAGCAAATTCCCTTCACGTAAAGCAGAATTTAAATATTACGTACAGGTGGTCCCCGACTTACAACCACAGTGGAGCCCAATTTTTTTTGTTACCAAGCAAAAACTTGAGTTTTGCCCCATTTTACGGCCTTTCTGCCCAGGGTTGTTCAGTGAGTCACTGCAGCTGTTAGGTTAGCATCGCTGCTGCTAAGTGAACTTGTCTTCCTTGATGGACGTGGGTTCAAATACAGTTACGACCACCGTCTAGCCCAGGGCTCTTTTATGACTGATGGACTTCAACTCCCAGAATTCCTGAGCCAGCCATGCTGAGGGGAAAGGGAGAAGTTTCCAAGCTGAGCTATGCTGGCTCAGGAATTCTGGGAGTTGAAGTCCGCAACTTATGAAGGGGCCATAGTTCCCTCATGCTGACTCAGGAATTCTGGGAGTTGAAGTCCACCAGTCATGAAGGGGCCATAGTTCCCCCATGCTAACTCAGGAATTCTGGGAGTTGAAGTCCGCAAGTTATGAAGGGGCCATAGTTCCCCCATGCTAGCTCAGGAATTCTGGGAGTTGAAGTCCACGAGTCATGAGGGGGCCATAGTTCCCCCATGCTGGCTCAGGAATTCTGGGAGTTGAAGTCCACCAGTCATGAGGGGGCCATAGTTCCCTCATGCTGGCTCAGGAATTCTGGGAGTTGAAGTCCACCAGTCATGAGGGGGCCAAAGTTCCCTCATGCTGGCTCAGGAATTCTGGGAGTTGAAGTCCACGAGTCATGAGGGGGCCATAGTTCCCTCATGCTGGCTCAGGAATTCTGGGAGTTGAAGTCCACGAGTCATGAGGGGGCCATAGTTCCCCCATGCTGGCTCAGGAATTCTGGGAGTTGAAGTCCACCAGTCATGAGGGGGCCATAGTTTCCCTCATGCTGGCTCAGGAATTCTGGGAGTTGAAGTCTACCAGTCATAAAAGAGCCCAGGTTGCCTATCCCTGGCCTAGGAGGCTCAGCGCTTAGAACAGGAGGACTTAGGCCAGAGATAGGCAACTTTGGCTCTTTTATGACTGGTGGACTTCAACTCCCAGAATTCCTGAGCCAGCCACGCTGAGGGGAAAGGGAGAGGCTTCCAAGCTGAGCCATGCTGGCTCAGGAATTCTGGGAGTTGAAGTCCGCAAGTCATGAGGGGGCCAAAGTTTCCCTCATGCTGGCTCAGGAATTCTGGGAGTTGAAGTCTACCAGTCATAAAACAGCCAAGGTTGCCTACCCCTGCTCTAGCCCGCTTTATGACTCGTGGACTTCAACTCCCAGAATTCCTGAGCCAGCCACGCTGAGGGGAAAGGGAGAGTTTCCAAGCCGAGCCATAGCGGCTCAGGAATTCTGGGAGTTGAAGTCCACCAGTCAGAAAAGAGCCGAGGCTGCCTACCCCTGGTCTAGCCCAAATTTTTTGTCACTCAGCAGAAGATTTGTTTGGCTCCTTTTGCGACCTGTCTTTACTACGGTTATTAAGTGGATCGCCGCAGCTGTGAAGCGAGAAACATCATTAAGTGAATTGGGTTTTCCCTATTGACTTATCAGAAGGTTCCAAAAGGGAATCACGTGACACCCCCGGGACGCTGCGACCGTCGTAAATAGGAACCAGTCGCCCAGCGTCTGGGCTTTAATCACGTGATCACGGGGAGACTGCGACGGTCGTAACGGTGAAAAACAGTCACAAGTCGCTTTTTCAGTGGTGTGGTAACTTCAGTCACTAAATGAACTTTTTTAAGTCGAGGACTACCTGTACTGGGTTCAAAGAGGGCCCTTTTTCAAGGACAGGTTGATTTACACCACGATTGAGCCTGGAATTAGAGTTGTACGTTGCGTTGTAAGTCAACATAACAGCACCTGATTTTACAACCTTCCTTGTGGTGTCATTAAGCGAAGACGGAGGTCATAAAGTGAACGTGTCAGTTGTCAAAAGAAAATTCTTATTATTAGTTGCAAAGTGGTGTCTGACCCATCGCGACCCCATGGACAACGTTCCTCCAGGGCTTCCTGTCCTCTACCATCTTCTGGAGTCCATTTAAGTTCACACCTACTGCTTCAGGGACTCCATCCAGCCACCTCCTTCTCTGTCGTCCCCTTCTTCTCTTGCCCTCCATCTTTCCCAGCATTAGGCTCTTCTCCAGTGAGTCCTTCCTTCTCATTAGGTGGCCAAAGTACTTGAGTTTCAGCTTCAGGATCTGGCCTTCTAAAGAGCAGTCGGGGTTGATCTCCTCCGGGACTGACCGGTTGGATCGCCTTGCAGTCCAGGGGACTCGCAGGAGTCTTCTCCAGCACCAGAGTTCAAAGGCCTCCATTCTTTGGCGCTCAGCCTTTCTTATGGTCCAGCTTTCACAGCCATACGTTGCAACTGGGAAAACCATACGCACTTTTGTTGGCAGGGTGACGTCTCTGCTTTTTACTATGCTGTCTAGATTTGCCATAGCTTTCCTCCCCAGGAGCAAGCGTCTTTTAATTTCTTAGTTGCGGTACCCATCTGCGGTGATCCTGGAGCCCAGGAAGATCAAATCGGTCACTACCTCCATTTCTTCCCCATCTATTGGCCAGGAATTGAGAGGGCCGGATGCCATGATTTTGGTTTTCTTAATGTTGAGTTTCAAGCCCACTTTTGCACTCTCCTCCTTCACCTGCATCAAGAGGCTCTTTAGTTCCTCTTCACTTTCTGCTGCTAGAGTGGTATCGTCTGCATATCTTAGGTCAGTGGTGGCAAACCTATGGCACGCGTGCTGGAGGCGGCACTCGGAGCTCTCTCTGTGGGCACACGCACCGTCGCCCCAGCCCCGCCTCCTCCCATGGCCCCCTCCTCACCAGCAGCCCTCCAGAGGAGAGTCGCCCCCAGGCACAGCCCACGCAATGCTGCGCAGCCAAGGACATGGTAGCTGGGCAGTGGGGACAAAACTGCTGCAGGGCACGGACGGAGGGCTTGGCCACCATGGCGCTGCTGGGCTGCCTGGGTGATCTGTGGTGGGCCGTGGAGGTGGTGGGTGGTCCAGCGGGCATAGCAGAGCAGGGACAAGGGTGGTGGTGGGGATTTGGGGCACTAAAAGGTTCGCCATCACGGTCTTAGGTTGTCCATATTTCTCCCGGCAATCTTAATACAGTGGGTTTTTGTTTTTTCCAGAAACTAGAAATAAATGTTAGTTTGGGGGAGAGTGGGGGTGAAAAATTGGGCCTTTCCGGATTCCGTTTTTTCCACCGACCTGCTGGTCCAGCCGCAAAGGGCCAGGATGCAAGCCGTGATGTGGACGTGAAGGAGGTCTGAAGGCCGCTTGGCCGACGTCTTCTCGCCTTCGGTTTTGCACTTCTCCTCCTCCTCCTCTCCCTCCTGCTGCTGCTCCTCCTCGATCAATTGCAAGAGGAAGCTAACTTTCTCCTCCGTCAAGGCCTGGGAAGCAAGCACGCTACGGTCAATTACTCAACAGCTCCCCCCCTCAAGAAATGGCTATTCTTTTTGATCAGTGGTTCTCAACCTTTTTAATGCAGCGACCCCCAACTGGTCGTAAGTCGAGGACTACTCAACCGGTCGTAAGTCGAGGACTACTCAACTGGTGCAGCACCGTTTGCAGACTGGGGCTTTTGGCGGGCTCAGCGGGGCAGAGACAGCCTGGACAATTCCTATTGGCTTTGGAAAGCCAATCGAATGAGACTCTATTCAAGAGAGTCTCTTCTATTGGATTTCAAAAGCCAATAGAATAAAAGGGAGTAGCACAGCTAAGGAAAAGGGGGGAAAAAATGGCGGACTGCGTTGTTTGGCGACCCCCGTGAAATGGTCGTTCGACCCCAAATGGGGTCCCGACCCACAGGTTGAGAACCACTGTTTTTGACAGAACACCATTTCAAGCACTTTGGAGTCTAGAGATGGGAAGGCCTGAGAAAAAACCCCAAAAATTGGAAGGGGGGGGGGAAACAGATTTTTCCGTTTTTTTCCAAAGCCGTTTAGGGGAAAAAAAAACAGATCCCCCAGCCCCCCCCAATTTTTCTGGCTTTTTCCAGGCCTCCCCACTCGGAACCCCTGAAAGTGAGCCGAGAGGGATGCTAATAAACCTGCCGTTCCGGGAATGAAACGTTCTGGAGAAATCCAGAATGTTCTGTAGGTCTTTGGATCGTGTGGATCTGATGTTCCAAGGAGGGTTTGGCCATTCTGAGTGGCAAATTGGACTAGAACACCTCCAACGTCCCTTCCAGCTGTGTTATCTTGTTAATCGGTCATGTGATTGCGGGATGCGATGCTGCCCTGTGATTCTTGCTCTAATTCTTGTGCTTTAATAAGTTTGTTTATGAATGGTTTTGCTTGCTTGGTTTTTGATGCTTCAGTTATACAGTAAACCTGGTTATGTGAGATAGGCAGCTATTTAAATTTAAGAAATGGAATGGAATAGAATACAATAGAATGGAATGGAATAGACTAGACTAGGAATAGAATAGAATAGAATGGAGTGGAATAGAATATAGAATAGAAAATAGGGAATAGAATAGAATATAGAATAGAAAATAGGGAATAGAATAGAATAGAATAGAATAGAATGGAATGGAATGGAATAGAATAGAATGGAATGGAGTGGAGTGGAATAGAATATAGAATAGAAAATAGGGAATAGAATAGAATAGAATAAATGGAGTGGAGTGGAGTAGAGTAGAAGGAATGGAATGGAGTGGAGTAGAATAAATGGAATGGAATAGAATAGATGGAATGGAATAGAATAGAATGTGGAAGGGACCTTGGAGGTCATCTAGTCCTGCCCCCTGCTCAAGCAGAAGAACCTACCATCCCAGACAAGTGACTGTCTAGCTTCTTCTTAAAAATCTCCAGTGATGGAACGCCCATGATTTCTGGTGGCCAGCTGTTCCACTGGTTAATTGTCAGGAAGTTTCTCCTTAATTCCAGGTTGCTTCTCTCCTTGGTCAGTTTCCAACCATTTTTTCTCGTCCTTCCCTCTGATGCTTTGGAGAATAGCTTGACTCCCTCTTCTTTGGGGCAGCGCCTCAAATACTGGAACGCTGTTATCGTGTCTCCCCTATTTCTTCTTTTCTTTACACTAGCCAACCCCAAGTCCCGCAGCCGTTCTTCGTATGTTTTTACCTCCTCGGAACATCAAATCATCATGATCCAAAAACAGACAGAACATCCTGGATTCCTCCAGAATGTTTCATTCAGCCTGGTTCCCAAATGCCCAAAGTGTCTCCACATGACTGCGCAGGGGAGGAAGGGACAGGGACTCTTGGAACCTGCAGGGCTGTCGGGACTTTGAACGGTCACTAAATAAGGCGAGGACCACACGTACGCTCTCTCTTCAGGCTATGGCCAGTTTATCGTCCCCAAATGGGGCAGGCCTTGAAGGGGAGGCTGGAGACCCCCTTCCCCTCACCCCTCCTTGACTGGACGACCGAGGGCTTACCACGTTTTTGAGAGCGTCTGGCTTCAGGGAAGGCAGCTGAAGTTGCAGCCGACACAGACTCTGGAAGCGTTCGAGGAAGTCGTCAAAAAGAGCCCGGGGCTCCTCCACCAGCAGCACCGAAAACCGATCTAGTTAGTCCAAAAAAAGAAGCGGTCTGCAGGCAGTCCTCCACTTACGACGGCAAAGGCGCCCAAAATTTAAGTGAGAAATTTGTGAAGTGAGGTTCGCCTCATTTTACCACAGTGTTGCATTAGTAGAGGATTAGGCAACCTGGGCTCGTTTATGACTCGTGGACTTCAACTCCCAGAATTCCTCAGCCAGCCACGCTGAGGGGAAAGGGAGAGGTTTCCGAGCTGAGCCATGCTGGCTCAGGAATTCTGGGAGTTGAAGTCCACAATTCTTAAAGTTGCCAAGGTTCAGGACCCCTGATATAGGACAGGAGTAGGCAACCTTGGCTCTTTTATGACTCGTGGACTTCAACTCCGAGAATTCCTGAGTCAGCCATGCTGAGGGGAAAGGGAGAGGCTTCCAAGCTGAGCCAGGCTGGCTCAGGAATTCTGGGAGTTGAAGTCCATAAGGGGGCCATAGTTCCCCCATACTGGCTCAGGAATTCTGGGAGTTGAAGTCCACAAGTCAAAAAAGGGCCATGTTTGAAAACCCCTAGTACATGGGTAGGCAACCTTGGTTCTTTTATGACTTGTGGACTTCAACTCCCAGAATTCCTGAGTCAGCCATGCTGAGGGGAAACGGAGGTTTCCAAGCTGAGCCATGCTGGCTCAGGAATTCTGGGAGTTGAAGTCATAAAAGAGCCAAGGTTGCCTACCCCTGGTCTAGGAGGCTCACCGCTTAAAACAGGAGGACTTAGGCCAGGGGTAGGCAACCTTGGCTCTTTTATGACTGGTGGACTTCAACTCCCAGAATTCCTGAGCCAGCATGGCTCAGCTTGGAAACCTCTCCCTTTCCCCTCAGTAGGCTGGCTCAGGAATTCTGGGAGTTGAAGTCCACCAGTCATAAAAGAGCCCAGGTTGCCTAATCCTGCCCCAGCCAGCCAGGAATTCTGTGAGTTGAAGTCCACAAGTCATAAAAGAGCCAAGGTTGCCTACCCCTGCATTAGTACATTAGTACTAAAAGTAATGGGGTTGTTGAAGGTTATGTAGAGCTAAAATTTCACCAGGCTCTCTTTTGAGCATCTCCCCCCCCCCAACGGTGGAGGATCGGTTAGCCTCCACATCTGGAAGACCCACGTGTCCAGCTGTGAGCCAACTTGGCTGTTTCTTTCTCCTTGCTTACCTGGGGAAGGGCTGTCGGGCCAGAAGCAGAATTTTTCGTGTGCTTCCAGCAAGGCCTTCTGCAGCGCCAGACACCTCTCCTTATCTAGAAAGGAAACAGGCCTGGTGAACAGCAGACCCCCCTCTGATCAGCACAAGGCAGGACGCTTTTAAAGATTCCCCCCCCCCCAGCCAGGTCACAAGATGGCCTGGTGGGACAATGAAAAGAGCAAATATCTGTAGCTCAGGGTTAAATTGTGGGGGTCCTTGACGCTCTTTGAGCTGGGTTGTTTTCTTGCAGACAATTCATCAAGGCTAGAAGGGAATGGGGTTCGTGAGGAGGGCGGTTGCAGGGTCCTTAATGCTCTGAGTTTGTGGTTTTCTTGGAAACCTTTCATTACCAAACTAGGTAACATCACCAAGGCTAGGAGGAGGGAGGAGGAGGAGGAGGAGGAGGAAGAGGGTTTTAGGGTCAATGCTCTGAACTTGGTGGTTTTCTCGGAGACGTTCCATGACCCAACTAGGTAATATCATCAGTGTGAGAAGGGAGGGGGGGTTTGCTGTCTCACTGATGATGTTGCGTAGCTCAGGGCTTTTCAACCTTTTCACCCATTGTACCAGTTTTAGGATATGGCAACATCTGAGTACCACCAGTCACCTAGCAAGGTGTCAAAAACTTGATGACCCCCCCCCAAAAAAGGAAAAAAGTGATAAAGTACAGGTAGTCCTCGACTTACAACAGTTTGCTTAGTGACTGTTCGAAGTTACAACGGCACTGAAAAAAGTGCCCCCCAAGGCACAGCCGAGCAAGACACCTGCCTGCCCACCCGGCAACACTCTCATTCCCCTCCCCCGCTACCACTTTTCTAGGATGGTCGCGTACCACCTACCAGGTGCCAACGTACCACAGGTGGTACCCGTACCACTGGTTGAAAAGCCCTGGCCTAGCTGAGTCATGAAAGGTCTGCAAGAAAACAGCCAGCTTCCGAGAATGGAATGGGAGTAGAGTAGAGTAGAAAGGTGAATAGAATACAAAGATAAATAGAATTGAATAGAAAGATGAATAGACTAGAATGATGAATATAATAGGATAGAATGAATAGAATAGAACAGAATAGAATAACAAGAGTTGGAAGGGACCTTGGAGGTCATCTAGTCCAACCCCCTGCTCAGGTAGGAAACCCTATACCATTTCAGACAAATGGCTGTCCAGTCTCTTCTTAAAAACTTCCAGTGTTGGAGCATCCACCGCTTCTGGAGGCAGGTGGTTCCACTGGTTAATTGTTCTCACTGTCAGGAAGTTTCTCCTTAGTTCTAGGTTGCTTCTCTCCTTGATGAGTTTCCCTCCGTTGCTTCTTGTCCTGCCTTCAGGTGAAACTCACCGTCTCCTAGTGATTGGCCCAAAGTCACCCAGCTGACTTTCATGGCTACAGCGGGACTAGAACTCACGGTCTCCTGGTGATTGGCCCAAAGTCACCCAGCTGACTTTCATGGTTAAGGCAGGACTAGAACTCACGGTCTCCTGGTGATTGGCCCAAAGTCACCCAGCTGACTTTCATGGTTAAGGCAGGACTAGAACTCACTGTCTCCTGGTGATGGGCGCAAAGTCACCCAGCTGGTTTTCTTGACTAAGGCAGGACTAGAACTCACCGTCTCCTGATGATGGGCCCAGAGTCACCCAGCTGGCTTTCATGGCTAAAGCGGAACTAGAACTCACCGTCTCCTGGTGACTGGCCAAAATCACCTAGCTGGCTTTCATGGCTAAGGCAGAATTTAGAACTCACCATCTCCTGGTTCCTAGCCAGCACCTTAACCAGCAGACCAAACAGCTTTCTAGCAAACTAACCAACAAATAAATCCTCTTTCCATTTGCCTCCCAGATGTTCTGGATCCCCCAAAGATCTTACACTTGCTGAAGTCGAAAGACAGCTGCAGACTGGCACAGAGGTAAGCTTGGCAGCTGGAGCATTTCAACATGTCGCACTCCACGTTGGTCCATCCGTACTTGGCACAGATCAGAGGGGACAGCTCGTGGGGCTTGCCTGCCCATTTGAGGGAGTGTTCGCGTTAAGGAGAGCGACTCAAGGTTTTTGAGGGGATTTAAGAAAATCTGGTTTCCCTATCTACTCCTACAGGCTAGCATTTATTTATTTATTTATGAGACTTATATACCGCTTTAAGTGCAAGCACTCTCTAAGCGGTGTACACCAGTAAGCAATGTATATATATAAATATATTTACATTGCCCCCAACAATCTGGGTCCTCATTTTACCTACCCCGGAAGGATGGAAGGCTGAGTCAACCTTGAGCCGGTGAGATTTGAACCGCTGACCTGCTGAACGCAGTCAGCTAAAGTGGCCTGCAGTACTGCACTCTAATTGCTGTGCCACCTCGGCTCATGAACAAAAGGTGCTTTTTCAGGAGGCAGGTGGACGGTTTGATTTTTTTTCTTTGACGATGTTTTGCTTCTCATTCCAGAAGCTTCTTCAACTCTGACCAGATAGTGGGGAATGGAAGGAATTATATTCCTTGCAGACAATGATTGTAGAATCATTGGGGCCACTGGGAGGTTTACCTGTGTCCTCAGGGTCACCTGAGTGGTGCAAATGGGTGTTCCAACCCTTTCCGCGGTTCCAAGAAGGCTCCACATCCATTTGCATCACTCAGGTGACCCTGAGGACACAGATAAACCTCCAAGTGGCCTCAACGACTCTCTAAAAGAAGGCAAATGACCAGCGGTCTGCAAGGAATAAAAATCCTTCCATTTCCCCACCATCCAGTTGACAACCATGATCTGGATGATGGAGAATCTCCATAGACCAGTGGTTCTCCACCTGTGGGTCGGGACCCCATTTGGGGTCGAACGACCATTTCACAGGGGTCGCCAAACAACGCAGTCCGCCATTTTTCCCCCTTTTCCTTAGCTGTGCTATTCCCTTTTATTCTATTGGCTTTTGAATAAACTCTTGAATAGAGTTTAATTCTATTGGCTTTCAAAAGCCAATAGGAATTGTCCAGGCTGTCTCTGCCCTGCTGAGCCCGCCAAAAGTCCCATTCTGCAAACGGTGCTGCACCAGTTGAGTAGTCCTCAACTTACGACCGGTTGAGTAGTCCTCGACTTACGACCTGTTGGGGGTCGCGGTATTAAAAAGGTTGAGAACCACTGCATAGACATTAAGCTAGCATGAAATTTCATCCAATTCTCATTGCTAGCTACAGAAGCTCTCAACATCTGGACAGCTCTTAGCCAAGAGGGGAATAATTGTATGCTTCACCTGTTGAGACAACCCACTTTTCATTGAAAACAGCACCTCCCACTTTAAATACAAGTGGTCCTTGACTTAGAATAATCCATTTAGTGACCGAAGTTACACCAGCACCGAAAAAAGTGACTGATGGTTTTTCATACTTACGTCCGTTGCAGCCACCCCCAGGGTCACGTGATATCGAAATTCAGAGACTTGGCAAATGACTCGTATTTATGACGGCTGCAGTGTCCCGGGGTCACGTGATCCCCTTTTGCGACCGTCTGATGAGCAAAGTCAATGGGGGAAGCCAGATTCACTTAACAACCGTGTGGCTAACTTAACAACTGCAGTGTTCATTTAACAACTGTAGCAACAGAAATTTGTTGCTCAATTGCGGCCGTAAGTCGAGGATTACCTACATATTTTGTTTCCTCTGGGCACTCCCCCCCCCAAGATTAAGCCTTATAACTGAGACCCAAAGGATATGGTGAATGTTTCCACTCTGCTGAAGAAAGCGTCTTTGCTAGTGGCTTCAAAAGGCAGCTCATTGGTGTCGGGAGAGCCATTGGCCACTTCACTGAGAACAGAATGATCTTTCCTGAAACACAAGCGAGAAGCTTCAGAGATTTAAATTCACAACAGCGAGGATTTAGTAGTTTCTCTCCTATCTCCCTTTTTCAGCCCCCCCTCTAAAAGTGTACAAAACTAACTTGCGGTAGAGGAACACAGCAATGGAATTTTTGAGTTGCTTGGACCTTTGAGGCCATTCAGACTGACCCCCCCCGCTCAAGGCACCATCTGAATGGAAACTTCCCAAATGAAAGGCTGCTCAGTCCTCGTTCTTAGGCTTTTATGGCTAAAGCAGGACTAGAACTCACAGTTATCCAGTTGGCTTTCATGGCTAAGGCAGGACTAGAACTCACCGTCTCCTGGTGATTGGCCCAAAGTCACCCAGCAAGCTTTCATGGCTAAGGCAGGACTAGAACTCACCGTCTCCTGGTGATTGGCCCAAAGTCACCCAGCAAGCTTTCATGGCTAAGGCAGGACTGGAACTCACCGTCTCCTGGTGATTGGCCCAAAGTCACCCAGCAAGCTTTCATGGCTAAGGCAGGACTACAATTCACCATCTCCTGGTGATTGGCCCAAGGTCACCCAGCCGGCTTTCTTGCCTAAGGCAGGAACTAGAACTCACCGTCTCCTGGTTCGCGCCCAGCACCTTCCCCACTAGACCAATAATAATTAAAACCCCACCCATGAAAACAATGCTCCACGGCGTCCCCATATACCACAGCCCCTTCCCCTCACACAACGGGGCCAGAGCCCGCCTCTCCTGGGGCCCAACCGCCGCCCTCTCCTCCGCCGGGGACGAGCAATGCCCGGGGTCCCGGCTGGAGACGGGCGGACTCCGTCCCTCCGCGCTCACCTGTCCGGCCCGGCCTCCTCCGGGGCGATCCCTTCGTCGATCAGCTCCCGCACCTTCTGCGGCGTGATGGCCGGGGACTTCGGTTTGGTTGCCAGGGCGCCGCTCTCGTTCTCCGGGGCAGCGGGAACCACCGCAGGGCTGGACGCCGCCATCTTGGTCCGTCCGTAGAAACGTTCCCTCCCTTAACGACAGGCCGGAACCGGAAGTTCCGGGGAAAGTTCGTTCCGGCTTAGCTCAACTGCCTGCTCCGGCCCTCTGCATGGGGCTGGAAATGGGGAGCGGGGCATAGACTGGAAAAAAAGCCCCCTCCCCCAATTTGGTTGATCCCACCGTTGCACCGGATTGGACATGCCAACCTTTTTCAGCCCTGCCAATGAACTTCTGAGATTGACCGTTTAATTTACCTGGGGAGTTTCTGAGACCGTTTTGGTTTTGGTTACTACATCAGTTTTGGTCGCCACGATGTAAAAAAGATGCTGAGACTCTAGAAAGAGCACAGAGAAGAGCAACAAAGATGATCAGGGGACTGGAGGCTAAAACATACAAGGAACGGTTGCCGGAATTGGGTATGTAGTTCAGGGGTAGGCAACCTTGGGTCTTTTATGACTGGCGGACTTCAACTCCCAGAATTCCTGAGCCAGCCTGGCTCACAATGGAAACCTCTCCCTTTCCTCTCAGCGTGGCTGGCTCAGGAATTCTGGGAGTTGAAGTCCACGAGTCATAAAAGAGCCGAGGTTGCCTACTTCTGTAATCGAGTTTAATGAAGAGAAAGGTTAGGGGGGACAGGATAGCAGCCTTCCAATATCTCAGGGGCTGCCCCAAAGAAGAGGGAGCCAATCTATTCTCCAAAGCGCCTGAAGGCAAAGACAAGAAGCAATGGGTGGAAACTAAGGAGAGAAGTAAGCTGGAATTAAGGAGAAACTTCCTGACAGTGAGAACAATTAACCAGTGGAACCACCTGCCTCCAGAAGCTGTAAATGCTCCAACACTGGAAGTTTTTAAGAAGAGACTGGACAGCCATTTGTCCGAATGTAAAGGGTGTCCTGCCTGAGCAGGGGGTTGGACTAGATGACCTCCAAGGTCCCTTCCAACATTATTATTATTATTATGGATCATAGCACAGTCAGCCAGATGTTCAACTGGATTTGGTATTTTGTCTACCTATCCAGTCATTATTATTATTATTATTATTATTATTATTATTATTATTATTATTATTATTATTATTATTATTATTACTATTAACCTGGGGAGTTTCTGAGACTGACCGTTTAATACACCTGGAGGGCACCCTGTTGGGGAAGCTCCCTGGATTGGAACAGGAAGGTGGGGGGGAGACTTGGCCTTTTTCAGTGCTGTGGTTAATTTTGAACAGTCAGTAAATGAATAATTGTAAGTCGAGGACTGTCGGTACACCACAAACAACCGATGGTGGGACACTCAATTTTTGTTGAGATCTTAGAGAGGCTATTTATTATTAGGTGGTTTTTTTTAATCTATCTATTTTTATCTATTTCAAGTCTGCCTTCCCAACCTGTTGCTTTTTGTTTTTTTACAGGGTGGTCATTGCAATTCCCATCATCCCCAGCCACCGGCTGGAGATCACAAGATAGGACCACGCTGCAAAAATTTCAGGAACTGTGGCCGAATCTATTGAAAATGGGCTTTGCCGGCTACTGCCTTGCGGAACTACAGCCCCCAGCAGCCCTTGCGAATAAGGCGCGCGCACGCGCGAGAAAGAAGCCGTTCTGCCTTCGATTGCTTCTGCCTGCCCTGCGTGCCGACGACGCAGGCCGCGCGAAGCGGAGGGAGGATTGGCGACCCGCGGCTCCCTGCCGGTCACGTGGTGCCGGCGGGTGGTCAACGCGACCTCTCTCTATGGTAATCCGCCCTCCCCGCTTCGCCTCGCAACACGCGCGCCTCCGATTGGCTGGCGCGGAGCAAGGGCGAGGCTGATTGGCCCGCGGAGGGGGGGGAGAAACGCCGCTCTACGGGCCCTCGCCGCTGTCGCCTTGTCGCGCTCCCTTGAGGCGGCTGAGGTGGGCTCCGCCGGTCGGCCGTTGG
Organism: Crotalus helleri; assembly: GCA_024509115.1. Taxonomy (NCBI): domain Eukaryota; kingdom Metazoa; phylum Chordata; class Lepidosauria; order Squamata; family Viperidae; genus Crotalus; species Crotalus helleri. The sequence goes on from JAKSXO010000086.1 coordinate 346,741, forward strand.
GGGACGCGGGGCGAGGCCCGGCCCGGCGGGGAGCATGTCTGCGGCCGACGGAGAGGCCTGGGACGGCAACGGGCAGCGCGGAGGGGGCAGCGGCGACGGGCCGGCCACCCAGGCCCCGCCCGGGGGGCTCCTCAACCGCTTCGTCCGCCTCCCACCCGGCCCTGGACGCGGCGGTGAGTGAGAGGGAGGCCTCTCCCTCGCTCCGTTCGCCTCTTGGCTTGCTAGGCCTCGCCGCAACACCCCTGCGAGGTAGGCCCGGTCGGGCGTGACCGGCCCTCCGTCGCCCTCCCTCCTCCAGCGGGCCCCGGGAAAGCTGCTCCTGCCCCTTGGAGGAGGCAAAGTGGGCGGGGAGTGGAGCTTCCTTGCCCCGGGACACTCTATCTGGGAGTGAGGCCCCCTGGAGGAGGTAGTGGGGGAGTCGCTTTAAAGGTGTGGGGCAGAGTTGGGACTGCGGGTCTTGGCTGGGCTGATTGGTTTGAAAAAGTGGGGGGGGGGAATATGGTCAGTCCTTGTTAGTGCCTGGATAGGGGACCACCAGGAAATCCCAGGGTGGGGTCCTTGGTGCTCTCTGAGCTGGGTGATTTCCTTGCAGACGTTTCATGACCCAGCTAGGCAACATCATCAGTGGTGGAAGGGAGTGAAGAGGAGGAAAAGGGAGGAAGAGAGAGAAGGGGGACTTTGGAGTCCTTGGTACTCTCATACTTGGGGGTTTCCTTGCAGATGTTTTATAACCCGAATAGGGAACCTGACCAGGGAAGGAAGGAAGGAAGGAAGGAAGGGGAAAAAGAGGGAGGGAGGGAGGAGAATAGAGCAGAGAGAGGAAGGAAGAAGAGAGAGGAAGGAAGGAAGGAAGGAAGGAAGGAAGGAAGGAAGGAGAGAAGAGAGAGAGAGAACAATTGTGGGGTCCTTGGTGCTCTCTGAGCTAGGTGGTTTCCTTGCAGACATTTCATGACCCAACTAGGGAATGTCATCAGTGCTAGAAAGGAGTGGAAAGGAGGAGAAGGAAGGAAGGAAGAAAGGAAAGGAGGGGAGGGAGGGAAGGAAGGACAGGAGGGAGGGAGGGAGGACTGTGGGGTCCTTGGTGCTCTCTGAGCTAGGTGGTTTCCTTGCAGACATTTCATGACCCAACTAGGGAATGTCATCAGTGCTAGAAAGGAGTGGAAAGGAGGAGAAGGAAGGAAGGAAGAAAGGAAAGGAGGGGAGGGAGGGAAGGAAGGACAGGAGGGAGGGAGGGAGGACTGTGGGGTCCTTGGTGCTCTCTGAGCTAGGTGGTTTCCTTGCAGACATTTCATGACCCAACTAGGGAATGTCATCAGTGCTAGAAAGGAGTGGAAAGGAGGAGAAGGAAGGAAGGAAGAAAGGAAAGGAGGGGAGGGAGGGAAGGAAGGACAGGAGGGAGGGAGGGAGGACTGTGGGGTCCTTGGTGCTCTCGGAGCTGGGTGGTTTTCCTTGCAGACGTTTCGTGAGCCAACTGGGTAACATCATCAGTGCTAGAAAGGAGTTAGCTTTGCGAAGAAGAGAGATCTTTGATGCCGTCTGAGCTTGTTGGCTTTCTTGCAGACGTTTCATGACTCAACTAGGTAGCATCATCAGTACTCGGAGGGTGTGGGGTTGGCTCTCTGTTTATACCCCAACCCAAGGAGTTACCAACTCAAAAAAACAGCAAACAATCAAGGAACTTCCTAATGGAAGTTCAGACCACTCCCATCAACACTGACAGGCCAAGGACCCCACCGCCTTCCTCTTTTTCCTCTTCCTCCTCCTTCGCCTTCATTCCTTCCCCTTCCCCTTTCTCTTTCTCCTTCTCCTCCTCTTCTCCACAACTTCCACTCCCTGATAATGTCACCTAGTTGGGTCATGAAACGTCTGCAAGGAAACCACCCAGGTCAGAGAGCACCAGGGACCCCACAGTCCTCATGCTCCTCCTTCTCCGCCTTCATTCCTTCTCCTCCTTTCTCTTCCCTTTCTCCTTCTCTTCTTCTCTACAATTTCCACTCCCTGATCATGTCTGCAAGAAAACAGCCCAGCTCACAAACCACCAAGGACTCAACACTTCAACCCTGAGCTACAAAACTTCTAAGTCGTACAGTGTAGATAAAGATAGAAAGCAGAGTTAGAAAAGGGAGATGGATCCTCACTTCCCTGTTTTTAGCAGGAAAACTCTGTGGCAGTCACTGAGAGATGACCTCAATTTGAGGAAGGCTGTGCTTTTTGCATCTGCAGGGACTTACTAACTACGTCAAAGTAATAGGAAGTTATGCTGTTCTTTTTCAGCAGTTTTAGTCAGCTATCAGGAACTTTGAAAACGACAGCACTAATCAAATTACGGGCTCCTCATTTCTAAACCTTTGACCTCTGCACCAAATTGATTTTCTTTCCGTGCACGTTCTGTTCTGGAAAACGTCCTTTCCTACTGCTGGACCAAGCTGGGCTTCTTGTCAGATTAGATCAGTGGTTCTCAACCTTTTTAATGCCGCGACTCCCAACCGGTCGTAAGTCGAGGACTACTCAACTGGTGCAGCACCATTTGCAGAATGGGACTTTTGGCGGGCTCAGCAGGGCAGAGACAGCCTGGACAATTCCTATTGGCTTTTGAAAGCCAATAGAATTAGACTCTATTCAAGAGAGCCTATTCTATTGGCTTTCAAAAGCCAATAGAATAAAAGGGAGTAGCACAGCTAGGGAAAAGGGGGGAAAAAATGGTGGACTGCATTGTTTGGCGACCCCCGTGAAATGGTCATTCGACCCCAAATGGGGTCCCGACCCACAGGTTGAGAACCGCTGGATTAGATTGTTTTGCACCTATGAAGTCCATGCTTAAACTGTACAGCCTTGCTCCCAAGCAAATAGCGAAGGGAAAAAAATGCTGTTTGTTTCTGGGTGGATTTGATTTACTGTATTACATTCTACTTTCCGGGGTCAAAAAATACTTTTTTTTTTTTTTTGCTTAGAGCTAAGGGTATCGTTACAATCCGGTGCAAGAAAGAAAAAGAAATTGGGAAAGAAAAACAAGAGAGATATATTCACTTTCTTGATTGAATGAAATGGCAGTTTTCAGGCAATCCCTGAAGTGTTGCAGGGGTAACGCTAAACCAGGTTTCTTAGAAGCTGACCCCATAACAACTTGATAAAATTCTAATAAGGAAGGAAGGAAAACTATTATCAAAAATGTATAAATACTTATTAAAGATAGAGTTAGAGGAAGAAATAGTGAAGGGGCCAATGATAGCGTGGGCACGAAATGTGGGGCGAAATATAAATTTAGAGGAATGGAAAAGATTATGGAACATAAATTGCAAATTCACGCTATCAACTGCATACAGAGAGAATCAGTATAAAATGATTTACAGATGGCATTTAACACCGGCGAGATTGGCTGAAATGTATAAAAACATAGACCCGAAGTGTTGGAAATGTAAAATCAGAGAAGGAACATTTTATCACATGTGGTGGCTGTGCCCCAAAGCAAAAATTATTGGGAACGAATAAGAGATTGGATACAGGAGATAACTGAGATACAAATGGATTTCAAACCAGAATTATTTCTTTTGGGCATAATAAATTTAAAGATGGAAAAACAACTCCAACACATCATTATACACATATTGACTGCAGCTCGTATAGCATATGCTCAATATTGGAAGAGTGAAAATATTCCCACAAATGATAGATTATGTACAAAATCTTGGAATGCGCAGAAACGTATAAACTTACGTTAGAATTAAAAGACAAGGAGGCGACAGAATTTTATGAAATTTGAAATAAATGTTATAATTGGCTAAAACAGAGAAAGAAAAAGACATAATTATTGATGTACATAAAATGTAAATAAGATGTAAAGAATGCTTAAAATGTATAGTACTGCTCTGTTAAAAGATTTATGTTTATGTATTTTAAGTTTGTTTTGGTGTATGGTGTATGGTGAAAAATAATAAAAATTAAAAAAAAAGAAGAAGAAGCTGGAAGGGACCTTGGAGGTCTAGGCCAGCCCTCTGCTCAAGCAGGAGATCCTGTACCATTTCAGTCAGTCAGTCAGTCAATCAGTCAATCACAAGAGAGCTGGGAAGGAGCTTGGAGGTCATCTAGTCCAACCCCTTGCTCAAGTAGGAAACCCTATACCAGTGGTTCTCAACCTTTCTAATGCCACGACCCCATAATACAGTTCCTCATGTTGTGGTGACCCCCAACCACTTATACATCATCGGGTGCCAGGGGCATGGCCAAAGAAAAGGAGAAAAAAATGGCGGACAGCCTTGTTTGGCGACCCCCATGAAATGGTCGTTCGACCCCAAATGGGGTCCCGACCCACAGGTTGAGAACCACTGCCCTATACTATTTCAGACAAGTGGCTGTCTAGTGTCTTCTTAAAAACCTCCAGTGGTGGAGCACCCACAACTTCTGGTGGCAAGCTGTTCCACTGGTTAGTTGTTCTCACTGACAGGAAATTCCTCCTTATTTCTCCAAATTGAACATAGAATCATATAGTTGGAAGGGACCTTGGAGGTATTCTAGTCCAACCCCCTGCTCAGGCAGGAAACCCTATCCCATTTCAGACAAGTGACTGTCCAGTCTCTTCTTAAAAACCTCCAGTGTTGGAGCATTCACCGCTTCTGGAGGCTAGTTGTTCCACTGGTTAATTGTCCTCACTGTCAGGAAGTTTCTCCTTAATTCCAGGTTGCTTCTCTCCTTGATGAGTTTCCATCCGTTGCTTCTTGTCCTGCCTTCCGGTGCTTCATCCTTCATTTATTCCTTATTAAGGGCTTCATTCTGCTTTAGGCCACAGGGTGCCACCGGCCAGGAGTGGCCACCGCTGCGTAGCAGACAATGCCAATCTCTACGTGTTCGGAGGATACAATCCTGACTACGACGAATCCGGAGGGCCGGAGAACGAGGACTATCCGCTCTTCCGGGAACTCTGGCGATACAACTTTGCTACCGGCACCTGGCACCAGATGGGCACGGAGGGCTACATGCCCCGGGAGTTGGCATCCATGTCGCGTAAGTGGCAGACGGGCAAACGGTTTCAAGTGCGCCACGCTGATCGCGCCATTGGATTTTGTGCTTCTGTTTCCCTTTCCTACCTTTTCAGATCATTTGATTAGGCTGCATTTTCCCATTTCTGTCTAGTTTTAGGGCCCCCTGCTCACCCCCAGTCAGTGGGGTCTCTTAATTGAATACGTCCAATTAAGCACGCTTCTCTGTGCAAAAAACTATATTCGAATAAGATTGAGGGACGAGACTATTACGTTACGTGTGTCGTTGCAACTTCTCTGTGCTCGATTACAGGCAGTCCTTGACTTACAACCGTTCGTTTAGTGGCCGCAGTTACGTCAGTGAAAAAAGCAACATGAGCATTTTTCCACATTTAGGACGATTGCGGCATCACCCCGTGGTCACGTGATCAAAATCCAGTCATTTGGCAACTGACTCGTATTTATGACGGTTGCAGCGTCCCATGGTTACGTGATCAAAATTCAGTCGCTTGGCAACTGACTCACATTTACGACGGTCGCAGCGTCCTGGGGTGACGTAATCCCCTTTTACGACATTCCGACAAGCGAAGCCGATGGCGGAAACTGGATTCGCTTAATAACCGTGTTGCTAACTTAACAACCACAGCAAGAAAGATCGTAAAATGGGGGCAGAGCTGACTTAAGAAATGTTTCACTGAGCATCAGAAAGTTTGGGCTCAGTGGTCATAAGTCGAGGACTACCCGTCCTTTAGAGTCGAACTTGTACAGAAGTGTCTGTATTTTGAATTCCGTCTTTGATTTAAAACCGTTCCTAAAGCTGAAGTCAAATAATGGATGCTAGAAATATAGTGCGTTATATTCCTTTTTTAATTTTTATTTTTGCTGGACTTCTATGGGCATCTGATTGGGCTCCAAATTCATTTAATTCAATGTGACAGCGGCACCGGATCACGTGATCCTTTTTTTAACGACCTTCCGACAAGCCAACTCAACGGGGGAAGCCGGGTTGATTTAACAGCCGCGTTACAAATTGGAATAACTGCCGCGCTTCCCTTAACGACCGTGGCGAGAAAGGGCGTAAAAGTGAGGTCAAACTCACTTAACAACCGGTTCGCTCCTGCCACGGAAACGTTTGGCTCCGTCGCGGTCGTAAGCCCAGGACTGAAGCCGTCATTTGCGACCCAATGTGGATCCGTTTCTTTCTTGCCTCTCTCGGTAACCCAAAACCCCCGTTTTGTGTTGTCTTTCGCAGTTGTGTTACACGGCAATAACCTCTTGGTCTTTGGTGGCACCGGAATCCCCTTTGGGGAGAGCAATGGCAACGACGTTCACGTCTGCAACGTGAAGTACAAGCGGTGGGCCCTGTTCAACTGCCGAGGGAAGAAGCCGAACCGCATCTACGGACAGGTAACAGGGCAGCCACGGCCTTGCTGATTAGTTAGGACACCTTCCTTGATGGATTAAATTTATATGCTGCCCATCTGGCTATTGGAGGAGACGGTGAAATCAGAAATAATAACGTTAACAAAGTTAGGTTAAAAAAAAAAATTGGAAGTAAAGGGTGCTAACATTGGCTGTCCTTGCTTTGACAATATGTGGAGATGCAGCCTCGTTCTTTCTAATGCTTAACTCTGAGAATTAGATGATACTGGGGGGGGCGGAGGAGGAATGTGCACGGGGAGTTTAACCAGACCTAACAATATTGTATTCAGGGCTTTTGAAATAAGAGATGATAGGAAATGGCGGGGTGGAGTAATGGAGGGAAAGTCTTCATTTCAAACTAATTGGAGAATTGTGCTGCAGCTGCCAAAAAAGCCAACACAGTGCTGGGCTGCATTAACAGAGAGATAGAATCAAGATCACCTGAAGGGTTAATACCACTTTACAAGGCCTTGGTAAGGTCACACCTGGAATACGGCCTCCAGTTTTGGTCACCACGATGTAAAAAAGATGTTGAGACTCTAGAAAGAGTGCAGAGAAGAGCAACAAAGATGATCAGGGGACTGGAGGCTAAAACATATAAGGAACGGTTGCTGGAACTGGGTATGTCTAGTTCAGGAGTAGGCAACCTTAGCTCTTTTATGACTCATGGGCTTCAACTCCCATGCTGACTCTGGAATTCTGGGAGTTGAAGTCCATGAGTCATAAAAGAGCCGAGGTTGCCTACCCCTGGTCTAGTTTAACGAAGAGAAGGACGAGGGGGGACATGATAGCAGTCTTCCAGTATCTCAGGGGCTGCCCCAAAGAAGAGGGAGTCAAGCTGTTCTCCAAAGCCCCTGAAGGCAGGACAAAAAGCAACAGATGGAAACTCATCAAGGAGAGAAGCAACCTAGAACTAAGGAGAAATTTCCTGACAGTGAGGACAATTAACCAGTGGAACAACCTGCCTCCAGAAGCGCTGAATGCTCCAACACTGGAAGTTTTTAAGAAGAGACTGGGCAGCCATTTGTCTGAAATGGTGTAGGGTTTCCTGCCTGAGCAGGGGGTTGGACTCGATGACCTCCAATGTCCCTTCCAACTTTATTATTGTTATTATTATTACGGTGATGATGATGAGATGATAAGAAATGGCAGGATGGAGTAATGGAGGGAAAGTCTACATTTCAAACTAATTGGGGAATGTGATTTATGACTGTTAATTGGAGGAGGGAATTGTGCTTTGATACTACGTGCTCAGGGGAGGGGAATCCAGTTTTTGGCTTTGACTGTGTTAGTGCCGATGTTATGCTACTCAAATAAAGATTCTTTAAGGCAGTGGTTCTCAACCTATGGGTCGGGACCCCATTTGGGGTCGAACGACCACTTCACGGGGGTCGCAAATAACGCAGTCCGCCATTTTTTTCCCCCTTTTCCTTAGCTGTGCTACTCCCTTTTATTCTATTGGCTTTTGAAAGCCAATAGAAGAGACTCTCTTGAATAGAGTCTAATTCTATTGGCTTTCCAAAGCCAATAGGAATTGTCCAGGCTGCCTCTGCCCTGCTGAGCCCGCCAAAAGTCCTATTCTGCAAACGGTGCTGCACCAGTTGAGTAGTCCTCGACTTACGACCGGTTGGGGGTCGCGGCATTAAAAAGGTTGAAAACCACTGCTTTAAGGTAAACAATGCCTCAAAGTTCTTTGAAGAGTTTCATCTGTGGGAACCACGACAGACTTACAACCATCATTTAGCCCAACATCTTTCAATCAATCAGAAGAGAGCTGGAAGGGACCTTGGAGGTCTTCTAGTCAACCCCCCCTTCCCCGCTCAAGCAGGAGATCTACCATTTCAGACAAGTGAGTGTCTGGTCTCTTCTTTAAAAACCTCCAGTGTTGAAGCACGCACAACTTGTTGAGGCAAGCTGTTCCACTGGTCAATTGTCCTCACTGTCAGGAAGTTTCTCCTTAGTTCCAGGTTGCTTCTCTCCTTGGTGACTTTCCATTTGTTGCTTCTTATCCTGCCTTCTGGGGCTTTGGAAAATAAGTTGACCCCCCCACACCCACACACACCAACGTGGCTACCCCTCAAATATTGGAACAAGTGCTATCATGTGTCCCCCCCCCCCAGTCCTTCTCTGGCCATTCCCAAATCCTGCAACCGTTCTTCGTATATTTTAGTCTCCAGGCTTTTCTTAGTTGCTCTTCTCTGCGCTTTTCCCGAAGACTCACCATCTTTTTTTGTAATGTGGGGACCAAAACTGGATGCAGGATTCCAGGCGTGGCCTCACTAAGGCTTTATAAAGCGGTACTAATACTTCACGTGATTTTGATTCTATCCCTCCGTTTTTATACAACCCAGGATTGTATTAGCTGTTTTGGCTGCCGCTGCACACGGCTGGCTCATGTTTAAGGGATTGTTTAAGGCAGGGGGTCTTCAAGCTTGGCCCTTTGATGACTTGTGGACTTCAATTCCCAGAATTCCTCAGCCAGCGTGCCTGGGAATTGAAGTCCACAAGTCATGAAAGGGCCAAGTTTGAAGACCCCTGGCTTATATGGTCCATGCTGGCTGAGGAATTCTGTATCAGGGATCTTCAAACTTGGCCCTTGTATGACTTGTGGACTTCAACTCCCAGAATTCCTCAGCCAAGTCCACAAGTCATAAAAGGGCCAATTTTGAAGACCCCTGTCTTAAATCTAACAAACAAAATGGAAGCTGGCTGAGGAATTCTGGGAGTGGAAGTCCACAAGTCATAAAAGGGCCAGGTTTGAAGACCCCTGGCTTAGATGGTCCATGCTGGCTGAGGAATTCTGGGAGTTGAAGTCCACAAGTCATCAAAGGGCCAAGTGTAAAGACCCCTGGCTTATACGGTCCATGCTGGCTGAGGAATTCTGGGAGTTGAAGTCCACAGGTCACACAAGGGCCAGGTTTGAAGACCCCTGGCTTAAATGGTCCATGCTGGCTGAGGAATTCTGGGAGTTGAAGTCCACAAGTCATCAAAGGGCCAAGTTTGAAGACCCCTGGCTTATATGGTCCATGCTGGCTGAGGAATTCTGGGAGTTGAAGTCCACAAGTCATCAAAGAGCCAAGTTTGAAGACCCCTAGTTGAAGGGATCGCCCACCAGGGCTCCAAGGTCCCAGCTCCTGTCTCTGAGCCTGGTCTCCCTTTATGTAGCTTACATGAAACCCAACATATTTTCACATGACCCTGTCTTTTCTCTCTGTCAGGCGATGGCCATCATTAGCGGCTCTTTGTACGTGTTTGGAGGAACGACCGGCTATATCTACAGCACAGACCTGCATAAGCTGGACCTCAACACCAAGGAGTGGACACAGCTCAAGCCAAACAACCTGCACTGTGACATGCCAGAGGAAAGGTCAGCCGGCCCAAAATCCGCAGTCTGGGGGCTCTCTTGTGCCCAAAATGTCTCCTGGAAGAAACAATGAGAGACCCCTTCTTTTTTAAAAACAAAAAACAAAACCCTCTTTGTGGACAGTTGAAACCAGTTATATATTTTCAACAAAACTTGTACTGTCATTTACAGTAGTGGCCAAAATTGTGGAAAACTTTGGGAAAAGTGTACATTTGAGGTTTGATGGCTAATAACAGCACTTTTTTTTTTTTTGGAGCAGTACCATAAAATTAAATATCAATGGAAAGATAATTTAATCGAGAACGTAATGCAACAGAGTTGGTTCAATTATCTGTACTGTGTTCTATGAAAAGTTAACAGCCAAATAACCAGAAAAAGGAAGCACAATTTGCTCAGGTTGATCTCAGGTAGCTTTCCTTCACCTGATGGTAGCCAATGAGCAGGAGCGTTTAGAGCAGCGGTTCTCAACCTGTGGGTCGGGACCCCATTTGGGGTCGAACGACCATTTCACGGGGGTCGCCAAACAATGCAGTCCACCATTTTTTCCCCCTTTTCCTTAGCTGTGCTCCTCCCTTTTATTCTATTGGCTTTTGAAAGCCAATAGAATAGACTCTCTTGAACAGAGTCTAATTCTATTGGCTTTCCAAAGCCAATAGGAATTGTCCAGGCTGTCTCTGCTCTGCTGAGCCCGCCAAAAGCCCCAGTCTGCAAACGGTGCTGCACCAGTTGAGTAGTCCTCGACTTACGACCGGTTGGGGGTCGCGGCATTAAAAAGGTTGAGAACCACTGGTTTAGAGAGCCAATCAGGTGTCCTCTTGTTTTGGCCATGAGCCAATCAGATGACAGGAGGATCCAGTTATTGATCTCTTGTATTGAAGCTGAGAGGAGGACATTTGTCAGTGTGTTATGTGATGGTTGTCAAGTTGGTTGGGTTTTTTTTGGCGTTCTTTTATTGAGTGAGCTTGTAAAACGTTAATCAAATTAAAATCACGGTGCAAAGAGTTGACTGGTTGCCCAGAAAGCGATGTAAAATAGTCTTATTAAGTGAACAAGGCTACAGGTATCAAGAAATTAGAAGAAAAACGGGCAGAAACTTAACCAAAGGTGGCATATCTACCGTACACTTTTCCCAAAAGGTTTCCACCATATTGGCCACTGCTGTATTTGCCCATTTTATTGATTACATTGATACGTCTCCAGTCTCACTATCAAGGCCATTAAAAAACAAACAAACTAGACCAGAGCATGCCAGCTCCCACCCCCATCCTCTATCATCTGCGGAGTTTGCCCAAATTCATGCTCGTTGCATCAATCACTTTCTCACACTGCCGTCTCCTTCTCCTCCTCCTCCTTTCCTCTTCCATCGTTCCCGACGTGAGAGTCTTTTTCCGATGAGTCCCCATTCGGTGGCCAAAGTCTTTTGAGCCTCGGCTTCGGGATCTGTCCTTCCAAAGAGCAGCCAGGGTTGGTTTCCTTTAGGATCAGCCGGTTGGATAAATCACGATCTGTTGAGTGAGGGGTCCTTAGTGCTCTCTGGGCTCTGGGAGAGCAGGAAGGATCCCTCGTTTCAACGCGACAGATGTTCTCCTTTCTTAGATCCATACAGTATTCTTAAATGTTGATACTATCTGTGGCTCTGTCGTTTCAGATACAGACACGAAATTGCGCACGATGGGCAGAGAATTTACATCTTGGGAGGTGGGACTTCTTGGACAGCCTATTCTTTGGAGAAGGTGATCTGTTTAAAGACTTCCTTCCTTCCTTCTCTTTCTTTTTCTTCCTTCCTTCCTTCCTTCCTTCCTTCCTTTCTTTCTTTCTTTCTTTTTCTTTTTTCTTTCTTCCTTCTCTTCCTTCCATCCTTCTCTTTCTTTTTTTCTTTCTATCTTCCTTCCTTTCTTTCTTCCTTCTCTTTCTTTTTTCTTCTTGCTTCCTTCCTTTCTTCCTTCTCTTTCTTCCTTCCTTCTCTTTAGTTTTTTCTTTCTTCCTTTCTTCCTTCTCTTCCTCCCATCCTTCTCTTTCTTTCTTTTTTCTTTCTATCTTCCTTCCTTCCTTTCTTCTCTTTCTTTCTTTCTTTCTTTTTTCTTCTTCCTTTCTTTCTTCCTTCTCTTTCTTCCTTCCTTCTCTTTCTTTTTTCTTCCTTCCTTCCTTTCTTTCTTTCTTTCTCTTTCTTTTTCCTTCCTTCCTTCCTTCCTTCCTTCCTTCCTTCCTTCCTTCCTTCCTTCCTTCCTTCTCTTCCTTCCTTCTATCCTTCTCTTTCTTTTTTTCTTTCTATCTTCCTTTCTTCTCTTTCTTTCTTTCTTTTTTCTTCTTGCTTCCTTCCTTTCTTCCTTCTCTTTCTTCCTTCCTTCTCTTTCTTTTTTCTTCCTTCCTTCCTTTCTTTCTTCCTTTCTTCCTTCTCTTCCTTCCTTCCATCCTTCTCTTTCTTTTTTTCTTTCTATCTTCCTTCCTTTCATCCTTTCTTTCTTTCTTTTTTCTTCTTCCTTCCTTTCTTCCTTCTCTTTCTTCCTTCCTTCTCTTTCTTTTTTTCTTCCTTCCTTCCTTCCTTCCTTTCTTCCTTCTCTTCCTTCTTTCCATCCTTTTCTTTCTTTCTTTTTTTCTTTCTATCTTCCTTCCTTCCTTCTCTTTCTTTTTTCTTCTTCCTTTCTTCTCTTTCTTTTTTCTTCCTTCCTTCCTTCCTTCCTTTCTTCCTTCTCTTCCTTCCTTCCATCCTTCTTTCTTTCTTCCTTCCTTCCTTCTCTTTTTTCTTCCTTCCTTTCTTCCTTCTCTTTCTTTCTTTTTTCTTCCTTCCTTCTTTTCTTCCTTCCTTCCTTCCTTCCTATAGCCGCCCAACCATTGCAACTGTTATAAATACAAGTCAGTGGCCAAGCATCTGAATTTTGATCGCGTGAGTACGGGGATGGTCGTAAATGTGAAAAACTGTCTTAAGTCAGTCAATCAATCAGAGCTGGAAGGGACCTTGGAGGTCATCTAGTCCGACCCCCTACTCAGGCAGGAAACCCTATACCATTTCAGACAAATGGCCGTCCAGTCTCTTCTTAAAAACTTCCAGTGATGAAGCACCCACAACTTCTGGAGTCAGGTTGTTCCACTGGTTAATTGCTCTCACTGTCAGGGAGTTTCTCCTTAATTCCAGGTTGCTTCTCTCCTTGATGAGTTTCCATCCGTTGCTTCTTGTCCTGCCTTCAGGGGCTTTGGAAAATAAGTGGAACACCACCACCACCACCATCACCTATGTGGTTACCCCTCAAATATTGGAACAGTGCTCTCATGTCCCCCCCCCCCAGTCCTTCTTTTCTCTAGACTGGCCATTCCCAAATCCTGCAACGGTTCTTCGTATATTTTAGTCTCCAGGCTTTTAATCGTCTCAGTTGCTCTTCTCTGTGATTGTAACTGAAAAGTGTTTGCCTCTTGCTTTAAGATTCACGCCTACAATCTGGAAACCAACACGTGGGAAGAAATTGCCACCAAGCCTCACAAGAAGAAAGGTAAGCAGGTGGTCACCTGGGTTCTCACCTGGTAGGGAGGAAGCCCAGAGGAGGAGGAGGGAATGTCAGTGGCTTGCAAATGGAGATGCAGAAGCCTCCTTCCCAAGCATCCACTCTTCTCATTTTAGTTTAAAAGAAAAAAATCACCATTTATCTGTGTAGCTGTGCTCTCTGAGGTTGGTGGTTTCCTTGCAGACATCTCATGACCCAACTAGGTAACATCCTCAGTGCTAGGAGGGAGGGGGCTTTGCTGTCTATAGACAGGTGGCAGCTTAAACAGAGCAAACCTTCTAGCACTGAGGATGTTACCTCAGAGAGTAACACCACAATCCTCCTCCTCCTCCTCTCCACAAACCCCACTCCCTTCTAGCACGGAGGATGTTTGGGTAATGAAAACTCTGCAAAAAAACCCACCAAGCTGAGGGAGCACCAAGGTCCCCACAGTTCAACCTATGAGGGGAGATAGATAGACAGACAGGATAGATAGAGACCGATGATAGTAAATATGATAGATAAGTGACAGACAGACAGACAGGATAGATGGATGACAGACAGACAGACAGACAGACAGACAGAGATAGATAGATAGATAGATAGATAGATAGATAGATAGATAGATAGATAGATAGATAGATAGATAGATAGATAGATAGATAGATAGATAGATAGAGACCGATGATAGTAAATATGATAGATAGGTGACAGAAAGACACAGACAGACGGACAGACACAGACAGGATGGATGGATGGATGGATGGATGGATGGATAGATAGATAGATAGATAGATAGATAGATAGATAGATAGATAGATAGATAGATAGATAGATAGATAGATAGACAGATAGACAGATAGACAGACTAGATAGATAGACAGACTAGATAGATAGATAGATAGATAGATAGATAGATAGATAGATAGATAGATAGATAGATAGATAGATAGATAGAGACCGATGATAGTAAATATGATAGATAGGTGACAGACAGACAGACAGGATAGATGGATGATAGACGGCAGACAAGATAGATGATAGATAGATAGATAGATAGATAGATAGATAGATAGATAGATAGATAGATAGATAGATAGATAGATAGATAGAGACCGATGATAGTAATATGATAGATAGGTGACAGAAAGACAGACAGACAGGATAGATGGATGACAGACAGACAGGATAGATAGATAGATAGATAGATAGATAGATAGATAGATAGATAGATAGATAGATAGATAGATAGATAGATAGATAGATAGATAGATAGATAGATAGATAGATAGATAGATGCAGCTACCAAAAATTGAAACTGAAACCATGAATCTGTTTATTTTATTTCTGAGGATGACTTTTACAACATAGCTGGATATACAACAACTCTTTTGGACTTTTGGACTAATCATTCACTCTTGAGCAAGAAAATAACACTTTATAAAAAAAACATAAAACGTGATTTATAGTGTTGTTATAAATGCTTTATGAAAAATGTAGATGTAGCCTTCTTTGTGAAAATTTGACATGTCAGATATTATTATTATTTCAATTATTTTCAGAATGTACAATAAATTATTCCCATTGCTTTGTTATCTAATAAATCTGATACCTAGATTCTTACCCCTTTCCAACACAATGCCTGCTGCACAAATAGACTTTATTTAGCTTAGCTATTAATTCAGAGTAATTTCTGCCTATCTTTCAAGCTGATGCTGGCGGTCCGTTCCGTTTTTTTGTTTTTTTTTGCTTCTACATCAATTAAGCTTTCCTGATGTCTATAAGAGTTTTCAAAATCATGTTTTGGAGAAATAGGGAATTTCTTGTCCTGGCACTCTACTTTTCCATTTGTAAAGATGGGGGAGTCGTGATGTTATACAGCTGAGATGTCTAACCCTGGCACCTTTTTATGAACTTCAGTTCCCAGAATTCCCTAGCCATCCCCATGTTGACTGGGGAATTCTGGGAGTTGAAGTCCACAAGTCTGAAAAGTTGCCTCGGTGGGACAATCATGGTTGTACAGTTTTGCAAATTCTTAACCTGGGGGGGGGGGGCTGATCGTTCCTCCAAGAAACATCTCATGGATCAAGTAACTCACATTCCGGCTTTTAAACCCACAGATTATCCTGCAGCCCGAAGATGTCATAGTTGTGTACAGATAAAAAATGGTATGAAATAGCTAACTTTGGGACATGGGCAACAACAGAGTTTCCCGCTTTGGGTGGGTGGAATTCTGACGACGGTTTTTCATTGTGTATTTTTTTATTTTGCATTTATCCATCCCGCCTTTATTATTATCATTTTTTATAAAGGTTGGAAACCTATTTAATGCTCCTGCTTTTTCCTCTTTTCCCCATAACAACCCTGTAAGGTGGGTTGGGCTGAAACTGGCCCAAAGTCACCCAGCTGGCTTTCATGCCTAAGGCGGGACTAGAACTCACCGTCTCCTGGTGATTGGCCCAAAGTCACCCAGCCGGCTTCCGTGTCTAAGGCGGGACTAGAACTCACCGTCTCCTGGTGATTGGCCCAAAGTCACCCAGCCGGCTTTCCTGCCTAAGGCGGGACTAGAACTCACCGTCTCCTGGTGATTGGCCCAAAGTCACCCAGCTGGCTTTCTTGCCTAAGGCGGGACTAGAACTCACCGTCTCCTGGTGATTGGCCCAAAGTCATCCAGCTGGCTTTTGTGCCTAAGGCGGGACTAGAACTCACCGTCTCCTGGTGATTGCCCAAAGTCACCCAGCCGGCTTCCATGCCTAAGGCGGGACTAGAACTCACCGTCTCCTGGTGATTGGCCCAAAGTCATCCAGCTGGCTTTTGTGCCTAAGGCGGGACTAGAACTCACCGTCTCCTGGTGATTGGCCCAAAGTCACCCAGCCAGCTTTCCTGCCTAAGGCGGGACTAGAACTCACCGTCTCCTGGTGATTGGCCCAAAGTCATCCAGCTGGCTTTTGTGCCTAAGGCGGGACTAGAACTCACCGTCTCCTGGTGATTGCCCAAAGTCACCCAGCCGGCTTCCATGCCTAAGGCGGGACTAGAACTCACCGACTCCTGGTGATTGGCCCAAAGTCAGCCAGCCGGCTTTCCTGCCTAAGGCGGGACTAGAACTCTCTGCCTCCTGGTGATTGGTCCAAGGTCACCCAACCAGTTTCCATGCCTGAGATGGGACTAGAATGCATGCTGAGTGGGAAATTTAAGGGGCAAGAATTGGGTCCTAAGGTTGCCAGTGAAAGAAAACTAATTTCTCATCCCACAATTGACCTATTGATGGGGAAAAAAATACCCTCCCGTCTTCTCTCAGATGTCTTTGTCTGCGGGGGATACAATGGAGAGGTGATCCTGGGCGACATCTGGAGACTGAGCCTGCAGACGTTCCAGTGGGTGAAACTGCCCGCCTTGATGCCCGAGCCCGTTTATTTCCACTGTGCTGCTGTCACTCCGGTAAGTGGTTGCCCCCACCCCACCCCTCCTGGGGACAGCCATCACCCTGACCCCTGGGTGGGCTCCCTGTCACCCTGGGGTCTCCAGACCGGCTGGGGAATGCTGGGAGTGGAAGTCCACGCATCTTAAAAAAATGTTCAGATTAGGAAACACTGCTTTAGACCCTCACAGCTTCCATTGGTAAGGCCACACTTGGAATACGGCATCCAGTTTTGGTCACCACGATGTAAACAAGATGTTGAGACTCTGGAAAGAGTGCAGAGAAGAGCAGCAAAGATGATCAGGGGACTCGGGGCAAAAACCTATAAAGAACAGTTGCTGGAATTGGGTAGGTCTAGTTTAACGAAGAGAAGGATGAGGGGGGACAGGAGAGGGTTCTTCCAATCTCTCAGGGGCTGCCCCAAAGAAGAGGGAGTCAAGCTATTCTCCAAAGCACCCGAAGGCAGGACAAGAAGCAAGGGATGGAGACTAATCAAGGAGAGAAGCAACCTGGAACTAAGGAGAAACTTCCTGACAGTGAGAACAATTAACCAGTGGAACCACCTGCCTCCAGAAGCGGTGAATGCTCCAACACTGGAAGTGTTTAGGAAGAGACTGGACAGCCATTCGTCTGAAATGGCGTAGGGTTTCCTGCCTGAGCAGGGGGTTGGACTAGAAGACCTCCAAGGTCCCTCCCAACCATGCCATTCTATTCTTGGGGGGCTGCCACAAGAGGCCAGGCGGGCTTACAAGCTTTGCGAAACCCAGTTCTGACCGCGTTATTTTTCCTTTCCTTCTGATGCTCCGCAGGCCGGCTGCATGTACGTCCACGGAGGCGTAGTGGACATTCACCGGAACAGACGGACTGGCTCTCTCTTTAAGATGTGGCTGGTGGTGCCCAGCCTGCTGGAACTCTCTTGGGAGAAGCTGCTGATCTTTTACCCCCATTTAGCCAATCTCAGCCGATCTCAGCTTCTGCACCTCGGACTGACGCAGGGACTCATCGAACGCTTGAAATGAAACGTCCCGCACGCCGGCACGCTAATTTAAAAACAAAAAAAAGGCCTTTATCCTCCCCATCCCTCCCCTCCCTCCATCTTTCCCCTCTCGCGCGTTCTCGTTTCCTCTCCGTGGTCCTGCGGAAAACACACCCCGGACTAGGAGGAGGAGAAGGAGAAGGCCCAAAGCGTCACCCCGCTTCTCCAGCCTTACACGCCAAGTACTTCGGATGCCTTTCCCGTTGCCTATATTTTTTTTCTATACTGATTTGAGAATTTATTAAACTCTGCTTCTTTTTTTTTTTTAATTTTTTAATTTATGGAGACCTATAAAAATACATCATGAACGAAAAGCTGCTGTCGCTGAGACGATTTGTGCAGGCCGTCCTCGGCTTAAGCGGAGTCCGTTTAGTGACCGTGCGGAAGTGACCAAAGGCACTGGGGGAAAAAAAGCGACTCAACCGTTTTTCACACTTAACGACCGTTGCGGGATTCCCCACTTGGCAACTTAACTCCCGTTAACAGCGTCCCGGGCTCATGTGAATCCCCTTTTTTTTTGACGTCTCGACAAGCAAAGTCCATGGGGGTGACTGCGTGACTCACTTAACCACTGTCGCAGGAACGGTCGTAAAACAGGGAAAACCCGTTTGTCAAATGTCTCCCTTAAGCCACAGAAATGTGGGGCTCATGGTCGTAAGTTGAGAACTACCTATACTGGGTTTTGCTGCACGCTTGTAATCACGTAAGGCAGTGTTTCTCAACCTTGACCATTTTAAGGCATGTGGACTTCAACTCCCAGAATTCCACAGCCAGCATTGCTGGCTGTGGAATTCTGGGAGTTGAAGTCCACATGCCTTAAAATGGTCATGGTTGAGAAACACTGACGTAAGGCGAGGATCCGGTCAAGGCCTTCCTGTTTCGGCCCGCGACTTCCCCTTTCGTAAGAGGTGGTATTCTGCGGTCAGCGTACCTGGAATCCCTCTGGAATCCGGTGAGGCCGTTTTCCTGCTTCCTGGCAGAGAATCGGAAGAACCCCAGCCCCGCTTTTGTCGTTCCTCGGTGGTCCTTTTACGGAGAACGACAACGGGGGCTGCCCCTTGCGACTGTGTAGAACTGGGGGACGGGGGGTCCTCTTGCCCTTTCCTACCCAGATACCGCAGTCTGAGTTTTGTCGATGTGACCTGGAAAAAAAATCCTAGCTAAGTTGCCTTTCCTAGCAAACCAAATGAGAAGTATTATTCCAAAAAATAAGAATCGTCAAGATAACACTGTTTTACACACACCCACACCCGTTGCAAGGGTGCTTGTGTGTGTAAATGGGCGGGGAGGGGATCCATGTTCAGTGCTGCAGCTGTATCGGCAATTAATTTCTCTTCCTACCAACTGGCCTTTGAAGTTTTGCTTCAGTTGTTATTTTTTATTTAATTTTTTTTTTTTTGAAAAGTCCTTCCAATCGGATGGGGGATGTTCTCTCGAAAAGAGTATTTTGATTGCCAGGCCATCATTCCCCGGAAAGTCCGCGTCATCGTCGGTGTGTCTCATGCATGAGCAAAAAACCCCAGTACAGGTTAAGTCCTCGATTTATGACAGTTCACTTAGCGTTCAAAGTTACGACGACACTGGGGGAAAAAGTGACTTGTGACCGTTTTCATAGTTACGACCGTCGTGGCCTTCCCCAGCATCATGTGATTGGGATCAAAATTCAGACACTTATTTACAGATTCATATTTACGACGGTTGCAGCGTCCCAGAGGAACTCGTGGGAATCCCCACTTTGCGACCTCCTGACAAGCAAACCTCCGTGGGAGACGCCAGTTTCACTTAACAACCGGGTTACTAACTTAACCGCAGTGATTCACTTCACAACTGAGGCAAGGATGGACGTAAAATGGGTCAAAACTCACTTTAACAAATGTCTCCCTTAGCGAACAGAAGTTTTGGCCTTTTGGTTGTGGTCGTTAAGGCGAGGACGCACCTGTATTGCTCTGAAGAGTACTTGCCTTTTAAAAAAAATAACGCTGGAAAAAAGGAAAACCCTCTCTTGTGTCTTGATTGTGGTTTTGAATGTTTGTTGGAATTAATGCTGTAAAATGTTCACACTAACCTGCATCAAACCGTAGCTTGAGAAATGAGGGTTCCGATTTGGTTTTTTTTTTTTAAAAAAAATATCCTTGAAAACTCTTGCTGGTTGTTGTTCACAGTTGTCTTTGCGGCTGGAATGCTGCCCCTGTTTCTGGAACTGGTGAGGCTGGGGGGAAGTGGCATTTGGGGGGGGGGAAGTCTCGTGTGTGCATGTACTCTTCTCTTTACAACCATTCGTTTAAGGATGGGTGAAGGTCGCAGCAGCACTGGAAAAAGCAACTGACGTTTTTCACACTGACGACCGTTGCAGCGTCCCCAGTGTCGCGTGATCAAAATTCAAACTCTAGGCAACTGACCAGAATTTATGACAGTTGCGGTGTCCTGGGGTCACGCGATCCCCTTTTGCGACTGACAAGGGAAGCTGGATTCGCTTCACGAATGTGTGACTAACAACCGCAGTGATTTCCTTCGCGCCCGGCAGGAATGGTTGCACAACTGGGCAAAATTCAACGAATCGCTGTCTTGTTTAGCAACAGAAATTTTGGGCTCAGGTGTGACTGTAAGTCGAAGACTACTGAGCGAATGTCCTTTAGTTTTTAATCCTGTTTATTTTACTTTTGACACGTGCTATTTTTTCTGTGGCCTAAATCAGGGTTTTTCAATCTTTTCACCCATTGTACCGCTTTTAGGATATGGCAACATCTGAGTACCACCAGTCGCCTAGGAAGGTGTCAAAAACTGATACCCCCCCCCCAAAAAGGAAAAAAGTGATAAAGTACAGGTAGCCCTTGACTTACAACAGTTCGCTTAGTGACTTTGAAGTTACAACGGCACTGAAAAAAGTGCCCCCCAAGCTACAGCCGAGCAAGACGCCTGCCTGCCCACCCAGCAGCGTTCTTCCTCTTGTTTGAGGTTTTCATTGTTGTGAGCATTTCTGTTGAGGATTGGCAGCAGAGGTGGGGTGGGGGGTGTTTGGTTTTTATTCCCCCCATCTGCTGGATGGTTGCAGCAGGTTTTGGTCACTTCACATGACCCGGGGACACTGTGACCGTCATAAATATGAATCAGTTGCCAAGCATCTGAATGTAAATCACAAGACCCTGGAGATGCTGCAACATTCCAGCTGATCGGCGCTTCTGGGCTCAGCAGAAGTGCTAGGATCAGCGCCGAGGTCCAGCTGGATCCTGGCACTGATCCTGGCGCTTCCACTGAGCCCTGACAGTCCCGAACAAGTGCTGATCCTGGCGCTTCCGCTGAGCCCTGAAGCCCTGCAGCTCCAGCCATCTCTTGCTCAGGCTTGTGCAGTGCTGCCACCGGTTCAGCTCATTCCCCTCCCCCGCTACCACTTTTCTAGGATGGTCACGTACCACCTGCCAGGTGCCAGTGTACCACAGGTGGTACCCGTACCACTGGTTGAAAAGCCCTGGCCTAAATTACACTGTTACTTGCTCGGTTTGAACGTGGCCTGTCTATAATTGGGAGGTGCTTTTCTGCCCCTCCACTTCGTTGGTCGTTCAAGGGCTTATCGAAATCGTCGGCAGCTCCCACCCCAATCTCTGACTTCATATATAGCGCTTAGACTTATATACTGCTTCACCGTGCTTTACAGCCCTATCTAAGCAGCTTACAGCAAATTGCCCCAAACAATGTGGGTCCTCGTTTTACCGACCTTGGAAGGATGGAAAGCTGAGTCAACCTTGAACCGGTCAGGATTGAACTCCTGGCAGTGGGCAGAGACACCTGCAATACTGCATTCTAACCACTGAGAAGGAAGGAAGGAGGGAAGGAAGGAAGGAAGGAAGGAAGGAAGGAAGGAAGGAAGGAAGGAAGGAAGGAAGGAAGGAAAAAGAAGAAAGAACAAGAGCACTTGGACATATGCCGCTTCACGGCACTTTACAGCCCTCTCTAAGTGGTTTATAGAATCAGCATCTTGCCCCCAACAATCTGGGTCCTCATTTTACACACCTCGGAAGGACGGAAGGCTGAGTCAAGCTTGAGCCGGTCAGGATCAAACTCCAGGCAATGAGCAAAATTAACCTGCAATACTACATTCTAACCACTGCACCATCAGGGCCTTTCCTTTCCTTTCCTCCCTTCTTAGCAATAGCACTTAAACTTATATACCGCTTCACAATGATTGACAGCCTTCTCTAAGCAGTTTACAGAATCAGCCTGTTGCCCCCCAACAATCTGGGTCCTGATTTTACTGACCTCAGAAGGATGGAAGGCTGAGTCAACCCTGAGCCGGTCAGGATCGGACTGCTGGCAGTGGGCAGAATTAACCTAAATCACTCCACTCCCTTGCTTCATCTAACAACCCTTCACTCACTGGTAGACAAGATGGATGAGTTCTGAAGGCTTTTTCACTGCAATTGGGTATGGCTAGTCTAGTGAAAAGAAGGATGAGAGGGGACACGACAGCAGTGTTCCTGTATTTGAGGGACTGCCACAAAGAAGGGGGGGTCACACTATTTTCCAAAGCGCCCGGAGGAAGGACAAGAAGCAACGGATGGAAACTAATCAAGAAGAGAAGCAAAGCTAGAACGAAGGAGAAATTTCCTGACAGCGTAAACAATCAGTGGAACGACTTGTTTCAGAAGTTGTGGGTGCTCCAACACTTGGAACTTTTTAAGAAGAGACTGGACATTGGTATAGGGTCTCCTGCTTGGACTAAAAAACCTCCAGGGTCCCTTCCAACACTGATATTCCATTATTCTCTTAATGGGATAACCAGCTTAACAACCAGCACAACGTACGACCATAATTCCTGGTTCAATTACAGCCGTAAATCGAGGACTACCTGCACAATGCCAGAAATGGGCTGTGGGAGGACACGCTGATTCTACATCACCTCTTAGAGCAGGGGTCCCCAGCCTTGGCCACTTTACGACTTGGGGATTTCAACTCCCAGAATTCCTGAGGAATTCTGGGAGTTGCAAATCCCCAAATCGTAAAGTGGCCAAGGTTGGAGACCCCTGTCTTCAAGAGTATTCTCCCGTGATGGCTACGAAACGAAAGATACCATCCCCAACACACTCCGGAGACGACGTTCAAAATCGGCTTCCTTTATTTCATGCTCTGTCTCAAGATCAGGGGCGGTTCTCGACTTTGGGGTGTGTGTATGTCTTTGCCTGCAGCAGGGGGCCGTGTGACAAAAGCTTGAGGTAGCTACAATGAAACAGCAGCACGTCTCTAATCCGTGTTGAAAATCACCCGCACGCTCGTCCCTCGGAGGCATCCGCATCGCTGCTTTACTGCACCGAAACTCTCTTTGTTGGTCACCAAGAGTTGGTCAGTGTCTCCTGCAGCTCCTACAGCTTTTCAATATAGGAAGGACCCCCAAGAGGCTCATGAGCTGGAAAAGGTGAATGGCTGCCTTGGAGATAAATCTAAAAGGATACTTATTAAAGTCTGTCCCGAGCACCTCCCTACGAGACAGTCATTGCTCGGATAGAAGCGCTTGCGGGAAACGACTGCTATGCCAGGAGGCAGGAATACGGAAGCCCAGTGGAGCCGTCGGCTCAGCAGCCAGCAGGAGAAGGGGCAAAATAATACACAGCCAGGAGGATGAAATAGACCGTCACCAACACGGTACCTGGGTGGGAGAGAGACAACAACATGGACAGTTAACAGGAGATAAGTAGCCCCCTCCTCAGCCGTGGACATTGGGTGACTGGAGCAGCCGTTCTCAGCCTGAAGTATCTCAAATACGTTTAGCAATAGCACTTACGTACTGCTTCACAGGGCTTTACAGCCCTCTCTAAGCGGTTTACAGAGTCAGCCTGTTGCCCCCCAACAATCTGGGTCCCCATTTTACCAACCTGGGAAGGACAGAAGGCTGAGTCGACCTTGAAAGGGTCAGGATCAAACTGCTGGCAGCGGGCAGAGATTGCTTGTAATACTGCATTGTAACCAATATGCCACCACAGCTCTTCCCTTCCTTCCTTCCTTCCTTCCTTCCTTCCTTCCTTCCTTCCTTCCTTCCTTCCTTCCTTCCTTCCTTCCTTCCTCTTTTTCCTTCCTTCCTTCCTTCCTTCCTTCTTTCTTTCCTTCCTTCCTTCCTTCCTTCCTCCCTCCCTTCCTGCCTTCCTTCCTTCCTTCCTTCCTTCCTTCCTCTTTTTCCTTCCTTCCTTCCTTCCTTCCTTCCTTCCTTCTTTCCTTCCTTCCTTCCTTCCTTCCTCCCTCCCTTCCTGCCTTCCTTCCTTCCTTTTTAGCAATAGCACTTAGACTTATATACTGCTTCACAGTGGTTTACAGAATCAGCCTGTTGGCCCCCGCCTCAAATAATCTGGGTCCTCATTTTACAGACTTCGGAAGGATGGAAGGCTGAGTCCACCTTAAGCCAGTCAGGATCAAACTCCAGGCTGTGAGCAGAGTTTGCCTGCAATATTGCATTCTAGCCACTGCGCCACCACGGTCCTTCCTTCCTTCCTTCCTTCCTTCCTTCCTTCCTTCCTTCCTTCCTTCCTTCCTTCCTTCCCTCTCCCTCCCTTTTCCTTCCTCCCTCCCTCCTTCCTTCCCTTCCACTCTCCCTCCCTTTTCCTTCCTTCCTTCCTTCCTTCCTTCCCTCTCCCTCCCTTTTCCTTCCTCCCTCCCTCCTTCCTTCCCTTCCACTCTCCCTCCCTTTTCCTTCCTTCCTTCCTTCCTTCCTTCCTTCCTTCCTTCCTTCCTTCCTTCCTTCCTTCCTTCCTTCCTTCCCTCCCTCCCACTTAGCAATAGTGTTTAGACTTAGGTACCGCTCCACCGTGCTTTACAATCCTTTCCAAGCGGTTTACAGACTCTCCCTTTTAGCACTGATGGTATTCCTAGTTGGGTCATTAAACGTCTGCAAGAAAACCACCCAGCTCAGAGAACACCAAGGACCCCACTGTCCTTTTCTTCCTCCTCCTCCTCCTCCTTTCTTTCTGGAAAAGTTCTCACCTTGGAAGTAATCACACTTGCCATCCATGAAGATGTAATTCATGAGGACCACGCTGAACATGCTGGCGTAGACGTGGAGGTCGCTGAAGACCAGGATGAAGTCGGTGGGCTGCTCCAAAGGAAAGGAACACATCAATCGACAGGCAGCCCCAGGGACCGAGGGCTGAAATCCAGTGGCCTTCTTTTACAATATTTTTGTATTAAAGTTGCCCAACTTTAATAAGACAAACTAAGAAAAATATAACAAGCACAGGTAGTCCTCGACTTAACGACCGTTCATTCGGCCAATATTCAAAATTATGATGATGCTGAACACAGGACTCCCCCCCCACCTAAACCTATAACTTTCGCAGCGCCCCCCCAGTCACATGACTGCAATAACGTGATCTTCATTTGCAACCTTCTCTGCTGCCTTCCCTATAAGGATCTGAGCTTCTCTGCAGCCCGGCCCTGTGGCTTTCATCTCCCTTCGGCAGGCAGATCTTTAGCTTCATCTACTTACCAACCATGCCTGGAAAAACCAGATTGTGGTTCTAAAGTGAGGTCACCTTATGACCTGCTTTATGACTGCCAGGACTTAATTCTGGGGCTCAGTTAGGGTCATAAGTTGATAACCAGAAAAGAAAGGGGGGGAGAAAAAGGACAAAAGAACGCACAAGAAAGGGACGAAACATAGAAGACGACTCCCACCTCCCTCGAGATGAGTATAAATTATGCTTTAGCATGGCTAGATTGATGTCGGGCTCCAAAAAACCAAGACAGACATCTTGTGATTCTTCCAAGCAGATCTCTTTATTCTTCCTCACCCATAGACAGAATCTTGCCAAACTAAAGCACACTAACACAACCATAAAGTGTGTACTCTGGGAACTATTGAGGAGGAGCCATCTTCACCCTCTTTCTCACACACCAACTGTCTGAATTTCTCTTGCTCCTCTAGAACGCAGCCCCTCCCTCCTGTGACTCCAGAGAGGGAGAGAGGGATGAAGGAAGGAAGGAAGGAAGGAAGGAAGGAAGGAAGGAAGGAAGGAAGGAAGGAAGAAGGGAAAGGGAAGGTCATACTCCCCACACCAAGAAAGACACAGCCAACTAAAGCGTGCTAACATCCCATAAAGCTTTTACTCTGGGAACTATTGAGGAGGACCCGTCTTCACCCTCTTTCTCACACACCAACTATCTGAACTTCACTGTCTCTTGCTCCTCTAGAACACAGCCCCTCCCTCCTGAGACTCCAGAGAGGGAGGAAAGGAGGGAGGGAGGGATGGAGGGAGGGAGGAAGGAAGGAAGGAAGGAAGGAAAAGGGAGAGAATGTCGGAATCCCCCAAACCAAAAAAGACACTGCCAACTAAAGCGTGCTAACATCTCATAAAGCGTTTCCTCTGGGAACTATTGAGGAGGACCCGTCTTCACCCTCTTTCTCACACACAAACTATCTGAACCTCACTGTCTCTTGCTCCTCTGGAATGCACTCCTCTTCCAGGGTGACAAGAGTAGAGACCCAGACTGAGACTCAGAAAGACGGGCCCCATTTCCAAGCATTCCAAGCATTTCCCATTTCCAGGCATTCCAGGGCCTCCCCCTCTGAAAGACCCTGGATCTCTCGCAGATCCTCCCTCTCTTACTCACGTAGAACACGGTGAAGAGCACCAGGATGGGTATCTGTAACATGCAGACTTGCACCGCGATGCAGTTCCCGATCTCAATGCTTTAAAAGAAGGACACAGAAGAGGAAGACATGGGTGAGGCACAGCTCATAAACATTGGACGGGCTTGCTTCCCATCATCCCCTGCCACCTGAGACCCTGCTTGGACAGGGACATCCCCCAGCTGGATTTGTACACTTCTGGGTTCCCAACCGTTTCCATATTTCGCATTTTGATGGGGCATGCATTGATATCTATGGGTAGCCTAAGATCTGTTTTCCCCATTAAAAGGAAATTTGTAAGCCGGATCGGGCTGAGAGTGAGTGACAGCCTTAACAGCAACCAGGCAGCTGCTGTGGCTTATGGGGGACTTGAACCCATTACTTGACAGACCGTCTTTTCCAAGTTAGAGCTACCCAACCCACCAGAAGTAGAGAGGCAGGGGATGTTACAGGTCCCCTTTCTTAAGGAAGTCCATCTGGTGGACCAAGAAGGGCCTCCTCCGTGGTGGCTCCCTCCCTATGGAACATCATCCCTGCAGAGACAAAATTGACACTGCGCTTTGACACTCTTCCGAAAAGTCACATTTGGAATATGGTATCCAGTTTTGGTCGCCACGATATAAAAAAAGATGTTGAGACGCTAGAAAGAGTGCAGAGAAGAACAACAAAGATGATCAGGGGACTGGAGGTTAAAACATATGAAGAACAGTTGCTGGAATTGGGTAGGTCTAGTTTAATGAAGAGAAGGATGAGGGGGGACATGATAGCAGCCTTCCAGTATCTCAGGGGCTGCCCCAAAGAAGAGGCAGTCAAGCTATTCTCCAAAGAATAGGCAGGACAAGAAGCAATGGATGGAAACTAACCAAGGAGAGAAGCAACTTGGAATTGAGAAACTTCCTGACAGTGAGAAAAATTAATCAGTGGAACAGCTTGCCCACAGAAGTTGTGGGGGCTCCAACACTGGAAGTTTTTAAGAAGAGACTGGACAACCATTTGGTGGAAATGGTAGACAGTTGCCTGCTTGAGCATGGGGTTGGACTAGAAGACCTCCAAAGTCCCTTCCAACTCTTGTTATTCTGGCCCTGGTTTTGCATCAGGCCTGGGCACACCAGGGCGATAGGAGCCCATCAAGTGGCTAGTTTGAATGTTATCACTGGTTTATTGGGGTTTGTATTGGGGTTTTATTTCTGTAAGTCACTCGGGGTCACCGTGAGCCCGTTCGGCAGCCATTATCTGTCCGCTGTCCAGTTGGCATTTCCAGAAGGAAAAAAAACAACAACAACTCCTGGAACATGATTTTATCAAGAGTATAATACAGTGGTTCTCAACCTATGGGTGGGGACCCCATTTGGGGTCGAACGACCATTTCACGGGGTCGCCAAACAACACCAAACAAGAATAGTCTAATTCTATTGGCTTTCAAAAGCCAATAGGAATTGTCCAGGCTGTCTCTACCCTGCTGAGCCCGCCAAAAGCACCAGTCTGCCAACGGTGCTGCACCAGTTGAGTAGTCCTCGACTTACGACCGGTTGGGTAGTCCTCGACTTACGACCGGTTGGGGGTCGTGGCATTAAAAAGGTTGAGAACCACTGGTATAATACTTTACTGAAAGTTTACATTGGCGCAGAAGCAGCAAAACCAGCTCTGGTTTTTCCCACACGAAGGCTTGCTTAGTCAAACGACAGACTCCCTCCCCCCCACCCAGTCTGTGTCCACATTGTCCAAGAGTAGTCTTCTTGTTCTGGAAACAGTCCTCTTCTCCTCTGAGTAGCCTTGACATTTGGTGGCCTAGACATCACCCCTCCCACCTTTGCCTTCCATTGTGAAGAGAGGAGCAAAAGAGAAAATGTAGCTGAAAAGGCGAATCCATATCTAACGGTCTTAATAAACCTTAGCTTCTCTGGATCTACTTCTGATTGTTCAAGTCTACTCAGAGCAGCTAAGGTCAAGAAACATTGATCCACCACAAGGCCAAGGGACAACTACATTCAAAACCAAGGTGGTCTTCAAAGGGGGACATCACAACCGTCCTTATCGGAAACCGCAACCACGTAGGAGGAGGCACTTACCTCAAGCTGAGATTGTTCTGCAAGGCAAACTGGATTCCGTTGATCAGCTCTGGGATCTCGGGCACCATGGCCAGCACAGTCACCCCGATGAAGTACTGGGAGGGCAAGGTAAGAGTTCAAAGTTAGATCCACCTTGGCACTCAGGATCAAGCACTACCGTTCAACAGAGGCCTGGACAAGACGGTGATTTTTCAGCAGACGTCACGCCACAATTTTGCAGCCCACTAACGGTAATAATAAGTTACCAACCGAAGAGAATCTTTGTAGCTCAGCTTGAACTGTGGGCGTCCTGGGTGCTCTCTGAGCTGGGTGGTTTTCCTTGCAGACGTTTCATGACCCAACTAGGGAACATCACCAATGCTGGAAGGGAGCGGGGTTTGCAGAGAGGAGGAGGAGGAGGAGGAGGAGGAGGAGGAGGAGGAGGAGGAGGAGTATTGTGGGGTCCTTGGTGCTGAGCTTGGTGCAGATGTTGCAATGATCAATGGGGTCCTTGGTGCTGAGCTTTTTTTGCAGATGTTGCAATGATCAATGCTCTAGCACTGATGATGTTACCTAGCTGGGTCACGAAATGTCTACAAGCAAGCAGCTGAGTTCAGAGAATGCAAAGGACCCCACAGTCCTCCTCCTCCTCTCCCTTCTATCACTGATAATGTTACCTAGTTGGGTTATGAAATGTCTACAAGCAAACAGCTAAGCTCAGAGAACACAAAAGACCCGCAGTAGTTGTCCTCCTCCTCCTCCTCCTCCTCCTCCTCCTCCTCCTCTCCACATACCCCACTCCCTTCTAGAACTGATAATGTTACTTAGTTGGGTCATGAAACGTCTGCGAGAAAACCACCCAGCTGAGAGAGCACCAGGGATCTATTGACCTGGAAACGACCAGGATTTCCCAGCAACTGGTCCCACTGATCTCCCGCCAGTTGGGCCCCTTCTGGAGAAGCACCCTGGGGGCTCCCCACAGCCCCCCCCTTCCTCCTAACCTGAGAGACGGGGGAGTTGTTCAGGATGGGGCCGATGTGCTCGGTGGCCAGGTCGGCACAGGCGGACATGCCTAGGGTGGCCACCAGGAGAATGACCACGGCTCTCCAGCGGGACCAGTGGACCACAGCGCTGTGATGGTGACCGGGCACTGCAAAGAAGCCGGAAAAGATTCCTCAGGCCTGGCTGGGTTGCAGCTTTCCTCATCTCTGGATCAACATGGACCCCCCCCCAGGAAAAGTTTACCGATAAACAGCACCCCCAAAAGTTTATTTCTACAGCGAAGGGGAGAACTTTTTTGGGGGGGGGGGGTTTAAGGTCGTAAGCTGAGCCAGGAGGAAAGTCTGGCTCCAGATGCTCCAGATGGACAAGTCACTTCAACACACCTGTGTGGCCCCGCCCCCCCCAAGTACAAGCAGTCCTTGACTTACGACAGTTTGCTTAGTGACTGTCCAAAGTCACAACACTGGAAAAAGGTGACTTATGACCAGTTATAATAACAATAACAATATAATGACAACAGTATAGTAGTAATAACAATAACAATAACAATATAATAGTAATAATAGTAATAATAGTAATAGTAATAATAACAATATAATAACAACAATATAATAGTAATAACAATAACAATATAATAATATAATAGTAATAATAGTAATAGTAATAACAATATCATAATAATAACAATAGTAATAATAGTAATAGTAATAATAACAATATCATAGTAATAATAGTAATAGTAATAATAACAATATCATAATAATAACAATAGTAATAATAGTAATAGTAATAATAACAATATCATAGTAATAATAGTAATAATAGTAATAGTAATAATAACAATATAATAATAACAATATAATAACAATATAATAGTAATAATAGTAATAGTAATAACGTTGGAAGTGACCTTGGAGGTCATCTAGTCCAACCCCCCGCCCAATCAGGAAATCCTACACCATTTCAGACAAATGGCTGTCCAGTCTCACACTTTTCACACTTACGACCGTTGCAGCACACACACACACACACACACACACACACACACACACACACACACCGTGGTCACGTGATCAAAATTCAGGCCACTTGCCAACTGACTCCTATTTACGACGGTTGCCGTGTCCTGCGGTCACGCGATCCCGTTCCTTTTGCGACCTTCCGACCAGCATAGTCACTTTCTCCTGTTCTCCTTTTCCTCCCCCTATCTTCCCATTGTTTTCATTTTGCTTTGTGTTTCTGTGCATTTCGTATTTTGATTAAACTCAATACAAATAGGGGGGGAAAGTATTGTGGTCGTAAGCCGAGGACTCCCTGGAGTTCAAGAAGAATACCCCTCCTAGTACCCAGGAAATGTTGGGGGGGGGGCTCACCACACCTCAGAAGGAAAGGGTCGCAATGAGCGAGGAAGAGCTTAAGACAGCCGAGAAACAGGGAGTCCTCGTTTAGCGACCGGCGCCATCCAGGCCAAGACAACTTACTGTGACAGTCGCTGATGTGGATGTCGTAAATGTGGGAGTGGGTCTTCAGGGTGAAGATGAGCCCGATGAAGTAGGCGGCTGGGAGCATCAAAGACACCGTGTAGACCAGGGGTCTGCCACACAGAAAGCAACACAGAGAACAACAAGAGTTGGAAGGGACCTTGGAGGTCATCTAGTCCAGCCCCCTGCTCAGGCAGGAGACCCTATGTACCATTTCAGACAAGTGGCTGTCCAGTTCCTTCTTCAAAGCCTCCAGGGGCTTTATATAAAAAAAATAAAAGAAATAATAAAAGAAAATAAGAAAAAGAAAAGAAAAGAAATATAAAATAAAATAATAAAAGAAAATAATAAATTAAATTAAAATAATAAATAAAACAAAAGAAATATAAAAGAAAATCATAAAATAAAATAAAAATAATAAAATAAAATAAAAATAAATAAGATAATAAAAGAAATAAAAGAAAAATAATAAAAGAAAAATAAAAGAAAATAATAAAAGAAAAGAAAAAGAAAAGAATAAATAAAATAATAAAATAAAATAGAACAAAATCATAAAATAAAGTAAAATATAAAATCAAATAAAAATAATAACATAAAAATAAAATAAATATAAAATAATAAAATAAAATAAATAATAAAATAAAAAATTAAAAATAAAATAAATAATTAAAATAAAATAAAATAACAAAATAAATAATAAAATAAATAATAAAAAATTAAAAATAAAATAAAATAAAATAAATAATAAAAATAAAATAAAATAAAATAAATAATAAAATAAAATAAAAAAATAAAAAATAAAATAAAATAATAAAAATAAAATAAAATAATAAAATAAAATAAAATAATAAAATAAAATAAAATAAAATAAAATTTCCCAGCAAGGGATACTCACTCAATATGGCTGTAGTACAGAGTCCCGTTGTTCTCCATCTGCCAAGACAGAAGAGGGAGGGGGCCAGGGATGCCTCGTCAGAGGCCACACGTCTAAACCCCCTTTGACCCCCCAAAACAATTCAGCAGGCCCTCTACTTCTTAGCTGACGCCAACTTAAGACCCTCGGGGGCGTTGGGACTGCAGATCCAAGCTGCCCCAGCCCAGCTGGGAACTGCCATCCCCAGGCGGCTGGGCGGAGGTGCCAAGGCTGGACCCGACTTCGGAGCCTCAGTTCTCATCCGGGGCTGAAATGGAGCAGACGTTGCTTGCTCGGGTGTGCAAAACCCCTGGGAAGGTCCTGCTCACCAAATCGAAGTGACAGCTCTGGCAGACGTAGTGCCCGGGTAGTTCCTGGGTAAGGTTCTGGCATTCCCCACAGACCAGCCTTCCGTAGACTTTGGAGAAGAGAGTTGGGGCAAACACACCTGGCAGGTAAGAGAAACGGACGGGGAGCATCCACAGGTGATGCCAGACTGGAGGTCAAAACCAGCCAGATCACAGGGCAATGGCTTATCTATCTATCTATCTATCTATCTATCTATCTATCTATCTATCTATCTATCTATCTATCTATCTATCTATCTATCTATCTATCTATCTATCTATCTATCTATCATCTTTTATCTCTCTCTGCCTCTCCATCTTTCATGTTTCTCTATCTATCTATCTATCTATCTATCTATCTATCTATCTATCTATCTATCTATCTATCTATCTATCTATCTATCTATCTATCTATCTATCTTATCTATCTATCCTTTATGTCTGTCTGTCTATCTGTTTGTCTGTATCTATCTATCTATCTATCTATCTATCTATCTATCTATCTATCTATCTATCTATCTATCATCTATATCATATCTATCACCCATCCATCATCAATCAATCTCTGTCTCTGTCTGTCTGTCTGTCTGTCTGTCTGTCTGTCTCTCTCTCTCTCTCTCTCTCTCTCTCTCTCTCTCTCTCTCTCTCTCTCTCTCTCATCTATCATCCATCCATCCATCCATCCATCCATCCATCCATCCAATATGTGTTTCAATTATTATTAGTCGTATTTTTTCTATCAGGGATGCTTCAACCCTGACCTGTCCCTCCTAGAAATACATCCATTAAAGGCCGAACTTGCTTTCAGCTCAAAATGTGACGCTTCAGCTCAGCATTTTGAATCTAAAATAATTTGTGCTTCCTTGTCAAAAGGAGAATGGGGGGGGAAACAGGGTTTGGGCCCCCGCAGAGCTTACCTCCCACCGACAGGAACAGGAGAGCGGAGCTGATCCCGGCCGATCGGCTGTTGAACCTCTGCTCTTGGTGTCGGATGCCGCCAATCACCATGCAGAGTCCCTGTCAGAGAGAAGAAGCAAGTTTGATCTCTTGGGCTGGGCTGGGCTGAGCATCCGGCAAAAACTTGAACTCAGATTATCTACAGCCAGCAGAGGCCCACCAGGACTGGAGGAAAGCTCTACCCAAAACTATGGAAACGGGAGGTGGAGAGTTTGAATCCCACTCCCTTCTAGCACTGAGCATGTTCCCTAGTTGGGTTATGAAACGTCTGCAAGAAAACAACCAAGCTCAGAGAGCACCAGGGACCCCACAGTCCTTCCTCCTCCTCCTCCTCCTCCTCCTCCTCCTCCTCCTCCTTCACAAACCCCACTCCTTTCTAGCATTGATGATGTTACCTAGTTGGGTTATGAAACGTCTGCAAGAAAACAACCAAGGTCAGCGAGCACAAAGGACCTAGCAGTCCTCCTCCTCCTCTTTCATTCCTTCTCCTTCCATCTTCCCTTTCTCTTCCTCCTCCTCCTCCTCTTCTTCCTCCCTATTTCTCCTCCTCCTCCTCTTTCATTTCTTCTCCTCCCATCTTCCCTTTCTCTTCCTCCTCTTCTTCCTCCCTATTTCTCCTCCTCTTTCATTCCTTCTCCTCCCATCTTCCCTTTCTCTTCCTCCTTCTCCTCCTCCTCCTCCTCCCTATTTCTCCTTGTTCTGGACTTAGCATAGACCTACGTAACTCTAACTAGGGAGCATGTGTTAGTACAGCGGTTCTCCACCTGTGGGTCGGGACCCCATTTGGGGTCGAACGATCATTTTACGGGGGTCGCCAAACAACACAGTCCGCCATTTTTCCCCCTCAGGGGGCGCCGCGGCGCATGCGCGCCACGCATGGGGGCGCCGCCGTGCATGGGGGCGCATCCGTGTGACGGGGGTCGCCATCACACAAAGGTTGAGAACCGCTGTGTTAGTATGTTAGAATATCTGGCAGTTATTGGGTTAAATGCTGGGTATGTTGATGGGTCAGTGGGAGGAGTCAAAAAGGGTCATGGGGAGACTTCCTGGACACACACCAGATGATGCCTTTGTTCACCCAGCCACATGTGTTTTGCCAACATGTGACTCTCAGCAGAAGAAGGGGGGGAAATTCAATATTAAATTACCTATAGGAATGAACAAATATGGAAAAGCAGATGCATCTACAGCATAGTAAGTCTCTGCTTAGAATCCCTGGACAATAAATGTTTGTTTAAATCATTTCTATCGAGTTATCTGTCTGTTTAGATTGGATTCAGAGGCACGAGTTCCGTCTGGGCAGAACAGTCATTTAATATTGAATTTTCCCCTCTTCTTCTGCTGAGAGTCACATGTTGGCAAAACACATGTGGCTGGATGAACAAAGGCTTCCATCTGGCTTGTGTCCTGGAAGAACACTCCTCCTCCATTTTCATTCCTTCTCCTCCCATCTTCCCTTTCTCTTCCTCCTTCTTCTCCTATTTCTCCTCCTTTTTCATTCCTTCTCCTCCCATTTTCCTTTTCTCTTCCTCCTTCTCCTCCTCCTCCTCCCTATTTCTCCTCCTCTTCCTCCTCTTTCATTCCTTCTCCTCCCATCTTCCCTTTCTTTCTCCTTCTTCTCCTATTTCTCCTCCTCTTTCATTCCTTCTCCTCCAATCTTCCCTTTCTCTTCCTCCTTCTCCTCCTTTCATTCCTTCTCCTCCTATCTTCCCTTTCTCTTCTTCTCCTCCTCCCTATTTCTCCTCCTCTTCCTCCTCTTTCATTCCTTCTCCTCCCATCTTCCCTTTCTTTCTCCTTCTTCTCCTATTTCTCCTCCTCTTTCATTCCTTCTCCTCCCATCTTCCCTTTCTCTTCCTCCTTCTCCTCCTCCTCTTTTATTCCTTCTCCTCCCATCTTCCCTTTCTCTTCCTCCTTCTTTTCCTCCTCCTCCCTATTTCTCCTCTTCCTCCTCTTTCATTCCTTCTCCACCCATCTTCCCTTTCTCTTCCTCCTTCTCCTCCTCTCCTCATCAAACCTCACTCTCTTCTAAAGCCACCAAGCTCAGAGAGCACCTAGGACACCACCACCCCCCGAACCACAAATATTCCCGTCTATCCATGCTATTCCACGTCAGCTGCAGAATTCCAATCCACTTTCCTCGATCCAATCCCAGAGACCAAGAATGGAGTGGAGGCCACGTGGAAAGGCGCTCGAGGCCGAGACTCACCGGGATGAAAAGGACGCAGCCCAGGAGGGTCCCGGTGAGGGCGGACTTGACGATCTCCTCGTAGCACCTGTTCTTCTCGCGAGCCCCCTTGATGAGGGCCGTGATGTAGAAGGTGAGTTCCGTGATGGAGCCAAACGTGGCGTTGACCACGGCCCCCACCGCAAAGTTGCTCTGTGCCGAGATGCTGGAGGAGGAAGAGGAAGAGGGTTTCTCACGGCCAGAGGTGAGGGTCTGCCTGCATTCCTCCAGGAAGAGAATAACGTAATAACTAAGTTGAAAGAGTAATAACTAAGTTGAAAGAGGACTCTGGAGGTCTTCTAGCCCAACCCGCTGCTCAAGCAGGAGAGCCTAGACCAGGGGTAGGCAACCTTGACTCTTTTATGACTGGTGGACTTCAACTCCCAGAATTCCTGAGCCGGCATGGCTCAGCTTGGAAATCTCTCCCTTTCCCCTCAGTGTGGCTGGCTCAGGAATTCTGGGAGTTGATGTCCACGAGTCATGGAGGGGCCATAGTTCCTCCATGCTGGCTCAAGAATTCTGGGAGTTGAAGTCCACCAGTCATGAGGGGGCCATAGTTCCCCCATGCTGGCTGAGGAATTCTGGGAGTTGAAGTCCACGAGTCATGAAGGGGCCATAGTTCCTCCATGCTGGCTCAAGAATTCTGGGAGTTGAAGTCCACCAGTCATGAGGAGGCCATAGTTCCCCCATGCTGGCTCAGGAATTCTGGGAGTTGAAGTCCACGAGTCATAAAAGAACCAAGGTTGCCTACCCCTGTCCTATATCATTTGAGACAACTCGTTGTCTAAGCTCTTCCTAAAAACTTCCAGTGTTGGAGCACACACAACTTCTGGAGATAAGCTGTTCCTTCCTTCCTTCCTTCCTTCCTTCCTTCCTTCCTTCCTTCCTTCCTTCCTTCCTTCCTTCCTTCCACCCATCCAACCTGTCTGTCTGTCTGTCTGTCGTGTATTTTATCTATCTTATAAAAGTTATAAGGCTGGAAGGGACTGTCTGTCTATCTATCTATCTATCTATCTATCTATCTATCTATCTATCTATCTATCTATCTATACATCCATCTTACCATCTCTTATCTATCTATCTATCTATCTATCTATCTATTTATCTTATCATTTCTTACTATCTATCCATCCATCATCTTACCATCTTATCTATCTATCTATCTATCTATCTATCTATCTATCTATCTATCTATCTATCTATCTATGTTATCATATCTATCTATCTATCTATCATTTCTTACTATCTATCCATCCATCATCTTACCATCTCTTATCTATCTATCTATCTATCTATCTATCTATCTATCTATCTATCTATCTATCTATCTATCTATCTATGTTATCATATCTATCTATCTATCTATCTATCTATCATTTCTTACTATCTATCCATCCATCCATCATCTTACCATCTCTTATCTATCTATCTATCTATCTATCTATCTATCTATCTATCTATCTATCTATCTATCTATCTATCTATCTATCTATCTATCTATCTATCTATCTATCTATCTCAGTGGTTCTCAATCTTTCTAATGCCGCGACCCCATAATACAGTCCCCTATGTTGTGGTGACCCCAACCACTTATACATCACTGGGTGGCAGGGGCGTGGCCAAAGAAAAGGGGAAAAAAATGGCGGACAGCCTTGTTTGTCGACCCCTGTGAAATGGTCGTTCGACCCCAAATGGGGTCCCGACCCACAGGTGGAGAACCACTGATCTATGTTATCATATCTATCTATCTATCTTGACAGCCCTCATTGTGTTTTAAAGAGGATCCCAGTTCCACCTTGAGAGTTGAAGCGTTCACCTGGCAATCGCCATGCCGATATAGTAGGAGAGAGGCATGATGGAGAGCAAGGCCAGGGTGAACTTTGTCACGGAGCCGGTGTAGTAGTTGTGCTTATCGGCATAGCCCAAAGTCAGAGTCACGATGACCAACGGGAGGAGATCTGGAGGTTTGTGGGTGAGGAAAATGCATCTATCGTGATGGCAGCAGGGGGAGCAGAGCCCGCTGAGCTTGCAAAACGAAGCTCAATGTGTTTACGGACACGGTTAGCAATCCTACGGTAGCTTGCTAGAAATCCATGGCTATTGACTAAATTGGGAAGTTGGAAATACATCCCAGGAGAAGAAACGAGGCCCTTTTGTATTGTGCGGGTCCTGGGTGTTCTCTGAGGCTGGTTGCTCTCTTGCAGATGGAGGAGGAGGAGGGGGAGGGGGAGGGGGGAGGAGGAGGAAGAGGAAGAGGAGGAGGAGGAGGAGGAGGAGGAGGAGGAGGAGGAGAACGACTGTAGGGTCCTCTCTGAGCTTGGCTGATTTCTTGCAGACGTTTCATGACCCAACTAAGTAACATCATCAATACTAGAAGAGAATGGGGATTTGCAAGGAGGAGGAGGAGGAGGAGGAGGAGGAGGAGGAGGAGGAGGAGGAGGAGGAGGAGGAGAACGACTGTAGGGTCCTCTCTGAGCTTGGCTGATTTCTTGCAGACGTTTCATGACCCAACTAAGTAACTTCATCAATGCTAGAAGAGAATGGGGATTTGCAAGGAGGAGGAGGAGGGGGAGGGGGAGGAGGAGGAGGAGGAGGAGGAGGAAAAGGAGGAAAAGGACTGTGGGATCCTCGGTGCTCTCTGAGCTCGGCTGCTCTCTTGCAGATATTTCATAACCCATCTAGGTAACATCATCAGTGCTGGAAGGGAGTGGGGTTTGCATGGAGCAGGAGGAGGAGAAGGAGGATTGTGGGGTCCCCAAAGGATACTGACGGCGAAGACGTTGATCCCATCCACAGCGTATTTGTAATAATACGCACAGACCGCCCGGTAACAACAAAGGACCACTTCCGCATCTAAGGGGACTTCCGTCTGGAGCAGAGAAGGAACACAAGAGAAGAACAAACCAGATTGGGCTGATTTTCCGCTTCTATGGCCGGGCAGTCCTCGACTTACGGCCGCAACGGAGCCGAACATTTCCGTTGCTACGCGAGACCGTCGTTAAAAATGAGTTTTGCCCCGTTGTGTGACCTTTCCGTGCCCACTCTTGTGAAGTGAACCCCTTAAGTGAATAATGGGGTTCTTGAACAAATCTGGCTTCCCTGGCTTGTGACCTTGTGACCCTTCTGGCCGCTCTTGTGAAGTGAACCCCTGCGGTCGTTAAGCGAGTACCACGGTTGTTAAGTGCATCCAGCTTCCCCACTGGCTTTGCTTGTCGGAAGGACGCAAAAGGGGGACCGCACGAGATCGGGGGGGGGGGATTGCAGCCGTCCTAAAGACGAGTCGGTTGCCGAGGGCCTGAATTCTGATCACATGACCCCAGGGATGCTGCAACTGCAACGGTCGTTAAATGTGAAAAAGGGTCCTACGTCCCTTTTTTTCAGCGCCGTTGTGACTTCGAACAGTCGCTCAACGAGCTGCCGTAAATCGAGGGCTACCAGTCCATGGCCCCTGTAAAAACCCCAACCCCCTTTTTGGCCTGCTCACCTTCCGCAAGCGCTGGATGTGGACGCACTCGGGAGGCAGGAGTAAAATCGTGGTGACGGTGCGCAGGCTCATCTTGGCCGTGGGGATGAAGAAGACCAGAAGCCAGCAGACGAGGCAGACCAGGGCGTGGGCAACGGCGAGGAGGGGGAAGGCGGTTAGCAGCCAGAGGTAGGTGCTGAGGCGCCTCTGGGCAGGGTGGAGAAGAGGGAGAGTTAGGGCGGACGAGGTGGGGGTCCCCAATGGGGAGAAACACGCGTCTCAGGGAGAGGAATGTATTTTTTACGTTGGTTATGATCATGATTTATCACCTGTTGCTTGTATGTACACTGAAAGCTTCTGCACAAATTCCTTGTGTGTCCAATCACATGTTCTGTTCTATTCTATTCTATTCTATTTTTATTATTCTATTCTATATTTTATTATACTGTTCTATTCTATTCTATTCTATTTTTATTATTCTATTCTATATTTTATTATACTGTTCTATTCTATTTTTATTATTCTATTCTATATTTTATTATACTGTTCTATTCTATTCTATTTTTATTATTCTATTCTATATTTTATTATTCTATTCTATTCTATTCTATTTTTATTATTCTATTCTATATTTTATTATACTGTTCTATTCTATTTTATTTTTATTATTCTATTCTATATTTTATTATACTGTTCTGTTCTATTCTATTCTATTTTTATTATTCTATTCTATATTTTATTATTCTATTCTATTCTATTCTTTTTTTATTATTCTATTCTATATTTTATTATACTGTTCTATTCTATTTTATTTTTATTATTCTATTCTATATTTTATTATACTGTTCTATTCTATTCTATTCTATTTTTATTATTCTATTCTATATTTTATTATTCTATTCTATTCTATTCTATTCTTTCCATATATTCTATTCTATTCCCTATTTTCTTTTCTATTCTATTCTTTCCATATATTCTATTCTATTCCCTATTTTCTATTCTATTCTATTCTATTCTGTATTTTATTATTCTATTCTATTCTATTCTATTCTATTCTATTCTATTCTATTCTGTATTTTATTATTCTATTCTATTCTACAATCTGTTATTTCTATATTCTATTCTATCCTATCCTATCCTATCCTATCCTATCCTATCCAGTCAATGCTGGCTGGGGCATTCTGGGAGTTGAAGTCCACCAGTCTTAAAGCGGCCAAGATTGGAGACCCCTGCATTATATCATTATAAGCCTGAAGGGGGCAGCTTATCTCACCAATCAAGAAAGAAGCTACAAAGCTTCTTAGAAGGAGCATGGAACCGCCACCAGCGCTTCTTGGAAGGATCCAGAAAAAAAAACCCTCGCGTCTCCCCTCGCTGAACAAAGACAACCCTTACCCAGTAACCACAACCACCCATCTTGCACGAATCCTGCCGGGCGAGCAAGGGGGTGGTGTCCTTCACCACCATGACCTCCGCGATGACGTGGTTCTTGCTGAACTTCATCTGGCAATCTGGACGATAGGTTTTCAACTGGAAGACGGAGAGAAGAACCAATCGGATTCCTCCCTCCAAAATTCGGGCTCCCTGATCTGGAGTAAGGGGATAATCCAGTGAAGAACTGTGGTTTTCCGGACATCTTCCCCGCTGGTCTTCAGACGTGGTCATCCAGAACAGAAAGGGATAAGACTTAATGCCAGCTTTCCCAGAATTCCCCCAGTCGGCTGAAATGAAGACCCAAAGGTGCTTTTTCACGAGGAAACTGGATTTTCTTGTTTTACCTTTGAAGACGTTTCGCTTCTCCTCCAAGAAGCTTCATCGGCTCTGACTGTATGGTGGGAAATGGAAGGGTTTATACTTCTTGCAGACAGCTGGTCATTTGCATTCTTTTAGAGCAGCGGTTCTCAACCTGTGGGTCGGGACCCCATTTGGGGTCGAACGACCATCTCACGGGGGTCGCCAAACAACACAGTCCGCCATTTTTCCCCCCCTTTTCCTTAGCTGTGCTACTCCCTTTTATTCTGTTGGCTTTTGAAAGCCAATAGAATAGACTCTCTCGAATAGAGTCTAATTCTATTGGCTTTCCAAAGCCAATAGGAATTGTCCAGGCTGTCTCTGCCCTGCTGAGCCCGCCAAAAGTCCCATTCTGCGAACGGGGCTGCACCAGTTGAGTAGTCCTCGACTTACGACCGGTTGAGTAGTCCTCGACTTATGACCGGTTGGGGTCGCGGCATTAAAAAGGTTGAGAACCACTGTTTTAGAGGGTTGTTGTGGCCACTTGGAGGTTGACCTGTGTCCGCAGGGTCATCTAAGTTGTGTATATGTGTGTGTGGAGTCTTCTTGGCTGCAGGATGTTTTCTGCCCCTGTGAAGGCATCCAAGGCCCCACACCCATTTGCACCCCTCGGGTGACCCTGAGGACACTGATAAATCTCCAAGTGGCCTCAGAGACCAGAAATAATAGAGGAGAATAAATATGGAAAGGTCAAAAGTGAAAATATGTGTATAACCATGTATAATAAGAATAATATGAATTATTCTTAGTAAGAAGTAGAACATGAAGGAAGAAAAAATGTAAATAAGAAATAACGGGGCTATAAGGACAAATATTCTAAAGAAGAATAAGAGGGAAATGTAAATATTAGATTACCATTCCGTAATTGCTGTAAAAAAGAGGAGTATATATTGTGTGTGTATGTGTGTTATGTTTTGCTTTGTTCTGTTTTGTCTTGTTAGTTAAAAATAAAAATTAAAAAAAAAATCTCCAAGTGGCCTCAACGACCCTCTAAAACAGCGGTTCTCAACATTTGTGTGACGGCGATGCCCGTCACACAAATGTTATGCGCATGTGCGGCGCGGCGCGCATGGGGGCGAGCCCCCCGCGTGCGGCGCGCATGCGCGGTGGCGCCCCCGCGCGCGCCGCCGCCCCCCACGCGCAGCGCGCATGCGCGGCGCCACCCCCCGGAGGCGCTGCGGCGCCCCCATGCGCGGCGCGCATGCGCGGCGGCGCCCCCCAGAGGCGCGGCGCCGCCCCCACACGCAGCGCGCGTGCGTGGCACCGCCCCCCCGGAGGCGCGGCACGCCCCCGGAGGGGACAAAATGGTGGATCGCCGCGTTTGGCGACCCCGCAAAAGAGGTCGATCGACCCCAAATGGGGTTGCGACCCATAGGTTGAGAACCGCT
Organism: Crotalus helleri; assembly: GCA_024509115.1. Lineage (NCBI taxonomy): Eukaryota > Metazoa > Chordata > Lepidosauria > Squamata > Viperidae > Crotalus > Crotalus helleri. Next base: position 388,652 of record JAKSXO010000086.1, read on the forward strand.
GCTCTAAAAGAATGCAAATGACCAGCTGTCTGCAAGGAGTATAAATCCTCCCGTTTCCCACCATCCAGAGCAGTGGTTCTCAACCTGTTTAATGTTGCGACCCCCAACCGGTCATAAGTCGAGGACTACTCAACCGGTCGTAAGTCGATGACTACTCAACTGGTGCAGCACCGTTTGCAGAATGGGATTTTTGGCGGGCTCAGCAGGGCAGAGACACCCTGGATAATTCCTATTGGCTTTGGAAAGCCAATAGAATTAGATTCTATTCAAGAGAGTCTATTCGATTGGCTTTCAAAAGCCAATAGAATAAAAGGGAGTAGCACAGCTAAGGAAAAGGGGGAAAAAAATGGAGGACTGCATTATTTGGCGACCCCCGTGAAATGGTCGTTCGACCCCAAATGGGGTCCCGACCCACAGGTTGAGAACCACTGATCCAGAGCGAGCTGAAGAAGCCTCTTGGAGGAGAAGTGAAATGTCTTTAAAAAAAAACCACACCCTAGAACGTCCAGTTCCTCGTGAAAAAGCATCTTTGGGATAACTCTGACCTGGATGACCGAGAATCTCCTTAGACATTTATTTGAGTTGAAGGTCCTACTGACTGGGGAATCCTAGGATCTGGACAAAGCCACCCTAGTCTAGGGTGAAGAAAGAAGCTTCAACCAACCCAGAATGCTCTCCAACTTTCCTCTTTACCTTCTGAATGACTTTCCCAAATGGCCAGAGAAAATATCCAGCAAGTTTCCAGCAGAGTTTTCCTAAAATCAAGAAGAGAAAGTCATAGAGTAGATCTTTCTGCTTGGATGGACAACCACCTGCACACACGTATGGACACACCTGCCTCCACCTTCCCCCTGTCCCATGGAGACCTGATCTCTCCCCCCCCCATTCTCCAGGGACACTTGGCATCCACATCCTCACCGTAGGGCGCTCCCAGCACGGTGAGGAACATCAGAAGGGAGACCGCGGTGTAGAGTAGGAAGAGCCACCATCCAAAGAAGAGAAGGTAGAAGATGTTGCCACAGGTCAGCATGGAACCTGGAGAGGACACGACCACAGAGGAGGACCTCAAATTAATTCTGGACGCCACGTGTCCTTCAAGATCTTGTGAATGTTGACTTTACTCCTGACATTTGCCCTGCGCAGCTTCATAACCCAAGTAGTAGACCATCCTACTAATCTGTGTTAAGGCCACAACCTAGAGAAAACCAGCTTCCACCTAGTCCAGTGGTTCTCAACCTGTGGGTCGGGACCCCATTTGGGGTCGAACGACCATTTCACGGGGGTCGCCAAACAACGCAGTCCGCCATTTTTTCCCCCTTTTCCTCAGCTGTGCTCCTCCCTTTTATTCTGTTGGCTTTTGAAAGCCAATAGAATAGACTCTCTTGAATAGAGTCTAATTCTATTGGCTTTCAAAAGCCAATCGGAATTGTCCAGGCTGTCTCTGCCCTGCTGAGCCCGCCAAAAGTCCCATTCTGCAAACGGTGCTGCACCAGTTGAGTAGTCCTCGACTTACGACCAGTTGAGTAGTCCTCGACTTACGATCGGTTGGGGTCGCGGCATTAAAAAGGTTGAGAACCACTGACCTAGTCTTCACTACAGGCAGTCCTCAACTGACAACTCCAAGGGGGATCAGGTTGCCCGTTGCTAAGCCAGGCGGTTGTTAAATGAGGAGCACCCACTTTTAGGACCTTGTTTCCCGCGCTTGTTCTGGGAATCTGCTGGCGTTCGCAAGGCCCTGAGACTCATCCGATTGTAAATACAGACCAGTTGCCAAGCGCCTGGATTTTGACCCCGTGACTCTGGGGATGCGGCAACGGTCGTAAGTGTGAGGACAGGTTAGGTGTCACTTTTTTCAGGGCTGTTGTAACTTCAAATGGCCACTAACAAACGGTTGAAAGTCGAGGACGATGGCATTTGAGGGGGAAACGGCAGAAGAATGTGAATCTTCCTTCTGGGAATTCAAGAGTTTCGTTTCTCAACCTGATTAACTTTAAGACATCTGGACTTCAACTCCCAGAATTCCCCAGCCAGCACTAGAATAGCGGCAGAAAATGGCCTGGGCTTTACCTGTTGGACTTTTGACGATAGTCAGGTCTGAGTACAGCTCTTTGACAATTTCTGAACGGTCCTCCCAGGGCCGAGCTGTGACGTGACTCTTCCATTTCTTAAAGCCGAACTGTGTGAAGAAGAAGAAGCACGGACGTGTAAATTACAACGACTTTACATTTACAAAATGGTGTAGGGCAGTGGTTCTCAACCTTTTTAATGCCACGACCCCAACTGGTCATAGGTCGAGGACTACTCAACCGGTCGTAAGTGGAGGACTACTCAACTGGTGCAGCACCGTTTGCAGAATGGGACTTTTGGCGGGCTCAGCAGGGCAGAGACAGCCTGGACAATTCCTATTGGCTTTGGAAAGCCAATAGAATTAGACTCTATTCAAGAGAGTCTATTCTATTGGCTTTCAAAAGCCAATAGAATAAAAGGGAGTAGCACAGCTAAGGAAAAGGGGGAAAAAATGGCGGACTGCGTTGTTTGGTGACCCCCGTGAAATGGTCGTTCGACCCCAAATGGAGTCCCGACCCACAGGTTGAGAACCACTGGTGTAGGGTTTCCTGCCTGAGCAGGAGGTTGGACTAGATGACCTCCAAGGTCCCTTCCAACTTTACTATTACTATTACTCAAGAACGCCAAAAGAGATTTCTGTTTATACTTTTGGTTAGGCATGCGCCTCCATTTTCTTCCTTTTTTTCCCCAAAACTGCTTGAAAAAACAACAAAAAACTGAAAAAAATTGTTTCTCCCCCCCCCCCCCACAATATTTTCAGTTTTTTTCCCCAGGCCTCAACGACTCTCTAAAACAGCGGTTCTCCACCTGTGGGTTGGGACCCCATTTGGGGTCGAACGACCATTTCACGGGGGTCGCCAAACAACGCAGTCCGCCATTTTTTCCCCCTTTTCCTTAGCTGTGCTACTCCCTTTTATTCTCTTGGTTTTTGAAAGCCAATAGAATAGACTCTCTTGAATAGAGTCTACTTCTATTGGCTTTCCAAAGCCAATAGGAATTGTCCAGGCTGTCTCTGCCCTCCTGAGCCCGCCAAAAGTCCCAGTCTGCAAACGGTGCTGCACCAGTTGAGTAGTCCTCGACTTACGACTGGTTGAGTACTCCTCGACTTACGACCGGTTGGGGGGGGGTCGCGGCATTAAAAAAGGTTGAGAACCACTGCTCTAAAAGGAGGCAAATGACCGGCTCTCTGCAAGGAGTATAAATCTTTCCATTCCCCACCATCCAGTCAGAACCTGAAGAAGCTTCTGGGATGAGAAGCGAAACGTCTTCAAAAGCCAAACAAGAAAGTCCAGCTGCCTCTTGAAAGAGGCACCTTCAGGTCTGCTCCTCCTCCACCTTCCCCAACTCAGGCAGACCTTCGCACGCCGACCTTGTAATTGTTGGAGAGACGGTGGGCTTCCACCTCGTTCTCGGCCGTCAGGGTCATCTTCTGCAGGCAGCCCTCGCACGTCTGAACGTCCTCGGAGTGATGCAGGCAGCAGCCTGGGCTGGAGACCACTAGGTAGAGAAGAGAGGGAGGCTAGAAGCTAGTGGAGACCTTGGCCTGCTGTTCCCCCCCCCCAATTCTTTCCAGCAAGCAGCGGCTTTTGCCAAACCACGGTTTAATCTGCCAAGATGGATTTTAAATCACGGCAAGCCATGAAGTACAGGAAGTATGGTATAGGGTTTCCTGCCTGAGCAGGGGGTTGGACTAGATGACCTCCCAGGTCCCTTCCAACTTTATTATTATTATTATTATTATTATTATTATTATTATTATTATTATGGATCATCGCACAGTCAGCCAGATATTCAGACTGGATTTGGCATTTTGTCTACCTATCGAGTCCTTACGCAGGACCTGGGATAGGCAGATGTGGATGTTTGATGGTATTATTATTATTATTGATGATCATCACACAGTCAGCCAGATGTTCAGACTGGATTTGGCATTTTGTCTACCTATCGAGTCCTTACCCAGGACCCGGGAGAGGCAGATGTGGATGTTTGATGGTATTATTATTATTATTATTATTATTATTATTATTGATGATCATCACACAGTCAGCCAGATGTTCAGACTGGATTTGGCATTTTTTCTACCTATCGAGTCCTTACCCAGGACCTGGGATAGGCAGATGTGGATGTTTGATGGTATTATTATTATTATTATTATTATTGTTGTTGTTGATGATCATCACACAGTCAGCCAGATGTTCAGACTGGATTTGGCATTTTGTCTACCTATCGAGTCCTTACCCAGGACCTGGGATAGGCAGATGTGGATGTTTGATGGTATTATTATTATTATTATTATTATTATTATTATTATTATTATTATTATTATTATTATTATTGATGATCATCACACAGTCAGCCAGATGTTCAGACTGGATTTGGCATTTTGTCTACCTATCGAGTCCTTACCATATTATTATTATTATTATTATTATTATTGCTCAAATTCTTCCTAAAATGCATTTAACTGCTGTGGATAATTGGATTTGCAAGCCCGGTTTTGCATTATAAAGTTCCCTGGTTTTCATGTTCCTAACACTTCACTACAGTCTATTCCTGTTATCCATCTGAATTTAAATTATGGCTTTAGAATAGAGTAAGAGCTGGGAGGGACCTTGGAGATCTTCTAGTCCAGCCCCCTGCTCAAGCAGGAGACCCTATTCCATTCAGGACAAATGGCTGTCCAATCTTTTCTTAAAGATCTCCAGCGATGGAATGCCCACAATTTCCGGTGGCAAGCTGTTCCACTGGTTAATTGTCCTCCCTGTCAGGAAGTTTCTCCTTAATTCCAGGTTGCTTCTGTCTTTGTTCAGTTTCCAACCATTGTTTCTCATCCTTCCCTCTGGTGCTTTGGAGAATAGCTTGACTCCCTCTTCTTTGGGGCAGCCCCTCAGATACTGGAACGCTGCTATCATGTCTCCCCTATTTCTTCTTTTCTCTAGACAGGCCAACCCCAAGTCCCGCAGCCGTTCTTCGTATGCTTTAGTCTCCAATCCCCTTAATCATCTCCGCTGCTCTTCTCTGAATTTTTTTTCCAGACTCTCAACATCTTTTTTTGTGATATGGTGACCAAAATTGCCTGCAGTATTCCAGGTGTGGCCTTACTAGGGTTTTATAAAGCGGTACTAATACTTCGCGTGATCTTGATTCTATGCCTCTGTTTATGCAACCCAGGATTGTGTTAGTTTTTCTGGCTGCTGCCGCACACAGCTGGCTCATGATCAAGTGATCTCCCCATGGTTCCCAGCCTTGTGAGGTACAGCTAGTTCTCGACTTGCAACTGTTTGCTTAGTGACTGATTGAAGTTAGAAAAAAGTCTCTTTCACACTTACGACCGTCACGTGATCAAAATCTGGACGGTTGGCCACTGACTCCTCTTTATGACAGTTTCAGGGTCCCGGGATCCCCTTTTGCAACCTTAACGACCAGCAAAGTCAACGAGGGAAGCCAGTTTTGCTTAACAACTGTGTTCCTGACTTAACCTGTGGTGATTTGCTTAATGACGCTGGAGAGAAAGGTGGTAAAGCGAAGCAAAACTCGCTTAATTTCTGTCTCACTTAGCCACACAAATTCTGGGCTGCACCGTGCTCCTACGTCAACGTGATTTCCATCTTCTCCTTTTGTGACGCCTCCAAAGGGAGCATCCACCACAGCTGGGACCCCTTTACCTGGCCAGATCCTGGGGGGCAGGATCCCGTGGCTGAGCTGGTGGGACTCGGAAGGCATATCCGCCAGGTCCCCGTGGATGTTGTTAATGGCCGCACAGTGTCGGTCGCAGAGGGAGCCTCTCCGGTGGGGGTCACTCCGGTGCTCCAGGTCTTTGGGGAAGTCTGAAAAGCAAGAGGGAGGGGGTTGTCAGTCCCAAAGGGGGATCAATGACCGGGTCAGGATCCCCACAATATCTGTCTGCAAGGCAAGTGAGGAGAGCAGCAGCACCAAGCTCCGGAATTTCACACACTCCGGAGATGTAGACAATATGGCGCCTTCGTTCTTGCTCGCCTGCATTCCTTCTCTCAACCCCTCTCCTCCTCCTCCTCCTCCTCCTCCTCCTACTACTACTACTACTACTATTACTACTACTCCACTCAACAAACTCCCTTCCCATCCAGCACTGATGATATTACCTAGATGGGTCATGAAACGTCTGCAAGAAAACCACCAAGCTTAGAGAGCACCAAGGACCCCACAGTTCTCCTCCTCCTCCTTCCTTTCCTTCCTTCCTTCCTTCCTTCCTTCCTTCCTTCCTTCCTTCCTTTCTTCCTTCCTTCCTCCCTCCCTCCCTCCCTCCCTCTCAAATCCCCCTCCTTTCTACCACTGATGTTACCCAGTTGGGTCATGAAATGTCTGCAGGAAAACCACCCAGCTCAGAGAGCAACTAGAGTCATTGTCCTTCTCCTTCCTTCCTTCCTTCCTTCCTTCCTTCCTTCCTTCCTTCCTTCCTTCCTTCCTTCCTTCCTTCTTTCCTTCCTTCCTTCCTTCCTTCCTTCCTTCCTCCCTCCCTCCCTCCCTCTCAAATCCCCCTCCTTTCTACCACTGATGTTACCCAGTTGGGTCATGAAATGTTTGCAGGAAAACCACCCAGCTCAGAGAGCAACTAGAGTCATTGTCTTCCTCCCTTCCTTCCTCCTTCCTTCCTTCCTTCCTTCCTTCCTTCCTTCCTTCCTTCCTTCCTTCCTTCCTTCCTTCCTTCCTTCCTTCCTTCCTTCCTTCCTTCCTTCTAGCAAATCCCTTACCCTTCCAGCACTGATGAAGTTCCCTAGTTGGGCAGCCATTTATCTGAAATGGGAGCGGGATTCCTCTTTGAGTGGTGGGTTGGACTAGAAGACCTCCAAGGTCCCTTCCAGCACTGTTATTCTAATCATGAATAACCACGAATAAACAGCCTCGAGATCGGTCCACCAAGGAAGTCCTCCTGAAGGGCCAGGTGGAAGATGGATCATCATGGTTAGAGAATCTACCTATGGTTCACGAAGAGTGGACAGTAGCTTGTCCGCCCTTCAACAATCCATCCTTCTTAGAACCACAAAGGAGATGATGAACTTCGTTAGACGAAGAGCCCTGTGAAGTTTCTGTTCACAGTCATTGTTCCAGATCAGAATCTCCCAACCTTAGCCACGTGAAGATGGGAGGACTTCAATTCCCAGAATCCCCCCGTCAGCCCTACAGGGCTGACGGGGGGATTCTGGGAGTTGAAGTCCACCCCACCGTCAAACAGCCAAAGTTGGGAAACTGATCTAAGATGAATGAACTTCTTCAGCCGGACCATAAGACTCCACAAGGGAGGTCACAATCCAGGAAAACAACCCAAGAAAAAACCCATCACATGATGCCGAGGAGAATGCACACTGCTTCCCCGAGGCTCATGGGATGCACACCAAGGTAAATCAATTGCACCACCGCAGCTCCTCCGAATATTCGTGGACACATGGGTGTCCTGACCCTTTCACCAGTTCCACGAAGGCTCCATTTGCACCACTCAGGTCAACCTCCAAGTGGCCTCAACGACCCTCTCAAAGAAGGCAAATGACCAGCGGTCTGCAAGGAGTAGAAATCCTTCCATTCCCCACCATCCAGTCAGAGCTGAAGAAGCCTCTTGGATGAGAAGCGAAACGTCTTCAAAGACGTGATAGCAGTGACATGAGAGCAGTCTTTCAGTATCTCAGGGGTTGCCCCAAAGAAGAGGGAGTCAAGCTATTCTCCAAAGCGCCTGAAGGCAGGACAAGAAGCAATGGATGGAAACTAACCAAAGAGAGAAGCAACCTAGAACTAAGGAGAAACTTCCTGACAGTTAGAACAATTAACCAGTGGAACAACCTGCCTCCAGAAGCGGTGAATGCTCCAACACTGGAAGCTTTTAAGAGACTGGACAGCCATTTGTCTGAAATGGTCTAGGGCAGTGGTTCTCAACCTTTTTAATGCCGCGACCCCCCAACCGGTTGTAAGTCGAGGACTACTCAACCGGTCGTAAGTCGAGGACTACTCAACTGGTGCAGCACCGTTTGCAGACTGGGACTTTTGGCGGGCTCAGCAGGGCAGAGACCGCCTGGACAATTCCTATTGGCTTTGGAAAGCCAATAGAATTAGACTCTATTCAAGAGAGTCTATTCTATTGGCTTCCAAAAGCCAACAGAATAAAAGGGAGGAGCACAGCTAAGGAAAAGGGGGGAAAAATGGTGGACTGCGTTGTATGGCGACCCCCGTGAAATGGTCGTTCGACCCCAAATGGGGTCCCGACCCACAGGTTGAGAACCACTGGTCTAGGGTTTCCTGCCCGAGCAGGGGGTTGGATTAGAAGACCTCCAAGGTCCCTTCCAGCTCTATTCTATCCTAAATATTTATAATACAAGAAGGTAGCTTTGTCTTAAAAAAACAGGAGATGGAACTTTCCTGCCTGAACGGGGTTGGACTAGAGGACCTCCAAGGTCCCTTCCAACCGTCACCTGGAGACGGAGAATCTCCCTCAACCTTCTCATCCGATGCCATTTTTTAAAAAGTGAGAGAAATGAACAGGAAGTCGGCAGTTTGCAAAGACCGACTCGATCAAAATGAAAAACCACAGGAAATCCAGAATTAGCTTTGAAAGTCTGTCCACCTGCAGAGAGAGAGAAAGAAAAAAGAACAAAAAAACAGAAGCTGGACCCAGAGCAGAAGCGAGGATGGAAAAAATGGGTCTTTCCCAATCAGCCCCTCGCCCACCCCCCAGGCACCTCCGGGGTGATCCTCAACTTACAGCCGTTCGTTTAGTGACCGTTGAAAGTGAGAAGGGCACTGAAAAAAAAACCTGACTTGCAATTGTTTTTTTCACACTCACGTCCGTTGCACCATCCCCAACGGTCCCCCGACGCTTGGCAGCTGACTCCTATTTACGACGGTTGCAGGGTTCCCTTTTGCGACCTCTCGACAAAGAAAATGAATGGGGGAAGCCAGATACGCTGAATGACAACACAATTCACTTAACAACCGCAAGACTTCGCTTAACAACTGCAAGACAGGTCGTAAAATGGGGCAAAAGGCAGTTAGCCACCGTCTCGCTTAGCAAAAGAAATGTTTTGGGCTCCGGGACTGCCCGTGAATACATAAATAAATCAATATTCTATTTTGAGAAGCAGCCTAGAACAAAGGAGAAATTTCCAGACAGCGACAACAATGAACCAGTGGAACAACTGGCCACAAGAAGTTGAGGATGTGCCAACGCTGGAAGTTTTTAAGAAGAGACTGGACAGCCATTTGTCTGAAATGGTAGAGGGTTTCCTGTCTGAGCTGGGGGTTGGACTATATGACCTCCAAGGTCCCTTCCAACTCTGTTATTCTGAGATATATTTTATATCAGGGATCTTCAAACTTGGCCCTTGTATGACTTATGGACTTCAACTCCCAGAATTCCTCAGCCAAGTCCACAAGTCATAAAAGGGCCAAGTTTGAAGACCCCTGTCTTAAATCTAACAAACAAAATGAAGGCTGGCTGAGGAATTCTGGGAGTTGAGGTCCACAAGTCATAGAAGGGCCAAGTTTGAAGACCCCTGTTTCTATATCTTATATTTCAGTTTATGTCTGGCTGAGAATTGCTAGAATTCGATTGCAGGACCAAAACCTCTTTTTTTGTTATTTTTCCAGCAAAATATAAGTCTTTGGCCGTTTGCAGTGAGGGAAACGAACCCGGCTGCAAACCGATTTGGACCTAGACAAACCCAAAAACAAATTCGGTCACATGTTGTTATCGCTATCAATGTTTACCTAAGAGATAAGTCAGGGGTGCGGCTCTTCAAAATACAGGCAGTCCTCAACTTATGACAATAACACAGCTCAGAATTATGGCCGTAAGCCACAGGGGGGGGGGGGTCGTCAAAGTGGCTCAACCACACGACCAGACCCATTTCTTGTGGCGGTGGCTAATAAAGAGGGTAGCTGTTAAGCCAATGTGGCCGTCATTAAGCAAAAAGGGCGGTTGTTAACTGAAACCACTCTCCTTAATGGGTGCTCTCTTTTTTTGCCAAAAACATGGTTTCCAGCAAAAAAAACATCACAGTCACGTGACTGCAGGATGTTGCAAACAGAGGCAACTGTCAGAAGTTCAAAACCCGGCTGGAAGTAGCTGGGCAAAGGTCGTAAGTGCGAGGAATGGTTACAAAAGGTCTTTTTCATCATTGTTGTTACTTCAAATGTCACTAAATGGCTGGTTGTTAGTCAAGGACCGGTTTGTATTTGATTTTATGATTTTATTTTTCTATATGGGATAGTGTCTGTATATACCAGGGGTCTTCAAACTTGGTCCTTTTATGACTTGTGGACTAACTCCCAGAATTCCTCAGCCAGGCACCTGGTTGAGGAATTCTGGGAGTTGAAGTCCACAAGTCATCAAAGGGCCAAGTCTGAAGACCCCTTGCTTATATGGTCCATGCTGGCTGAGGAATTCTGGGAGCTAAAGCCCACAAGTCATCAAAGGGCCAAGTTTGAAGACCCCTAGTCCAGGGGTAGGCAACCTTGGCTCTTTTATGAAAGGGAGAGGTTTCCAAGCGGAGCCACGCTGGCTCAGGAATTCTGGGAGTTGAAGTCCACGAGTCATGAGGGGGGCATAGTTCCCCCATGCTGGCTCAGGAATTCTGGGAGTTGAAGTCCACGAGTCATGAGGGGGCCACAGTTCCCTCATGCTGGCTCAGGAATTCTGGGAGTTGAAGTCCACGAGTCATGAGGGGGGCATAGTTCCCCCATGCTGGCTCAGGAATTCTGGGAGTTGAAGTCCACGAGTCATGAGGGGGCCATAGTTCCCCCATGCTGGCTCAGGAATTCTGGGAGTTGAAGTCCACGAGTCATGAGGGGGCCACAGTTCCCTCATGCTGGCTCAGGAATTCTGGGAGTTGAAGTCCACGAGTCATGAGGGGGGGCATAGTTCCCCCCTGCTGGCTCAGGAATTCTGGGAGTTGAAGTCCACGAGTCATGAGGGGGGCATAGTTCCCCCATGCTGGCTCAGGAATTCTGGGCGTTGAAGTCCACGAGTCATGAGGGGGCCACAGTTCCCTCATGCTGGCTCAGGAATTCTGGGAGTTGAAGTCCACGAGTCATGAGGGGGCCACAGTTCCCTCATGCTGGCTCAGGAATTCTGGGAGTTGAAGTCCACGAGTCATGAGGGGGGCATAGTTCCCCCATGCTGGCTCAGGAATTCTGGGAGTTGAAGTCCACGAGTCATGAGGGGGCCATAGTTCCCCCATGCTGGCTCAGGAATTCTGGGAGTTGAAGTCCACGAGTCATGAGGGGGCCATAGTTCCCCCATGCTGGCTCAGGAATTCTGGGAGTTGAAGTCCACGAGTCATGAGGGGGCCATAGTTCCCCCATGCTGGCTCAGGAATTCTGGGAGTTGAAGTCCACGAGTCATGAGGGGGGCATAGTTCCCCCATGCTGGCTGAGGAGTTCTGGGAGTTGAAGTCCACGAGTCATGAGGGGGCCATAGTTCCCCCATGCTGGCTCAGGAATTCTGGGAGTTGAAGTCCACGAGTCATGAGGGGGCCATAGTTCCCCCATGCTGGCTGAGGAATTCTGGGAGTTGAAGTCCACGAGTCATGAGGGGGCCATAGTTCCCCCATGCTGGCTCAGGAATTCTGGGAGTTGAAGTCCACGAGTCATGAGGGGGCCATGATTCCCCTATGCTGGCTCAGGAATTCTGGGAGTTGAAGTCCCGGGATCGTGTGGTCACCTTTTTGCGACCTGCTGACAACCAAAGTCAAGGGGGAAGCCAGATTCACTTAAAGACCGGGCTTATCAACTTATCAACTGCAGTGATTCACTTAACAACAGAGGCAAGAAAGGTCATAAAATGGGACAAAGCTCATTTCACAAGTGTCTCAATTAACAACGTAAATTTTGGGCTCTATGGTGGCTGTAAGTGAAGGACTGCCTGTAAAGCAAAGAAAAACCGAAGTCAGATCCTAAGCGCAGTCATGGTTTCATTTAGTGACCGCTTCCCTTAATGACGAAGGGAATTGTGGTCGCTAAATTGTGGTCACTAAACAAGGACTACCCTTACAACATTTAAGCCTAAATAAAATCTTGATGAGGCCTTAGGCTACTTTTATTTCGAACAGCATTTTTTTTCATTCTCGCAAAAATACCCTTCACATGGTAGACAACACGCTGAATAGTCGCCAATTTTATAAGGTGTGTCTTTGCGGCCCCCCACTGTTGCCTTTCTCGCCACAACTAAGTGCCAAATAGTTACATCTTCTTGCATGGAAGGTGAGAGGTATGAAACCTGTCAGCCGAGTGATTGATTGATGGGCCCAAGATCCCAAACAAAATTAAATGTTTCCCAAAATAGATATTTGCAGGAGACCTGGGGAAGAAAGAAGAAAAGGAATGGACAGGGAAAATATAATTTACTACGGTAATGCGGGAAAGAAGAAAGAGCTGCTGAAAACGGTGAGGACTAGTTCAGGCTTACAGCTTAGAAAACTTCACTTTAATGCATGAGGTTAAGTGCATTAGGGACTTTTACACAGGCTATTAATAAGAGGGATTGCATGGATTAATGGCGGGGTCCTTGGTGCTCTCTGAGCTTGGTTGTTTTCTTGCAGACGTTTCATGACCCAACTAGGGAACATTATCCATGCTAGAAGGGAGCGGAAAAATGTCTAGCATTTTTCACTGAAATGTCACTGAAACATCTGCAAGAAAACAACCAAGCTCAGAGAACACCAAGGACCCCCACAGTTCTTCTCTTTTTCCTTCTCCTACTTCTTCCTTCCTCTCTTTCTTACCTTCTCTTCCTTCTACTCCTGTACTCCACAAACCCCACTCCCTTCCAATACGGATGATGTCACCTAGATGGGTCATGAAATGTCTGCAGGAAAACCACCAAGCTCAGAGAGCACCAAGGACTCCACAGTTCTCCTTCCTTCCTTCCTTCCTTCCTTCCTTCCTTCCTTCCTTCCTTCCTTCCTTCCTTCCCTCCCTCCCTCCCTCCCTCCCTCCTTCTCCTTTCCACTCTCTTCTAGCACTGATGCTGTTCCTTAGCTGGGTCATGAAACGTCTGCAAGAAAATCACCCAGCTCAGAGAGCATCAAGGACCCATAGTCTTCCTCTTCCTCCTCCTCCTCCTCCTCCTCCTCCTCCTCCTCCTCACTTCTCTTTCTCCTCCTCTCCACAAACACCCATTCCCTTCTAACACTGATGATGTTCCCTAGTTGGGTCATGAAACGTCTGCAAGAAAACTACCCAGCTCAGAGAGCATCAAGGACCCCATAGTCCATCTTCCTTCCTTCCTTCCTTCCTTCCCTTCTCCTTCCCACTCCCTTCTAACACTGATGATGTTCCCTAGTTGGGTCATGAAACGTCTGCAAGAAAACCACTCAGCTCAGAGAGCACCAGGGACCCCACCTTCCTTCCTTCCTTCCTTCCTTCCTTCCTTCCTTCCTTCCTTCCTTCCTTCCCTTCTCCTTCCCACTCCCTTCTAACACTGATGATGTTCCCTAGTTGGGTGATGAAATGTCTTCAAGAAAACCACCCAGCTCAGAGAGCATCAAGGACCCCACAGTTCAACCCTCAGCTACAAATATTCTATTTGTTACTCCCTTCCTCCTCCTGTGGGCAACACAACAGCAATAATTCTGACGAATAAGGGAACATCGGTGAACACACCCCAAAACCATGCCAAAGCGTGCACACGGGAGCAAGCACAGCCCACTGGAGCTTGCCAATGTCCAGCTCTGGCCATACTCCCAGCCGCCACTCAGGTGGCAGTAGGAAGAGGGCCAGCCACTTCTTCTTAAAAGGTGAGACTTGTTTTTGCAGGTAAGGTGTGAAAGCAAAAAAGAACCCCGGGGGGGTCTGACGCAGGCGATCTCATTTGCAGACGCCTGCAACGTGATGCTCCTTTGGGGCTTGGTCACCTTGAGGGAGGGGGAAGGGATCCGTTGGGGGGCTTAGACTGGGTTGTTGAAGGAGGAACGTTATCGAGATTAAGGTCACCTTATCTGGAAAGGTCCCAAACTGCACGTCTGGCTGGAAAAACCCAAAACCCGGCCTCCCTCGGTGAGGTCACTTGCAGCTTGGAGTAAGGGCCAGCTAAGGACGTTCTTCCAAGAGACACAACAGAACGGTGGCAAAACACATCTGTGTAGCAATAAAAGAGAAGGGTCCTTGATGCTCTCTGAACTGGGGGGGTTTCTTGCAGACATTACATGACCCAACTAGGGAACATCATCAGTGCTGGAAGGGAGTGGGAAGGAGAAGGAGGAAGGAAGGAAGGAGGAAGGAAGGAAGGAAGGAAGGAAGGAAGGAAGGAAGGAAGGAAGGAAGGAAGGAAGGTGGGGTCCCTGATGCTCTCTGAGCTGGGTGGTTTCCTTGCAGATGTTTCATGACCCAACTGGGTAACCTCATCAGTGCAAGAAAGGAGGTGGATTTAAGAGGGAGGGAGGGGAAGGGAGGGAGGGAGGGAGGGAGTGTGGGGTCCCTGGTGCTCTCTGAGCTGGGTGGCTTTCTTGCAGACATTACATGACCCAACTAGGGAACAGCATCAGTGCTGGAAGGGAGTGGGGTTTGTGAAGTAGAGGAGGAAGAGAAGAAGGAAGGGAAGGAAGAATAGAATAGAAATAGAAATAATAGAATAGAACAGAATATAGAATATAGAATAGAATATAGAATAGAAATAGAAATAATAGAATAGAATAGAATATAGAATAGAATAGAAATAAAAATAGAAATAATAGAATAGATTATAGAATAGAATAGAACAGAACAGAAATCTGGAAGGGACCTTGGAGATCTTGTAGTCCAGCCCCTCGCAGGAGAATCAAACCATTTCAGAGACATGAGGAGGAGGAGGAGGAGAGGAGGAGGAGAAGAAGAAGAGGAGGAGGAGGGGAGGAGGAGGAGAAGAAGAAGAAGAAGAAGAAGAAGAAGAAGAAGAAGAAGAAGAAGAAGAAGAAGAAGAAGAAGAAGAAGAAGAAGAAGAAGAAGAAGAAGAAGAAGAAGAAGAAGGAGATGGTAAGGTCTCCTGCCTTGCACAAGGGGTGGAATAGAAGACCTCTGGAGTCCTTTCCAGCCTATGTCAGACCTGGGCATTTTACACCCCTCCCTCCCTGGCCAGATTTGGCCTTTTGGCTGTCCCTATCTGGCCCCTGGTCAGGCCAATTGGAAATTAGAAATCAAACATAAATATATATATATGCCATGCATGCAATACAACTACTTGGCTATTTTTTCCCCCAATTTACATGTGTGTGTCCATGCGTGCCTATGCACCACCTTCACAGCCCCACAGGCAGGTCCTCGTCTTGCAACAGTTCATTTAGTGACCGTTTGAAGTTATAACGGCGCTGAAAAAGAGCGACTCAGGACCGCGTTTCACACTTAACGACCATTGCAGCCTCCCCGCGGTGACGCGATCCAAATTCAGACGCTTAGCAACTGGTTCAGATTTACGATGGTCGCAGTGTTCCCCATTTACGACCTTACTCCAAGCCGATTCACTTAACAACTACATTGCTAGCTTAACAACTGCACTGATTCACTTAACAACTGCGGCGAGAAAGGTGGTAAAACGGGGGAAACTCACTTAATGGCTGTCTCGCTTAGCGATGGAAACTTTGGGCTCAACGGCAGTCGTAAGTCAAGAGCTGCTTGTGCTTCATCCCAGCTTTATTACTGGATTTCACACTGTGCATTTAATGAAGATATTTATTTAATATTGGACAAAGCTCTTAACTTAGGACAATTTAATAATGATGTTCTAAAAGAGAGAAAAAGCCAAATTTGGTCAAAACAAATCCAGCAGGCTAATAAATTGTAACTAAAGCCTCCATCAGCCAAGGTGTGAAAAAGCACATTAAGAACATTGTTAGAAACCAACCTCACTTGGCTTCTAACTTCCTCCCTTCCTCTCTCTCTCAAGATGGATGTTTTTTTCCTGTTTAACTTCCTCCATCTTCTGTTCTTTCTCTCTACTAATTAATTTATTGGCTCAATTTTAATGCCTGCTTAAAATATCAAAGCACAGAGACGTCACTGGGCAGAATATCAAGTTTGCGGTTTCCCCACTCGCTCGCCTTCAACGTACTGATATTGAACTTCACCCAGGAAATTATCTTTAAATTTTAGATTATTTTATTTTATATATATATATTTTCTGAGGTTTTCGCAGGTGTTTGTATGTAGGTCTTTGGTTATTCAGGTTTTCTCCCGCGTAAAATTGGAAGTGTCTTGGCGATGTTTCTACGAAGTCCCATTCGTCATCTTCAGGCTGGTGTTTTCAGCTTCGTGCTTCGAGGAGCACGAAGCACGAAGCTGAAAACACCAGCCTGAAGATGAGGAATGGGACTTCGTAGAAACATCGCCAAGACACTTCCAATTTTACGTGGGAGAAAACCCGAATAACCAAAGACCTACATACATACATACATACATACATATATTTAGGTTCAACATTTCTGACGAGGGTCAAATTTATTTTTTTGTTTTATATTTAACACCTTAACCTGGACTGTCCGTCTCATGTACAGTACACGAGTCCGGATGGCTGGTGGTTCAAACATAATCAATGATGAGCATAAATAATATTAAGTAAAACCCAAACACCCAAGTTCCCTCAGCATCCCATCATCAGTATATGGGGTCCTTGGGGCTCTCCGAGTGTGGTGGTTTTCTTGCAGACGTTTCATGACCAATCTAGGCAACATTATCAGCTGCCATTCCCCATCCTCATCTGTCCTACCCCCCCCCCCCCAGCTGGATGCAGGACTCCCACGCCCATCTCTCCCAGCCTCCCTCCCACCCCAGCCTGCTCGCCAGGGACCTTCCTCGCAACAGGCGGGCCGCCCCACCCACCCTTGGGGCCGGACTCCCTCTCCCCTCATCCCCAGCCAACAGCCGATGGGCGCTGGAGTCCCGGGGAGGAAGGGGGGCCGTGGGAAAGCAAGGCAGGAGTTCCCATGGTCCGCAGCTGGGCAGCAATGGAGGCAAAGGGGCGGGAGAGGAAGAGGAGGAGGGGGAGGAAGAGGAGAGGGAGGAGGAAGAGGAAGAAGAGGAGACGGAGGAAGAGGAGGAAGAGGAAGAGGAGGGGGAGGAAGAGGAAGAGGAGAGGGAGGAGGAGTAGGAGGAAGAGGAGGGGGAGGAAGAGGAAGAGGAGAGGGAGGAGGAGTAGGAGGAAGAGGAAAGGGAGGAAGAGAAGGGTGGAAGAGGAGGAGGGGGGAGGAAGAAGAAAGGGAGGAAAAGGAGGAGGGGGAGGAAGAGGAAGAGGGAGGAGGAAGAGGAGTAGGAGGAAAAGGGAGGAAGAGGAGGGGGAGGAAGAGGAGGAGGGGAGGGAGGAGGGGGAGGAAGAGGAGGGAGGAGGAGGAACAGAGGGAGGGAGAGGAAGAGGAGGGGAGGAAGAGGAAGAGGAGAGGGAGGAGGAAGAAGAGGAAAGGGAGGAAGAGGAGAGGGAGGAGGAAAAGGAGGAGGGGGAGGAGGGGGAGGAAGAGGAAGAGGAGGGAGGAGGAGGAACAAAGGGAGGAAGAGGGAGAGGAAGAGGAAAGGGAGGAAGAGGAGGGGAGGCAGAGGAGGAAAAGGAGGAGGGGGAGGAAGAGGAGGAGGAGGGAAGAGGAGGAGGAAGAGAGGAGGAGGAGGAAGAAGAGGGAGGAGGAGGAGGAGGAAGAAGAGGAAAGGGAGGAAGAGGAAGAGGAGAGGGAGGAGGAAGAGGAGGAGAGGGAGAAAAAGGCGGAGGGAGAGGAGAGGGAGGAAGAGGAAGGGCGCCCCCCCCATTGCCACTCACCGTAGCCGTCCTGCGTGGAGCGGCGGCGGCGGCTGGCCAGCTCCCACTCGCGGGACATGGCCGGAGGGAGCCGCGGGGCTGCTGCTGCTGCTGCTGCGAAGAAGAAGCCGGGGCGGGTCTGGGCTCCCCGGGCGAGGCAGGCACGTGTGAGCGGGGGCTTTAAAGGCAGGGCTGGGCGGGGGGCGGAGGGGGGGGCGGGCGGGCAGGCGCCGCCGCCGCGCGGAGCCGGAATGAAGCGGCCGGAGCCGGGCAGGGGGCTTCGCGCTGCTCCCGGGGCCGTTGAAACGGGAAGAGCCTCCGCTGCCCGACCTGGCCTTGCTTTGCTTGCCCCCCCCCCTCCTCGCCAAGAGCCCCTCTGTGAAGGAGATGGGGGGGCTGGGGGGGGTTCAACCGAATACAATCAAACCGATAGAGGAAAATCTTTGTAGCTCAGGGGGTCTCTGGGACTGCGGGGTCCCTTTCAGCTGGGGGGGGGGTTGGTTCCTTGCAGACGTTTCATGACCCAACTAGGGAACATCATCCGTGCTAGAAGGGAGGAGGAGGAGGATTGTGGGGGTTTTTGGTGCTCTCTGAGCTGGGTGGTTTTCTTGCAGACGTTTTATGACCCAACTAGGGAACATCATCAGTGCTAGAAGGGAGGAGGAGGAGGAGGATTGTGGGGTCTTTGGTGCTCTCTGAGCTTAGTTTTCTTGCAGACGTTTTATGACCCAACTAGGGAACCTCATCCATGCTAGAAGGGAGGAGGAGGAGGAGGATTGTGGGGTCTTTGGTGCTTTCTGAGCTTGGTGGTTTTGTTGCAGACGTTTTATGACCCAACTAGGGAACAGCATCAGTGCTAGAAGGGAGGAGGAGGAGGATTGTGGGGTCTTTGGTGCTCTCTGAGCTTAGTTTTCTTGCAGACGTTTTATGACCCAACTAGGGAACATCATCCATGCTAGAAGGGAGGAGGAGGAGGAGGAGGAGGGGGGGGGAGATGATTGTGGGGTCCTCGGTGCTCTCTGAGCTGGGTGGTTTTCTTGCAGACGTTTCATGACCCAACTACGGAACATCATCAGTGCTAGGAGGGGGGCTGCAGAGAGGAGGAGGAGGAAAGGACTGTGGGGTCCTGGGTGCTCTCTGAGCTTGGTGATTTTCTTGTAGACGTTTCATGACCCAACTGGGGAACGTTATCAGTACTCCAAGGGTTTGTGGGGGGGGAGAGGAAAAGGAGGAATGAAAGGGAGGGGGGAGGAGGAGGAGTGTGGAATCCTGGCTGCTCAGCCCAAGGTGTTAACCCAGTCAGTGTGTTAACAAACTTTCACATTGTGCTGTAGGTAGAACTTTGCAAGGAGGAGGAAGAGGAGGACTTGGTGCTCCCCAAAGTTGGCTATTTTCTTGCAGACGTCTCATGACCCAACTAGGAAACATTATCAGTGCTAGAAGGGAGGGGGGGTTGAAGAGAGGAGGAGGGAAAGGAGGAGGGGAAAGGGAAGAAGGAATGAAAGGGGGAAGAAAAGGAAGAGAAGAAGTGTGGGGCCCTTGCTGCTCTCTGAGCTGGGTGGCTTTCTTGCAGACGTCTCATGGCCCAACTAGGGAACGTCATCAGAGATAGCAGGGAGAGGGGTTTGTGGACA
Organism: Crotalus helleri; assembly: GCA_024509115.1. NCBI lineage: Eukaryota > Metazoa > Chordata > Lepidosauria > Squamata > Viperidae > Crotalus > Crotalus helleri. Next base: position 408,065 of record JAKSXO010000086.1, read on the forward strand.
GGAGGAGGAGGAGGAGAAGGGCTGGTTTGGCTGCTTTCTTGCAGATGTTGGGCTGAGGAATTCTGGGAGTTGAAGTCCAGAAGTCTTAAAGTGGCCAAGGTTGGACACCCCTGCTTTACACATGGCCAGGATCCATCTTTCCTCCCTTACGTTTCCACAAAAGCCAAGATGAACTTCAGTGGAGTTTATTGCAAAAGTTGGGGTCATAAACTAGCCAACATTTGGAGGCGGTGTCTACTGCTCTGATACATTCCCCCAACAAACCTAGTTTAATTTCTTTCTTTTTTGAGAACCAGAAGACTGGGACAGTCATGACAGAATCCTCCAAAGATACTCGGTTCTGAAGTTTGGATATTCACGTGACTGACCATCACATGTCGGTTGCTTAGCAACTGGCCAGCATTTACTGCTGTTTGAAGCTCCTGACCACCTTTTACAACATTTTTGCAGGAAACCCCGCATCGACTTCTGATCTTCTTCAAAAATTGCCCCACAGCGTCCAATCGATTTGCATTAACAACCTAATAATAATAATAATAATAATAATAATAAAGTGGGAAGGGACCTTGGAGATCATCTAGTCCAGTGGTTCTCAACCTTTTTAATGCCGCGACCCCCAACCGGTCGTAAGTCAAGGACTACTCAACCGGTCGTAAGTCGAGGACTACTCAACTGGTGCAGCACCTTTTGCAGAATGGGACTTTTGGCGGGCTCAGCAGGGCAGAGACAGCCTGGACAATTCCTACTGGCTTTGGAAAGCCAATAGAATTAGACTCTATTCAAGAGAGTCTATGCTATTGGCTTTCAAAAGCCAATAGAATAAAAGGGAGTAGCACAGCTAAGGAAAAGGGGGGGAAAAAATGGCAGACTGCGTTGTTTGGCGACCCCCGTGAAATGGTCGTTCGACCCCAAATGGGGTCCCGACCCACAGGTTGAGAACCACTGATCTAGTCCAACCCCCTGCTCAGGTAGGAAATTTCTCAATCTGCTTAATTAACGACCTGAGCAAATTAACGAGGAGAAAAAAAAGGCCAATGGAGTCGCCTATCTACCTTATTAGTCGTTTGCTTAACGACTGCCGGCGTTCGTTTTACGATGGCCGCTCAAGAGATTGCAACCTCAGGTTGGTTTGTGCGGGTGACCTGCTTTACAATCCTCGCGGCCCGACGACCGCAACGGGCAGGTTCCATTCCCGTCGTTAAGTCGAGGACTTTCGAGGCAGAAACTGCGCTGGACGGACGAATATCTTATGTAAGAAAAGTCGCAAAATTTAAACGTCGCAGGGGAGCTTATGAAAGGCCGAGTGAGCGTCTTAGAAAAAGCGTGTGTAGATAATGGATTGGACAAGAAGTGCAGTTGGTTCCACCCAGACGCCAAATATTTTCAATTTTTATGGCTGCAGCGTATCTCCTAATGCGAATCACAAGAGCCTGGTCATCCCATCTTCCCATTTAGAAAAGAATTTTAAGCCTTTTTTTAAAAAAAACAAATTGGGGTGGGGCAGGAAGCCACTCCAGTCCTGGACATGACAGGTTAGTTCTCAACAGAGCCCGAATTTTCCATTGCTAAACGGGAAAGTTAACTGAATTTTGCCCCGTTTTACGACCGTTGCCGCAGTTCTTAAGGGAATCACTGCCGTTAACTTACAAATGGGGAATATAAGTGTGGAAAATGGTCGTTAAGTCACTTTTTTTCAGTGTCGTTAACTTTGAACAGCCACTAAAGAATTGGTCGTTATGTCGAGGACCGCCTGTACTGGTGCTTGCGGACAGCCTCGGAGGATCCCAACGTTTAGGGCTTAGCCACCCGGAGCTCCAGGACGCCTGTTCAAAAAGGCAGCGTACGGGTAGTCCTCTACTTACGACTCTAATGGAGCCTGCCAGTCACGGTTGTTAAGTTGTGATGATCTGTCAAGGTATTAATTTAATAGCTAAACAGCTTATGTAATGATGTAATGTAACGTAAGGTGGATGATGCAATGATAGAAATGACTCAGCAGGGTCTGTATCCCTTTAAGAGCAAGCAGGGTCTGTGTCCCTTTAAGAGCCTGAGTATAAAAGGGACGGTTTTTGTTGGAGTGTCTCTCTCTCTCTCTCTCCTCCGTTTCCTGCTGTAACTGCTGTGTGTTGGAGTTTGCTGTATTACCACGTGTATGTATATTGTTCCTGGTGTATGATATTGCAGATAGTGTAATATAAACCACCATTTAATAGAGACCACTGTTTATTGTATTTACTCCTGGGTTATCTCAGCGCGACAAGATTGTGAATGCTCTGACACGATCACGAGGGTCACCCGCCAAACCAACGGAGGTCATTAAGTGAACACAGCGGTAAACCCTTTGCCACAGTTGTTCAGCAAACCACTGCAATTGTTAAGAGAACCTTAACAAGCTGGCCTCCCTCATTGACTTTGCTTGTCGGATGTTGGTCGCAAAAGGGTATCACACGGTTCCAGGACAGTGCAACCATTCTAAGTATGGTATATGCCTCTCGCCAGGCGCCTGAATTTTGATCAGGAAACTACAGTGATGCCACAATGGTCATGTGTGAAAATCAATCACAAGCCACTTTTTTCAGTGCTTCTGTAACTCTGAACGGTCGCTAAACGGATCGCCATAAGTCAAGGACTCGCTGTATGGGGTAAAGACGGCAGATCAGTTCACTTCCTGCTTTTGGGACCCGTGGAAAAGAGGTCAGGATTTAAGTGCACAAAGATCAGAAAGAATCAGCGGGAAAGTAAAGGGGTCAAATAAACGTTGAGATGAGAATAAACAAAATAATTCTATTTAATATCATCCCCCCCCCCCAAAAAATGTTGGCACCGATAAAGACCCACAATTACAAAACAGTATTCCCCCCCCCCCAGCTGCAAACACGCCAGCTTGCCTGTTCTTGTGTTAACACAATGCTTAGACCCAAACGGTTAAGGCAACTTGTTAGCAAAAGCCTTATTTACAATCGGGACACAACTAGTGAGAAACACAATCAGGCAACCTTTCGCAGCCCTGGACATCTTAAAGATGCGGAGCAAAATTTATTTTATTTTATTTTTTTTAAAAAATAGCACCGTAGTTGCTAACCTTTCCGTGGAATATCAGAAAAAAAAAATCACCTTTTTAAAAGTTGCTTTGAACAGAATGTGGCTGCTGTAGTAAAGAAGCAAAGTTTTAAAGCAGGGGTCTTCACACTTGGCCCTTTGATGACTCGTGGACTTCAACTCCCAGAATTCCTCAGCCAGGCACGTGTGCCTGGCTGAGGAATTCTGGGAGTTGAAGTCCACGAGTCATCAAAGGGCCAAGTGTGAAGACCCCCGTTTTAAAACGTTCACTCTGGGGTGACAAAGTAATTGTTTCTTTGCTCTTTAAGTGAGGTCTGCTTGAGGATATGCTAGGAGAAAATTAATTAATTGCAGGATTTTCTTATCAAGATGTCCATAACGAACTACGTGGTTCCCCCCCCCCCCCGCAGGCTCAGTGGTGTAAATATTTGTATAGCAGGCATTCTTGTATGCTTCTGCTATAGGCCAGTGTTTCTTAACATTGTAAGTTTAAGACAGGCAGACTTCAACTCCCAGAATTCCATAGCTGGCTGGGGAATTCTGGGAGTTGAAGTCCGCCTATCTTAAACTTGAGAAACACATAGCTATTGAAAAAAACGTCCATTATTCTCTAACAACGTTGCTTCTTCCATTGTCCATTACACAGAGGGGGAAAAAATATTTTTTCTCCTCTCGAAAAAAAAAAATCCTGTTCAACTTTTTTAACTTCTAAACATAATTTTTTGGAGCGTTCTCAAAGCAAACCAGAAATCTAAAATGTGGCTCTGGGAACAACTAGCATTTTCACCGAAAAACCATGCGCCCAGAGTAAGAAAACATATTAACACCTTTCTGTGCTTAGCTTTACCTTCGCGAAGAACAGCCAAAACTGCGCAGGATCCCGATTCTAGTTTATCCTTTTTGAATTTTAGATTAGTGTTATTCTTTCAATATCTCGGTTTTGTCTAGAAGCAATCATCCTTAGTACATTTTAGGGACTCTGGATTTTCTGCAATCTGGGCTCCAGCTTTGATCAATGGAAACCTTTGATCAAACTTTCTGGCTGACTTCATCCAAATTTTTCAAAAAAAAAAAAAAGCCATTCAGTTCATCCGATAAGAATTAAGCTTTCCTTCTGTTTAAACCTCGTGCATAGAAACGGCATTAAAAAAACATATATATATATATTTTTTACTGTTCCACTGTTGGTAAAAAAAAATAAATAAAAATAAAGCAGTTCTCTCTTTGTAGGGCAGTGAAATTCAAGGCGGTACCATCTCATAAGTAAATTCTCTTCCTAGGAAAAGATTTATCCTCTTGGAGTTAAAGAGTTTGTGGCTGGAAAAAATCAGCTAGTCTCCCAAAATCCAGAGAACGTTCACGCCGGATAATCCAAGGTTGACTCGCCTGTGAAAAGACAACGACACCCTTAGATGACATCCAAGATCCCTTCCAACTTTATTATTATTATGGATCATCGCACAGTCAGCCAGATGCTCAGACTGGATTTGGCATTTTGTCTACCTATTGAGTCCTTACCCAGGACCTGGGATAGGCAGATGTGGATGTTTGATGGTATTACAGGTATCGTCGCAGGATGGAAACAGTTCCTAGTAAGGCCGCCTTTTGCAATTGACTAATAGCGAATTTGTCAATGCCGATGGTGCTCAAGTGGTGCTCCAGTTGTTTTGGGATTGCACCCAAGGCGCCTATGACTATTGGTACTACCCTTGCTTGCTTTTGCCACAGTCTTTCTATTTCTATTTGTAGGTCTTTGTATTTTGTTATCTTCTCCAGTTCTTTCTTGTCTATTCTGCTGTCTCCAGGCACTGCCACGTCCACTATCCAGACTTTTTTGTCTTTCTTATCGACAATTGTTAAGTCTGGGGTGTTATGTTGCAGGTGCTTGTCTGTTTGAATTCTGAAGTCCCAGAGCAGTTTAATTTTTATTATTATTATCATCATCATCATCATCATCATCATATCACAAAAGCTTCATCGGAGATCAAGGACTTCACAAATCCTCCCAAGCTAGAAATAAACCGTGCAAAATCAGATGTGTGATGAATTTTGGGGCCGAAGAGACAAAATCCATTTTTTTCCCCACTAGCTGCTCTATTTTTTTAAAATCTTGTTATGCACCCAAAATCATATTTTTGTAAGGGTTTTTTGGGAGAACTACCAGGAAAGAATAGGTTTGAAAAGTCCATCTGTTTAGCTGTGGATGGTTTAATTTTCACTTTACTTTAACACAATACGGCAGAAGGAGAGAGAGAGAGAGAAAAAAGATGGGAGTCCTGGATTGCTGTCTGTGGAATTCTGGGAATTGAAGTCCACGTGCCTTTAAGTTGCCCACTGGTGTTTAACCTCACTTATTGCACCTCCTTGCTTCCTGCCCCCTATTCAAATTAAATATAAAACTGGTTACATGGATGATGAACAACTTTTGACCTTCTAAAACCCCTCCTGCAAATACAGGGTAGTCCACAAATGGCGTCGATCCAGGTTGCACATCATCCTAAGTCAGGGGTAGGCGACCTTGGCTCTTTTATGACGGGTGGACTTCAACTCCCAGAATTCCTGAGCCAGCATGGCTTAATGGCCCCTTTTATGACTGGTTGACTTCAACTCCCAGAATTCCTCAGCCAGCCTGGAAACCTCTCCCTTTCCCCTCAGCATGGCTGGCTCAGGAATTCTGGGAGTTGAAGTCCGCCAGTCATAAAAGAGCCAAGGTTGCCTACCCCTGTCCTAAGTCCTCCTGTTCTAAGTGGTGAGCCTCCTAGACCAGGGATAGGCAACCTTGGCTCTTTTATGACTTGCGGACTTCAACTCCCAGAATTCCTGAGCCAGCATGGGGGAACTATGGCCCCCCCATGACTCGTGGACTTCAACTCCCAGAATTCCTGAGCCAGCATGAGGGAACTATGGCCCCCTCATGACTCGTGGACTTCAACTCCCAGAATTCCTGAGCCAGCATGAGGGAACTATGGCCCCCTCGTGACTCGTGGACTTCAACTCCCAGAATTCCTGAGCCAGCCAGGCTGAGGGGAAAGGGAGAGGTTTCCAAGCTGAGCCATGCTGGCTCAGGAATTCTGGGAGTTGAAGTCCACCAGTCATAAAAGAGCCAAGGTGGCCTACCCCTGATCTCTAGACCATCATACGTACCCGAGCATTCCGGATTCCTTAGTCTTGATGATGTACAGGAACATCAGCAAAGTGTGGAACAGGTTGTTTCGTCCCTAAACAGGAGAGGTGAAAAGAAAGTAAACAGGTAAGAAGAGTCTGACCAGTTTGCACTTGCAACAAGGTGTGTCTTTCCTCCTTCCCTGAGGCCCAGTTTTGTTTTTACCCCAAACAATTTGGGAGTTGCTAAAGAAGGACAATTAAAAAAAAGAAAAGTCAAGAGTTGAAGTCCTTGCATCTTAAAATGGCCCAGGCTGAGGAACATTGCTGGGGGGGGGGCAGAGGAGGAGGAGGACTGTGGGGTCCTTGGTGCTCTCTGAGCTTGGTGGTTTTCTGGCAGACGTTTCATGAGCCATGTACAGAACATCATCAGTGCTAGAAGGGGAAAGGAAGGAAGGAAGGAAGGAAGGAAGGAAGGAAGGAAGGAAGGAAGGAAGGAAGGAAGGAAGGAAGGAAGGAAGACTGTGGGGTCCCTGGTGCTCTCTGAGCTTGGTGGTTTTCTGGCAGACGTTTCAAGACCCAACTAGGGAACAGCATCAGTGCTAGAAGGAAGGAAGGAAGGAAGGAAGGAAGGAAGGAAGGAAGGAAGGAAGGAAGGAAGGGAGGGAAGGACTGTGGGGTCCTTGGTGCTCTCTGAACTTGGTGGTTTTCTGGCAGACGTTTCATGAGCCATGTAGGGAACATCATCAGTGCTAGAAGGGAGAAGGAAGGAAGGAAGGAAGGAAGGAAGGAAGGAAGGAAGGAAGGAAGGAAGAAAGAAAGGAAGGAAGGAAGGAAGGAAGGAAGGACGGACTGTGGGGTCCTTGGTGCTCTCTGAGCTGGGTGGTTTTCTGGCCGACGTTTTATGACCAAACTAGGGAACTTCATCAGCATCAGAAGGGAAGGGGTTAATGGAGTGAAGGAGGAGGAGGGGAGGAGGAGAAAGAGGGGGAGGAGGAGGACTGTGGAGTCCTTGATGCTCTAGGAGCTTGGTTTCTTGCAGATGTTTCATGACCCAACGAGGTAATATCAGTACTAGACGTTTCACCACTCCCTTACGGCCCTGATGATATAACCTAGTTGGGTCATGAAACGTCAGCAAGAAAACCACCCAGCTCAGAGAGCAGAAAGGACCCCATAGTCTACCTCTTCCTTCCAAATCCTCCTCCCTTCTAGAACTGATGACGTTTCCTAGCTGGGTCACGAAACATCTGCAACAAAACCACCCAGATGAGAGAGGACCAAGGACCCCAGAGACATACCGATCCTCACCGTTAAAAATATTTAAAATATTTAATCAGCAACCACTCTGTTCTGGAAAAGTCAGAGAGAAGCTGTAGTATTCCTACCTTAGGAAGATTGTAGACCTGTTGTTGATAAATCAGCTCGTAATGGGGAGGGTTGATGCTGCTCTGATAGATGCAGAACAAATTCTCGTTCGACATATCTGTGAGTGACAAGGATCAGATCTGGCCTTAGTGACAGCCCGATTAAACAAAATTAAATGAAGTTCTGTTGCAATATGGAATGAGATGCCACCCAGATCACCACTGGTAGGGTCCAGATGGGTATACCTAAAAACTGTCCCCCCAAATGTTCCCAAGAACCTCAATGGTGAATGTACACAACTCTAAGCCAGCAGAAACATCTCTGTGTGTATGTGGAGAAATCGGTGGTCCGGAACAGAAGTAGCAGAGTTGGAAGGGAACTTGGAGGTCATCTAGTCCAACCCCCTGCTCAGGCAGGAAACCCTACACCATTTCTGACAAATGGCTGTCCAGTCTCTTCTTATTTTTTTTTTAAATTTTATTTGAATTTTCAATACATATAATACTTTCCATACGTTATATATAAAACTGAAAAAAAAAGAGAAAAATACCAGGTATCGCTCGTCTATCTCCCCCCGACTGCATCCGCCCTCTCAACCTTCCTTCCTTCCTTCCCTACTCCCTCTCTGTCTCCTCTCCTCTCTCCCCTCATCCCTTCCTCCCATCCAACTTCCTTCCATCCTTCCTCCTCCCCTCTTTATCCCTCTTCGGATACAGTTCAGGGGAAACACCCGAGCAGCACCTCCCTCTAAATTACTCCATCTATTTCATACTTTTAATATTTCTATATATACTTTTTTTGTTTGTTTTATTGTGTTTGTTTTGTTTATAATAACCCTGTATTTTGCTCTGGGAAGTGGGGGGGGGCTAAGGGGGGAGGGGTGGGATCCAGCCTCTTCTTTAAAACCTCCAGTGTTGGAGCATTCACAACTTCTGGAGGCAGGTGGTTCCACTGGTTAATTGTCCTCACTGTCAGGAAGTTTCTCCTTAGTTCCAGGTTGCTTCTCTCCTTGATGAGATTCCATCCGTTGCTTCTTGTCCTGTCTTCAGGCGCTATGGAGAATAGCTTGACTCCCTCTTCTTTGGGCCAGCCCGAGATACTGGAGCACTGCTATTATGCCCCCCCTCCTCCTTCTCTTCATTAAACTAGACATCCCCAACTCCATGCAACTGTTCTTCGTATGTTTTAGCCTCCAGTCCCCTGATCATCTTTGCTGCTCTTCTCTGGACTCTTTCACTTCACATTGGTGGCAAAACTCACTTAAGAACTGTCTTGCTTAAGGACCGAAATTTGGAGCCACTTCGTGGTGGTGAAGTCGAGGTTGTACTCTTTAAAAAAAAAACAACACCCTCCGTTACCTGGTTTATCAGGTGTCTGAATGAAATGCTGGGAGGTAAACGTCTTGCCGTCCGGATACTTCGGATGGGGAGGCAACCTGGAGTCAAGATACGTGCAGAAGACGTGCATAATGATCTGGAGGGGGAAAGGAAGGCGAGGTTGAGCGCCATGTCAGACATGTCAGAAACAAAGAATGTGAGTTCTAGTCCTGCCTTAGGCATGAAAGGCCTCTGAGTGACTTTAGGTCAAACACTGGGAGACTGAGAGTTCTAGTTCTACCAAGTCTAAAAGCTGGTTGGGTGACTTTGGGCCAGTCACCAGGAGAGGTGAGTTCTAGTCCCGCCTTAGGCATGAAAGCTGACTGAGTGACTTTGGACCAATTACCAGGAGACAGGGAGTTCTAGTCCCGCCTTAGGCATGAAAGCGGGCTGGGTGACTTTGGGCCAATCACCAGGAGACGGTGAGTTCTAGTCCTGCCTTAGGCATGAGAACTAGCTAGGTGACTTTGGGCCAATCACCAGGAGATGGTGCGTTCTAGTCCCGCCTTAGGTATGAAAGCCACCTGGGTGACTTTGGATCAAACACTGGGAGACTGAGAGTTCTAGTTCTACCTAAAGCATGAAAGCTGCCTGGGTGACTTTGGGCCAATCACTGACAGGGTAAGTTCTAGTCCTGCCTTAGGCATGAAAGTCAGCTGTGTGACTTTGGGCCAATCACCAGGAGACGGTGAGTTCTAGTCCTGCCTTAGGCATGAGAACTAGCTAGGTGACTTTGGGCCAATCACCAGGAGATGGTGAGTTCTAGTCCTGCCTTAGGCGTAAGAGCTGACCGGGTGACTTTGGGCCAATCACCAGGCGAGGGTGAGTTCTAGCCCCACCATTGGCATGAAAACCATCTGGGTGACTTTCGGTCAAACACTGGGAGAGGGTGAGTTCTAGTGCCACCTTAGGCATGAAAGCCAACTGGGTGACTTTGGGCCAATCACTGGGAGACTGAGAGTTCTAGTTCTACCTTAAGCACGAAAGCTGCCTGGGTGACTTTGGGCCAATCACTAGGAGACGGCGAGTTCTAGTCCCACCTTAGGCATGAAAGCCATCTGGGTGACTTTAGGTCAAACACTGGGAGACTGAGAGTTCTAGTTCTACCTAAAGCATGAAAGCTGCCTTGGTGACTTTGGGCCAATCACTGAGAGGGTAAGTTCTAGTCCTGCCTTAGGCATGAAAGTGAGCTGGGTGACTTTGGGCCAATCACCAGGAGATGGTGAGTTCTAGTCCTGCCTTAGGCGTAAGAGCTGACTGGGTGACTTTGGGCCTATCACCAGGTGAGGGTGAGTTCTAGTCCCACCACTGGCATGAAAACCATCTGGGTGACTTTCGGTCAAACATTGGGAGAGGGTGAGTTCTAGTGCCATCTTAGGCATGAAAGCCAACTGGGTGACTTTGGGCCAATCACTGGGAGACTGAGAGTTCTAGTTCTACCTTAAGCACGAAAGCTGCCTGGGTGACTTTGGGCCAATCACTAGGAGACGGCGAGTTCTAGTCCCACCTTAAGCGTGAAAGCCGCCTCTGTGACTTTGCGCCAATCACCGGGAGACAGTGAGTTCTAGTCCTGTCTTAGCCATGAAAGCCAGCTGGGTGACCTTGGGCCAATCACCAGGCCATGATGAGTCCTAGTCTCACCCTAGGCGTGAAAGCGAGTTGCGTGACTTTGGGCCAATCCTTCTCTCTTTCAGCTCAGCCCACCTCAAAGGATTGTTGTTGTGAGGAACACAGAAGGAAGAAGATGTGTTGTATACGTTCCCTGCCTTGAATTATTTGTGAAAATAACAGGGTACAAATAGATTAAAAATAAACAATAACTCTGCCAGCAGCCTTGCTCGGAAATGAAAAATTTAAGGGATGGGGAATCCGATACACGTTGTTCTTAGCGCCACTACTACAGGGGTAGGCCACCTTGGCTCTTTTATGACTCGTGGACTTCAACTCCCAGAATTCCTGAGCCAGCATGGGGGAAGTATGGCCCCCTCATGACTCGTGGACTTCAACTCCCAGAATTCCTTGGCCAGCATGAGGGAACTATAGCCCCCTCATGACTTGTGGACTTCAACTCCCAGAATTCCTGAGCCAGCATGGGGGAACTATGGCCCCCTCATGACTTGTGGACTTCAACTCCCAGAATTCCTGAGCCAGCATGAGGGAAACTATGGCCCCTTCATGACTCGCAGACTTCAACTCCCAGAATTCCTGAGCCAGCATGAGGGAACTATGGCCCCTCCATGACTGATGGACTTCAACTCCCAGAATTCCTGAGCCAGCATGAGGGAATTATGGCCCCCTCATGACTCGTGGACTCCAACTCCCAGAATTCCTCAGCCAGCATGGCTCAGCTTGGAAATTTCTCCCTTTCCCCTCAGCATGGCTGGCTCAGGAATTCTGGGAGTTGAAGTCCACGAGTCATAAAAGAGCCAAGGTGGCCTACCCCTGCACTACTGATTTAAGAAGGCTTTGTACTCCAAGGTGGACTTACTCCTGAGTCGGTGGGTAAATCAGTATCCCATCTGCGTGCTTTGAAGTCTCCTCCTCGATTCCAGGTGAACGAACTCATGCACCCGCCTTGGGAAAGCTCTGCCAGTTAGCCAAAGAACAAGACAGGTTAAGTCCCCGACTTACAACCGTTCCTTTAGTGACCACCCAAAGTTACAGCGGCCCCGAAAAAAGCGACCGATGCCCGCGTTTCACACTTATGCCCGTTGCAGCACCCCTGTGGCCACGGGATGCAAATCCCAGACGGTTGGCAACCGGTTCGTATTTACGACGGTCGCGGTGTCCCAGGGTCTTGTGATCGCCTTTTGCGACCGTCCGACAAGCAAAGTCCATTTGGTTTATTGACTGAACGACTCGCTTAGCAACCGTGGCAAGAGAGATCGTAAAGCGGAGCGAAGCTCGCTTCACAAGTGTCTCACTGAACGACGGAAATTTTGGACTCCGTTCTGGTCGTTAAGCGGAGGACTGCCTGTACTATGAACGATAAGCCGACAGGGCTGAAACGAGCTGGTCTTCATTTGTTTCGCTCTCGGTTGCGCTACAGCAACTGGGACCCAGATTTATTTATTAAACCAATTTCGACCGCTGCCCATTTTGGAAGAAAGGAATTCTGGGCAGTGAACGCTTCGTTAACACATGAAATACGAATATAGGTGGTCCTTGACTTACAACGGTTCGTGCACCAGCTGGGACACCTTGGACCAATTACTAGGAAACTGGGAGTTCTGGCCTCACCTTAGACACGAAAGCCAATTGGCTGACTCTGGAAAAACCACCAGGAGACGGTGAGTTCTAGTCCTGCCTTAGACACAAAAGTGGACTAGGAGGCTTTCAGGCAACCACCAGGAGAGGGTGAGTTCTAGTCCCGCCTTAGGCATGGAAGCCAGATGGGTGACTCTGCGCCAGTCACTGGGAGACGGTGAGTTCTAGTCCCGCCTTAAGCATGAAAGCCAGCTGGGTGACTTTGCGTCAATCACCAGGAGATGGTGAGTTCTAGTCCTGCCTTAGACATGAAAGCCAGTTGGGTGACTCTGGGCCAATCACTGGGAGAGGGTGAATTCTAGTTCCACCTTAATCATGAAAGCTACCTGTGTGACTTTGGGCCAATCACCAGGAGACGGTGAGTTCTAGCCCTCCTTCGACACGAAAGCCAACTGGGTGACTTTGAGCCAATCACCAGGAGACGGTGAGTTCTAGTCCTGCCTTAGACATGAAAGCCACCTGTGTGACTTTGGGCCAATCACCAGGAGACAGTGAGTTCTAGTCCTGCCTTAGACATGAAAGCCACCTGTGTGACTTTGGGCCAATCAGCAGGAGACGGTGAGTTCTAGTCCTGCCTTAGACATGAAAGCCAACTGGGTGACTTTGAGCCAATCACCAGGAGACGGTGAGTTCTAGTCCTGCCTTAGACATGAAAGCCACCTGTGTGACTTTGGGCCAATCACCAGGAGACGGTGAGTTCTAGTCCTACCTTAGACATGAAAGCCAACTGGGTGACTTTGAGCCAATCACCAGACGACGGTGAGTTCTAGTCCCGCCTTAGGCACGAAAGCCAGCTGGGTGACTTTGGGCCAATCAGCAGGAGACGGTGAGTTCTAGTCCTGCCTGAGACATGAAAGCCAACTGGGTGACTTTGAGCCAATCACCAGACGACGGTGAGTTCTAGTCCCGCCTTAGGCACGAAAGCCAGCTGGGTGATTTTGGTCCTAACTCTCTCTCTCAGCCCAGCCCACCTCACAGGCTTGTCGTTGTGAGGGAAACAGGAGGAAAATAATTAGGTTACGTTCCCTGACTTGAATTATTCGTCAACAACAACAAAGGCAGGATAGACATAAACAGCCATTTACCTTTGATCCTTTCTACTAAATATTCCTGATTCGGGCTCAGCTCCAAGTACTGGACTATTGTGTTCAGAGTAGGAATAAGGGGGGCTTTTACTAAAGCGGCTTGCTTCAGACTGCTAAGGCTGGCCTCTGCAGGGGTGGAAAAAAAAACAGAGAGAGAGAAAAACCGCAACCTTCGCCATCAAGAAAGTCCCCGGTTTCGGGCTTCGACAACAGCTGTGGACTTCCTTTTTATTCAAGTGACAACCTCACAAACGGAAAGAGCAGCTGCTACACCAGTGGTTCTCAACCTGTGGGTTGGGACCCCATTTGGGGTTGAACGACCATTTCACGGGGGTCGCCAAACAATGCAGTCCGCCATTTTTTTCCCCCCTTTTCCTTAGCTGTGCTACTCCCTTTTATTCTATTGGCTTTTGAAAGCCAATAGAAGAGACTCTCTTGAATAGAGTCTAATTCTATTGGCTTTCCAAAGCCAATAGGAATTGTCCAGGCTTTCTCTGCCCTGCTGAGCCCGCCAAAAGCCCCAGTCTGCAAACTGGGTTGTTGAGTAGTCCTCGACTTACGACCGGTTGAGTAGTCCTCGACTTACGACCGGTTGGGGGTCGCGGCATTAAAAAGGTTGAGAACCACTGGGCTACACCATAATTCTGCAACCCTATAATTCAAGAGGCTTGCTGAAAGCTCCGTGGAACGAGGCTTCTGAACAAAGCCACAACAGACCAGGCTTCGTTATTTAAGTTACTTGACGGAATGCAAGGGGTCCTCCACTTACAACAGTTCACTTAGTGACCGAATGGAAAAAAGGGACTTTGGACCATTTTTCACACGTATGACCATTGCAGCCTCCCCAAGGTCGTGTGGTCAAAAATTCAGCGGCTCGGCAAATGGCTCGTATTTATGACGGTGGCCGTGTCCGGGGAGGGGGGTCATTAGGTCAAGGAATTCCTGTACTTAGTTGATCGAAATTCTTTAAATCGATTTTGTGGGCAGGGATATTAAAAAAAATGAGTTGGAATGCAGAAAGAATCACTGGTGAAGATTGCTGTGCCTGTTGTACTCTGGCAGGGGATTATGGGAGGCACGACTGCTAAAACTGATGTTGCCACAAGAAAAAAAATGGCTGCTAGAAAGCCTGTGTGGACATCCCAAAATTTTAAGCCAGTGTTTGTCAACTTGATGGGTGGACTTCAATTCTGGCTGGGGAATTCTGGGAGTTGAAGTCCACCCGTCTTCAGCCCTCCAAGATTGAGAAGCAACAGCTTAAAAAAAAAAACCGCTTCGCTAGCTGGGGGATTCTGGGAGTTGAAGTCCACCCATCTTCAACCCTTCAAGATTGAGAAGCACCAGCTTTAAAAAACAGCTTGGCTGGCTGGGGGATTCTGGGAGTTGAAGTCTACCCATCTTCCACCTTCTATTAATGTAACTCTCAAAAATGTTTTTTTTTCCCCCTGCAGGGCTGACAATTTCAGATGCTTCCAGCTAGTAAAAATCATACGTAATTATGATTTTTAATCCACATATTTTACTTGGAACCCATGACTACAGCACAAAATTTTCTGTAGCGTCGCCGTACCTCCAATCTGCAGCTCTGGACACCCCATTCTTCGCAGCTGAGTGCTTACAGATTCGATCTCCTGAACCAGAGGCACCAAAATTGTCTCGTTGATCCACTGTTGGATCCGAAAAGATACGGGGGGGGGGAGGGAAGAAGGGGAGAAAACAGAATTTAGAAGAACGACATCTGCATTTGCTACTTCACTGACGCACACACAGCACTGAACATTTACCAGCAATAGGAAATGGCCTTCTCAAAGCAATGGGTTACAGGCAGTCCTCAACTTACAACTGTCACTGAGCCTGAAATATATGGTTATAAGTCCTGCTGGTTGTTAAGCGTTTCCCCGTTTGATCATTTGGCCCAATTTTGACCTTTTTTTCCCCCCCCCCAGTGGTCATTAGCCTGACACTAGGGTCGTAAAACGAGATTGTCCATAATGGGATTTTTTTTTTTTTTTGGTCAAAAACCAGAAGCAAACCCTGGTTTCCTGCGATAGATAGATAGATAGATAGATAGATAGATAGATAGATAGATAGATAGATAGATAGATAGATAGATAGATAGATAGATAGATAGATAGATAGATATTGTAAATTGTAATCGGGTGACTGTGGGACGCTGCAAACGGCCGTAAATGCGGGGCCGCCTGTCAAATGCTCAAAACGCAATTGGGACTGCCAGAAGGAAAGTGGGGTGTGTGTGTGTGTGTATGTGTGTGTGTTTGTGTGTGTGTGGCCATCGGAACTTCAAATCTGGGCTGTAAGTAGCCCTGAGAAGGTCTGTTGGAACTTTGACGGCCTGCCGAAAATTAAATAAAGAGTATGATAAAAAGAATAACAAGACAAAAAGCAATTAATAACAACAACAACAATAACAATAATAATATAACAGCCACATCTGCCTATCCCAGGTCCTTGGGAAGGACTCGATAGGTAGACAAAAATGCCAAATCCAGTCTGAACATCTGGCTGACTGTGCGATGGTTATTATTATTAATAATAATAATAATAATAATAATAATAAATAATCAATCGATCATTAAACAGAGATGAGCACAGGGCCCCTAAAGTGGGGCACAACTGGACAGGGGGAAAGCGTGACCTTTTAAATTAAAAATAAAACAAAAATAAACAAAATGTTCAGATGGTAGACTTGATGGGCCACGGGATGCTTTTCTGATGTTGGTTTTTCTACGTTTCTACGTTTCACTAAGCGGCTGGTCCTCAAGTCAAGGGCTGCGTGGACTTCAGGCTCACGCACCCCTAATTAACCGGAGTCTCTTCCCTAAAGCTCCGACCTTAGGAAGGAATGTCCAGGGCTGGCTCACATTTAACACACACACACACACACACACCCTCAGGCCAAAGGCCAAACTCACATTTCTGAATTTGGCGGTCCAGGAATCCATGTGATCAAACAGCTGCCTGTTCATCGACACGCGTGCCCAGACCTGGGCCAGGAAGACAAAGAGGTTTTGAAGTACAACAACTCCAGGCAAGAGGGAAAAGTAAGAGGAAGACCTTCTGAGGGGCTGCCACAAAGAGCAGGCAGGGTCACCCTATTTTCCCAAAGCCCCTGAAGGCAGGACAAGAAATAATGGATGGAGACTCATCAAAGAGAGAAGCAACCTAGAACTAAGGAGAAACTTCCTGACAGTGAGGACAATTAACCAGTGGAACAACCTGCCTCCAGAAGTGGTGAATGCTCCAACACTGGAAGTTTTTAAGAAGAGACTGGACAGCCATTTGTCTGAAATGGTACAGGGTCTCCTGCTTGAGCAGGGGGTTGGACTAGCAGACCTCCAAGGTCCCTTCCAACTCTGCTATTCGGTTCTTGTTCGTGTGGCTCAACTAGACCAACAAAATCATCTCTTAGTCAACATTGTAGTCAACACTGCCTTGATGATGTTCCTTAGTTGGGTCATGAAATGTCTGCGGGGAAACCACCCAGCTCACAGACCACCAAGGAGCTCTCATTTCAACCCTGAGCTGCAAATATTCTCCTTTATTATGCAGCTGGAGGATCGGAGCAATAAGCCCCAGATATTTCTCACCGTAGTCCCCAAAAGGTTCTTCCAATCCCTCCTCAACCAGGAAGGCCGGTTAACTTGAACAGGGACGCCAGCTGCCTATCTGTAGTTCACACTAGATCAGGGGGTCTTCAAACTTGGCCCTTTTATGACTCGTGGACTTCAACTCCCAGAATTCCTGAGCCAGCCGTGCTGAGGGGAAAGGGAGAGGTTTCCAAGCTGAGCTATGCTGGCTCAGGAATTCTGGGAGTTGAAGTCCACGAGTCATGTGGGGGCCATAGTTCCCCCATGCTGGCTGAGGAATTCTGGGAGTTGAAGTCCAGAGTCATAAAAGAGCCGAGGTTGCCTACCCCTGCCCTAGGCCGCTTTATGACTCGAAGACTTCAACTCGCAGAATTCCTGAGCTAGCCATGCTGAGGGGAAAGGGAGAGGTTTCCAAGCTGAGCCATGCTGGCTCAGGAATTCTGGGAGTTGAAGTCCACCAGTCATAAAAGAGCCAAGGTTGCCTATCCCTGGCCTAAGTCCTCCTGTTCTAAGCGGTGAGCCTCCTAGACCAGGAGTAGGCAACCTTGGCTCTTTTATGACTCGTGGACTTCAACCCCCAGAATTCCTGAGCCAGCATGGCTCAGCTTGGAAACCTCTCCCTTTCCCCTCAGCATGGCTGGCTCAGGAATTCTGGGAGTTGAAGTCCACCAGTCATAAAAGAGCCAAGGTTGCCAATCCCTGACTTAGGAGGATGTGCAGCCTGGATCGACACCTGAGGAAAACCGTGGAGGAAAACCATTTTTTCCGTCCCCGCCAACGTTGCTTACCTCTTCGGCGGCTTGCTTCGAACTCAAGTCGGCTTCATCCTTGTGAGCGGAGGGGGCCTGGGACCTGTAGGCTGGCTGGTACTGGAATTTCCTGAGCATCTGGGCATAGTCCGCCATGGAGCGACCGTAGTTCCAAAAAGTCGGACTGTTTGAAGGAGAGCTGGAATCTGAGCTGCCTGTGGTGATCAAAAGAAACAGACAAAAATGAGGCCGCCGGATCCTCCTACCGTCTCCTTGGCTTTGAGGGCGACTAGAAACCAGGAGACGGTGAGTTCTAGTTCCGCCTTAGGCACAAGATCCAGCTGGGTGACTGGTCTAATCACTCAAACAGACTAGAAGTCACGCACCCCTAGTAATTGACCCAAAGTCACCAAATCAGCTTTCACGCCTACGACGGGACTAGAACTTACCGTCTCCTGGTGACTGGCCCAAAGTCATGCAGCCTGCTTTCGTGCCTAAGGTAGGGCTAGAACTCTCTGTCTCCTGGTGACTGGGCCAAAGTTTCCCAGCTGGTTTTCATGCCTAAAGTGGGACTAGAACTCTCTGTCTCCTGGTGATTGGTCCAAAGTCCTCCAGCTGGCTTTCATGCCTAAGGCGGGACTAGAACTCCCCGTCTCCTGGTGACTGGGCCAAAGTCCTCCAGCCTGCTTTCACACCTAAGGCAGGACTAGAATTCCGTCTCCTGGTGATTGGTCCAAAGTCACCCAGCTGACTTTCATGCCTAAGGCGGGACTAGAACTCCCTGTCTCCTGGTGATTGGTCCAAAGTCACCCAGTTGGCTTTCATGCCTAAGGCGGGACTAGAACTCACCATCTCCTGGTGATTGGCCCACAGTCACCCAGCTGGCTTTCATGCCTAAGGCGGCACTAGAACTCCCTGTCTCCTGGTGACTGGGCCAAAGTCACCCAGCCTCCTTTCACGCCTAAGGCGGTCCTAGAACTCACAATCTCCCGATTTCTAGCCTGGCGCCTTAACCAATAGACCACAATACACACTGACTTAACTTTTGAATAACTTTGATGAATGCGCGGTGCGTATCCGCCCTGCCTTTCTTTCAGCCCACTACTCACCCAGCTGGACCCGGTGCTGTTTCTCCTCCTCGTTTTGAAGGAAGCTGTCGAGCGACTTCAAATCCGTCATGTAGTCGGCTTTTCCCGTGGGGGAATTGTAGACGGTCGGCGAGGAGCGATATCTGGACCTCATCCCGCCGCTGTCCACGGGCCCAATGCTAGCCGGGTACATCAAGGGACCCGGAGAAGGACTGAACGGCGGCACCTACGCGGAACCAAACGAAATCGGGAATCCAGCATTTTCTCTTTCTGAATCGTTCCTGAAGTTTATTACAACACAGGCAGTCCTCAACTTACGACCACGACCAAACCCAACGTTTCTGTTGCTAAGCGTGAAAGTTGCTGAGTTTTGCCCCGTTTTAGGACCTTTCGCGCCACAGTTGTTAACTGAATCGCTGCAGTTGTTAAGTTGTTAAAAGAATCTGGCTTCCCCATTGACTGTGCTTGTCAAGGTCACAAAAGGGGATCACTTGACCGCGGGACGCTGCGACCGTCACATATATGTGTCCAAGTGTCTAAATTTTAAGATTTGATTGATTTTTTCTCACATACATATAATAATTTTTCAACCAACGTGCTATCTGGGTTTTAAAAAAAAACGCTAATACACATTTAATTCCTAATCCTTCAATCTTTCCTCTCTAGCCACTGATAAAGTAAGTCCCAAGTTTGATAATATTCTGCTTCTTCTTTTTCTTTCAATCTCAGAGTCAATCTGTCCATCTCTGCGCATTCCAGTATTTTTTTTAATTACTTCTTCCTCTGGTGGTATTCCTTCATTTTTCCAGTATTGCGCAAACATTATTCCTGCAGCTGTTGTGACGTGTAAAATCAAATATAGGCTTTGTTTATTAGCCTTTTCTGGCATTATACCAAGTAAAAAAAGTTCAGGTTTAAAATCTACATGTTTCCCCAATATCTTTTCTAACCAAGTATGTAATAGTAATAGTAGTAAAGTTGGAAGGGACCTTGGAGGTCATCTAGTCCAACCCCCTGCTCAGGCAGGAAACCCTACACCATTTCGGACAAATGGCTGTCCAGTCTCTTCTTAAAAACTTCCAGTGTTGGAGCATTCACCGCTTCTGGAGGCAGGTTGTTCCACTGATTAATTGTCCTCACTGTCAGGGAGTTTCTCCTTAGTTCCAGGTTGCTCCTCTCCTTGATGAGTTTCCACCCGTTGCTTCTTGTCCTGCCTTCAGGGGCTTTGGAGAATAGGTTGATTCCCTCTTCTTTGGGGCAGCCCCTGAGATATTGGAAGGCTGCTATCATGTCCCCCCTCGTCCTTCTCTTCGTTAAACTAGACATACCCAATTCCAGCAATCGTTCCTTATGTTTTAGCCTCCAGTCCCCTAATCCTCTTTGTTGCTCTTCTCTGTACTTTTTCTACAGTCTCAACATCTTTTTTACATCGTGGCGACCAAAACTGGATGCAGTATTCCAAGTGTGGCCTTACCAAGGCATTGTAGAGTGGTATTAACACTTCACGTGATCTTGATTCTATCCCTCTGTTAATGCAGCCTAGCACTGTGTTGGTCTTTTTGGCAGCTGCAGCACACGGCTGGCTCCTATTTAGGTGATTGTCTAGGACTCCGAGGTCCCTCTCACAGTTACTACTATTGAGCATGGTGCCACCTATGCTGTCCTTGTGCATTTGGTTTTTCTTGCCTAAATGTAGAACCTTGCTTTTTTCACCATTGAATTTCATGTATCATTTTCCAATAGCTCTTTGCTTTATCACATATCCACCAAACATGATAATACGTGCCTGAATTATTTTTACATTTCCAACATCTGTCTGTCTAAATTTTAATGTGACCACAGGGGTGCTGCAACAGTTGTTAAGTTTTGAAAAACGGTGATATGTCACTTTTTCCAGTGTGGCTGTAAATTTTTCTCAGCCGATTGAGTCAGGCTTTTACTGTTTACCTGCAATGTTGTGATAGCAGTGCAGGTTTTCAAACATCTTTCAATTGTAGTAATAATAAAAATAATTAATCTGGCCACTGTACAGATTGTTAGGAAACATTTCAAAACAATTCACTGCAGTCTGAAATACAGTAGGGGTAAGTCCCCGACTTACAGCGGTTCAGTTAGTGACTGTTCAAAGATGCAACAGCACCAAAGAAAGTGAGGTACGACTGTTTTCCGCACTTATGACCGTTGCCGCCTCCCCAGGGTCCCTGCCGAAAATTCAGATGCTTGACAACTGACTCATACTTACGACTGCCGCAGGATCCCGGGCTCGTGTGACAAGCAAAGTCAAGAGGGAAAGCCAGATCCGCTTAACAACCGGGGTCCTAATTTAAGACCTGCGGCGATTCGCTTAAGCGAGGTGGCTAGAAAAGTTGTAAAACGGGGCAAAACTCAATGTGTCGCTTAGTGACGGAAATTTGGGGCCATTAAGTTGTACTTAAGTTGTTAAGCTGTCCTCGTCAAATGGTAGGAAATAGTGCTGTACACTTAAAGTAAGAATTGGAGATGTCTGGACCTCAGCCACTTTAACTCGGGTGGATTTCAAGCATACGCAGCTCTCTTAACAACCGCCTCGCTTAGCGACGGAGACTCCGATCCCCAATTCCGGCCGTGCTTCGAGGACTGCTGGTAAACGGGACCACAGCTCACACATACCTTACTGTAGCTGCTTCCCGGAGAGAAACTGGCAGCTGGGCTGTAGGATCCACTGCTTCCTGACAAGGCTTGCAGCTGTGGGCTGTAACCGGAGATACAACTGGTTGCAAATTTGGGACTGGTGCTGGGGGAGCGGGATGGACTGTAGCTCAGGACACTCTGCCCCTGGATGGGAGGGGAGGGGGTTGAAGGAGGCGTCTTCTTGGGCACCAGCTCACGGGGCGGTGTAGTCTGGACCGCTGAAATTAAACCCGTTTCCAAAGGTGAAGAAGAACCACAAAGAGACCAACAAGCTTAAGTGTAATTCGAGGATGATGGTTTGTTTTTTCGCCACTACTATAAAATTGTAATTGTTGGGGCGAAAAAAAACAAAAACCACTTTCTGAATGAAGCTGGAATAGAAAAACCATTCAGGATGATAAGAAATAAGGCAGCTAAAGAAATACAGGTCGTCGTTCGCTTACGACCGTAACTGGAACAGATTTCTGATCGTAAGTCGAAGCACACATGGGACCGGACCCGATTTTATACTTTAAAAAAAAAAATTATTAATTTTCTAGTTTTACAGTCAAATACTTTATAAACAATGTGCTGTCTGGGTCCATTTGTAATTCAGGTGTCTATATTAACTTCTTCAATCTACATCAGTGTTTCTCAACCTTGACAATTTTAAGGCATGTGGACTTCAATTCTCAGAATTCCACAGCCAGCATTGCTGGCTGTGGAATTCTGGGAGTTGAAGTCCACATGCCTTAATATTATCAAGGTTTTTGAGAAACACTGATCTAGATCCAATATTACACCATCCAATGTTTACTCTCTTCTTCTGACAATGCCTGTTTTCCCAAACTGGGCAAATACAATTCTTATTGTTATCAGTAAATACACCACTGAATATCAACCTCTGTGTTACATTTTTCTCATAATATCAATGATGTCACTTTTAGATAACTTTTCCAACCAAAACATATCTTAATTGCATTTGCACTTAACATCCATATGTTCAATCAATATCCCGTTTTTGCTTTTTTTTAAAAAAAAAATTAATTTCCCTTCAGTGTTCAAAATGCTTCTGTTGTTTATCATTCCAAAGTTATATTTGGGCAAGCAACAGCTTCCCTTATTCAAACCTCTTAGCATTTTCCTGTCTCCCATCTCGTACCAAAATCTCGTATTCGAATTACAATTCTTATTTTTCTAGTTACAATAATTCTTCTATTTCTAGCAATGAAGAGAAGGATGAGGGGGGACATGATAACCGTGTTTCATCTCAAGGGCTGCCCCAAAGAAGAGGGAGTCAAGCTATTCTCCAAAGCCCCTGAAGGCAGGACGAGAAGCAACGGATGGAAACTCATCGAGGAGAGAAGCAACCTGGAACTAAGGAGAAATTTCCTGACAGTGAGGACAATTAACCAGTGGAACAACCTGCCTCCAGAAGCGGTGAATGCTCCAACACTGGAAGTTTGTAAGAAGAGACTGGACAGCCATTTGTCTGAAATGGTATAGGGCAGTGGTTCTCAACCTGTGGGCCGAGACCCCATTTGGGGTCGAACGACCATTTCACGGGGGTCGCCAAACAATGCAGTCCGCCATTTTCCCCCCCTTTTCCTTAGCTGTGCTACTCCCTTTTATTCTATTGGCTTTTGAAAGCCAACAGAATAGACTCTCTTGAATAGAGTCTAATTCTATTGGCTTTCAAAAGCCAATAGGAATTGTCCAGGCTGTCTCTGCCCTGCTGAGCCCGCCAAAAGTCCCATTCTGCAAATGGTGCTGCACCAGTTGAGTAGTCCTCGACTTACGACCGGTTGCGTAGTCCTCGACTTACGACCGGTTGGGGGTCGCAGCATTAAAAAGGTTGAGAACCACTGGTATAGGGTTTCCTACCTGAGCAGGGGGTTGGACTAGATGACCTCCGAGGTCCATTCCAACTTTATTATTATTATTAATTATCTATTTTTATACTTTTGAGGCGGAGTGAACCGTCATGGCCATTAAGCAAAAATTGTGGTTGTTAAGTGCAAACTCAGACTTCCCCATAGACAGGGTTTTTTTGGGGGGGGGGAGCAGGCTGGAAATTGGCAAAGAGTCACATAGTATCCTCAGAGAAGCTGCAACAGTTATAAAGGTGAGCCAGGTGCCTGAAACATGTTGGGGGGGCACAGGAGGAGGGCGCCCACGTTTTACGGCGGCCGAAGTGCTTTACGGTCCACAAAGCACCCATGCTGGACCTGGTCATTAAACAACTAGTCTTAAATCAAGAATTACCTATATATTTCTCTGCACTCCTTCATGTGCAGAGCTATCCATCAATGGAACAGACTGCTTTAGCACAGCCCTGGGGCTTCACTTGTTTGTGCAGACCAATGTCAGCCGTGCCGCAAACTGGTGCCGGTCCACGGACTGGGAGGGGGGGGATTGGGGACCCGTTTTAAGAGATGCTGACCCCGAGTTCAGAGGGCCATCTGTTGGGGATGCTATAGTAATGGGGCTTGTCTGTTTATATTTCGTATTAAGAAATACGAGGGACTCTGGGTGGTGTACAATATAATCAAGTGGACTTCCAACACCCAGAACGCTGGCTGGGGGGATTCTGGGAGTTGAAGTCCACAAGTCTTAAGGTGCTCTGCTCTAAATGAACACGCAAAACAGGCCCACCTGCGTTCTGCAGTCCCAGGAGTGTCTGTTGTCCAGGACTCATAATTAAGCTGGTAGGAGCCATGGTGTATTTGAAGTACCTCCAGAAATCAAATAAGGCGTTGAGGCTGAACAAAGAGGCAAAGCCAAGTTCTAGAATTTAAAAAAACAAAACACACATACACACACAAACACATAAATTTACAGCGAACCATTAAAAAGAGATCAGATCGGTTGGTGATGGAAGGAAAGGCATTGCTAAATAAGGCTGTGGGGGTCCTTGGTGTTCTCTGAGCTGGATGGTTTTCTTGCAGGCGTTTCATGACCCAACTAGGTAACATCATCAGTGCTAGAAGGGAGAGGGGTTTGGGGAGGAGGAGGAAGAGTAGGAGAAAGAGGAAGAATGTGGGGGTTATCTCTGAGCTGGGTGGTTTTCTTGCAGATATTTCATGACCCAACTAGGTAACATCATCAGTGCTACAAGGGAGGGGGGTTTGAGGAGGAGGAGGAGGAGGACGAAGAATGTGAGGTCCTTGGTTTTCTCTGAACTGGGTTGCTTTCTTGCAGGCGTTTCACGACCCAACTAGGTCACCTCAACAGTGCTAGAAGGGGGTGGGGTTTGTATAATAGAGGAGGAGAAGGGGAGGAAGAGGATGAGAAGGAAGGAGGAATGAAGGGGAGGAAGGAAAGAGAAGGAATTACGGAGAAGGACTCTGGGGTTCTTGGTGTTCTCTGAGCTGGGTGGTTTTCTTGCAGACATTTCACGACCCAACTAGGTAACATCATCAGTGCAGGAAGGAAGGAAGGAAGGAAGGAAGGAAGGAAGGAAGGACTGCCTGTGGGGTCCTTGGTGCTCTCTGAGCTGGGTGGTTTTCTTGCAGACATTTCACGACCCAACTAGGTAACATCATCAGTGCTACAAGGGAGGGGGGTTTGAGGAGGACGACGACGAAGAATGTGGGGTCCTTGGTGTTCTCTGAGCTGGGGGGTTTTCTTGCAGACATTTCACTACCCAACTAGAGAACGTGCTAGAAAGAAGGGGGGTTATGGTCCGTTTACGTATTGGTGGCTTGTCCTGTCAGTGTTGACGGGGATGTCCTTGGTGATTCCTTGATTAGGCTGGGGTTTATTGTTCCCTTGTTCATCTCAGTTGGTAGTTCCTGGATTGGGGTATTGTTTACTGCTCGGTGTTAATCTCTGCTTATCAGGCTATTTCCCTATTGGTGGGGAGGTGTCCAACAATCCAGTCCTCAGCTACAAATATTCTCTTGTATGGGGGCTAAATGAGGTTAGTAGAGGGGGAATTTATTTATTTATTTATGAGACTTATATACCGCTTTAAGTGCAAGCACTCTCTAAGCGGTGTACACCAGTAAGCAATGTATATATATATATTACATTGCCCCCAACAATCTGGGTCCTCATTTTACCTACCCCGGAAGGATGGAAGGCTGAGTCAACCTTGAGCCGGTGAGATTTGAACCGCTGACCTGCTGAACACAGTCAGCTAAAGTGGCCTGCAGTACTGCACTCTAACTGCTGCGCCATCTCGGCTCATTTCACCAGAGGGGTGGATGGAACTACCTAAACTTAACACACAGGCCCAATGTAATACGGATGGATTGTAAGAACACGGAAAAGAAGTTGCAGGATCCAATCTGGGCCAGTCAGCGGGACGAGAGGTTTTGTCTTCCGGGCTTTCGGATTTTCAGAGCCATCCTCAGGGAACTTTTCTCTAGCCAAATCTCTCTCTAGGCTAGGGAGACGTTCCCCGAGGATGGGCTCAGCACGAGTCCAAACGCTCGGAAGACAAAACCACTGGTCCCGGTGAGCGACCCAGATTGGACTCGGCAACGTTGTCCTGGGACACCTACATTCCGCCTTCGTTCATGGAACAGAAGTCTTCAAATGCAGCAACATGTTAAACACAGAGGGCTGCCAACTTAAAAAAAAACAAACCCAGATAAGGCAGACATCCTAAGGCAGGGCTTTTCAACCAGTGGCATGGGTACCACCTGTGGTACATTGGCACCTGGCAGGTGGTATGTGACCACCCTAGAAAAGTGGTAGCGGGAGAGGGGAATGAGCTGAACCGGTGGCAGCACTGCACAAGTCTGAGCGAGAGATGGCTGGAGCTGCAGGGCTCAGCGGAAGCCCCAGGATCAGCACTTCTTCGGGGCTGTCAGGGCTCAGTGGAAGCCCCAGGATCAGTGCCAGGTTCCAGCTGGAGCTCGGCGCTGATCCTGGCGCTTCTGCTGAGCCCAGAAGAAGCGCCGATCAGCTGGAATGTTGCAGCCTCTCCAGGGTCTTGTGATTTACATTCAGATGCTTGGCAACGGATTCATATTTGTGACGGCCACAGTGTCCCAGGGTCATGTGAAGTGACCAAAACCTGCTGCAACCACCCAGCAGACGGGGGGAATAAAAACCAAACACCACCCCCCACCTCCGCTGCCAATCCTCAACAGAAATGCTCACAACAATGAAAACCCCGGACAGGAGGAAGAGCGCGGCCGGGCTGGCAGGCGTCTTGCTCGGCTGTGGCTTGGGGGGCACTTTTTTCAGTGCCATTGTAACTTTGAACAGTCACTAAGCGAACTGTTGTAAGTCAAGGACTACCTGTATTTTACCACTTTTTTTCCTTTTTTTGGTCATCAGGTTTTTGACACCTTGCTAGGCGCCTGGTGGTACTCGGATGTTGCCATATCCTAAAAGTGGTACAGTGGGTGAAAAGGTTGAAAAGCCCTGTCCTAAGGCATTGAAACTAACCACCATGTCCTTGCTGGAGACCTGCAAGATACTCACCAATATACCAGAGGACCCAGCCCGAAATGTTGTAATAGGAACTGATTAGTTTTCCAGACCTTGAATGAGAGAAAGGCAAAGGTTAGTATTCATATTTCTGTTTTTCAGTTTCACAATACCGTAAGATAGTCCTCGACTTATCACCACAATTTAGAGCCGAATTTGTGTTGCTAAGCAAGGCAAGGGTTAAGTGAGTGATGCCCAATTTTAGGACCTATTTATTTTAATCATCATTACGAAGCACAAATAGCTGCAGCTGTTAAGGGAATCACATGGTCTGTCCCCCACCCTTGACAGCGCCCTAATTTGTCTGAAATGGCATAGGGCTTCCTGACCAAGCAGGGGGTTGGACTAGAAGACCTCCATGGTCCCTTCCAACTTTGCCATTCTGTTTTACTCTATTCTGTTACTCCAGGGGTCTTCAAACTTGGCCCTTTGATGACTCGTGGACTTCAACTCCCAGAATTCCTCAGCCAGCCTCCATTTTGTTTCTTAGATTTAAGACAGGGGTCTTCCAACTTGGTCCTTTTAGGACTTGTGGACTTCAACTCCCAGAATTCCTCAGCCAGCCTCCATTTTGTTTCTTAGATTTAAGACAGGGGTCTTCAAACTTGGCCCTTTTATGACTTGTGGACTTCAACTCCCAGAATTCCTCAGCCAGCCTCCATTTTGTTTCTTAGATTTAAGACAGGGGCCTTCGAACTTGGCCCTTTGATGACTTGTGGACTTCAACTCTCAGAATTCCTCAGCCAGGCATGTGTGCCTGGCTCAGGAATTCTGGGAGTTGAAGTCCACGAGTCATAAAAGGGCCAAGTTTGAAGATCCCTGTGTTACTCACTCAAGCAAGCTCTCCAACGTACATTTCGGTGTAGACCATGCCAGCGAGTGACAGGTTGAGGAATCCCCACGCCAAGAGAACTTTCCTCGCTTCCGTTTCCTTCCTCATCTTGATGGTCCTGTCGATGAGCGACTCGGAGGGATTTGGTTCCCCCTGCATTGTCTAGAAAGAGCAAGAACAGAAGATTATTTGATTTTTCTTAAATGTATATGCTGTCCGTTAGAGTATCCCTACCAATTCTGGGCATATAAGGAAAGGTTGCTGGAATTGGGTAGGTCTAGTTTAATGAAGAGAAGGGTGAGGGGGGACATGATAGCAGTCTTCCAACATTTGAGGGGCTGCCCCAAAGAAGAGGGAGTCAAGCTGTTCTCCAAAGCGCCTGAAGGCAGGACAAGAAGCAACAGATGGAAACTCATCCAGGAGAGAAGCAACCTGGAACTAAGGAGGAATTTCCTGACAGTGAGGACAATTAACCACCTATCTCCAGAAGTGGTGAATGCTCCAACACTGGAAGTTTTTAAGAAGAGACTGGACAGCCATTTGTCTGAAATGGTATAGTGTTTCCTGCCTGAGCAAGGGGTTGGACTAGATGACCTCCAAGCTCCCTTCCAACTTTATTATGATTATGATTATTATTATCATTATTATTATTAATCTATCTTCCAGCCCATCTTTTCCTTGGTTCTTCCACCTTTCTATCTCCTCCGCCAATAACCCAACGAAGGAAGCAGCGAACTAGTCACAGGTAATTCTCGACCCACAACTATTTGTTCAGTGAGTGTTCAAACTGACAACAGCACTGAAAAGAAATTTCACTCTTAACAACCGTTGCAGGATCCACCATGATCGTGTGATCAAAATTCAGACACTTGGCAACTGGTCCATATTTATGACCATCCCAAGATCAGGTGATCCTCTTTTGCAACCTTCTGACAAGCAGTCAATGGGGAACAGCTGCAAAAATTCACTTAACAACTGTGGCAAGAAAGGTCACAAAATGGGGCAAAACTCACTTAACGGTCTCACTTAGGAACAGAAATTTTGGGCTCAGCTGTCGTAAGTTGAGGATTACCCGTATCTCAGAGCACACACTGCTTTTCATTTAAACCAGTGTTTCTCAACCTTGACAATTTTAAGGCATGTGGACTTCAACTCCCAGAATTCCACAGCCAGCAATGCTGGCTGTGGAATTCTGGGAGTTGAAGTCCACATGCCTTAAAAATTGTCAAGGTTGAGAAACACTGATTTAAACAATGTGAAGAGGTTGTGCGATTGGACTGCTTTTTCATCCTGGCTATTTCAATTCTTGGATTTCCCCAACACATTCTTTAATGCTTTTACTAGTTTTCTTACACTTAGCTCTAAAACTAGGCTTCCTAATGAATAGAATACTTTATTTGGCCAAATGTGATTAGACACACAAGGAATTTGTCTCCGGCGTAGAAGCCCTGAACAAAATGAATGAATGAATGAATGCCAAAGATTCTTTTTCAGAAGGCAACTGGATTTTCTTGTTTTTCTTTGAAGACGTTTCGCTTCTCATCCAAGAAGCTTCTTCAGCTCTATGGATGACTGAGAATCTCCATAGACCAGGGGTAGGCAACCTTGGCTCTTTTATGACTGGTGGACTTCAACTCCCAGAATTCCTGAGCCAGCCACGCTGAGGGGAAAAGGAGAGGTTTCCAAGCTGAGCCAGGCTGGCTCAGGAATTCTGGGAGTTGAAGTCCACGAATCATAAAAGAGCCAAGGTTGCCTACCCCTGGGCTAGGAGGCTCACCGCTTAGAACAGAAGGACTTAGGACACGGGTAGGCAACCTTGGCTCTTTTATGACTCATGGACTTCAACTCCCAGAATTCCTGAGCCAGCATGAGGGAACTATGGCCCCTCATGACTTGCAGACTTCAACTCCCAGAATCCCTGAGCCAGCCTGGGGGAAACTTTGGCCCCTTCAAGACTCGTGGACTTCAACTCCCAGAATTCCTGAGCCAGCCTGGCTCAGCTTGGAAACCTCTCCCTTTCCCCTCAGCATGGCTGGCTCGGGAATTCTGGGAGTTGAAGCACGAGTCAGAAAAGAGCCAAGGTTGCCTGCCCTAGGCCTAGGCCGCTTTATGACTTGTGGACTTCAACTCCCAGAATTCCTGAGCCAGCCACCCTGAGGGGAAAGGGAGAGGTTTCCAAGCAATCCATGGCGGCTCAGGAATTCTGGGAGTTGAAGTCCACGAGTCATAAAAGAGCCAAAGTTGCCATAGACCAGCGGTTCTCAACCTATGGGTCGCGACCCCATTTGGGGTCGATCGACCATTTCACGGGGGTCGCCAAACAATGCGATCCGCCATTTTTCCCCCTCAGGGGGCGGCGCCGCGCATGCGCGGCACGTTCGTATGACGCGGGTCGCCATCACACAAACGTTGAGAAACGCTGCCATAGAGGAACGAATGAATGAATGAATGAATCTGAATCAATGGGGTTTCCCCACACACGCGGCGCGTTTAAATGACGCAGGCAGAATTGGGACGGCGCCTTTAAGAGCGGCGTGGGGAACGGTCCGTGGCGCGAGAGATCCTGGGAAATGGGGTCCAAGTGGTCTCGCGGGCGCCATGTTGGCAGGCGGGGCCTCACCTGGATTAGTTTCCTTAACCTAAGGCCGGTTTGAGGGGGCTGCGGGGCAAGGACCCCCCAGCGTCAAAGCAGCGTGGGGGGAGAGAAGAGCGCATGCGCACTCCCTATGACGGGGGAGAAAATAACAATCGATCCCCCCCCCCAAATAAATCCCGCAACATTCCCCTCGCTTACCAGCACGGATTCGCCTTCCTCGCCCGAACTGCGCCTGCGCAGCGGGGTTTACCTCCACCTCCCTGCTCAGTCTAATTGGATGCGAGGAAGAACGATGACGCCACGGCGAAGGCGGGCTTTGTTGCCGAGGCGACGGGCGCGAAGGAGGGGACTGGCGGCCGCCCTCGTAGTCAGCTCCGATTGGCCGAGCCTCTCTTTGACGTTTTGGCGGGAAGAATGTAAAAGGATCAAAAGCCTTTTGATGGGTTTCGGGAGATTTCCTCAAAAATGTTTTATGAGGCGCTGAGTTTGGGATCCTGGCTGGATTCATGGAGAGGGAGGGTTCCAAGGGGAATCCGCCCTTGTGATAGATCTCCAAGGAGTAGAATACAAGCACAAAGGAAATAAACAAGACTTAAGCCATGGCTTGTCTAACCATGCTAGCATTCACACAATATCAGAAATCATCCATCCAGCCGAAGTGTACAATCACCAACTGGGTTTACTCAGACATGCCTTATCTAACCATAATAGTGTTCACACAGTTCTAAAGTTCTGTCCATCCAATTATGTTCACACAGGATCTAAACCATGGCTTCTTTTAACACATATTGAAAGCCATTGATCCAATCTTTACAATCCCAAGCTGAATTCACACATCTAAACCATAATTTGTCTAACCATGATAGCATTCACATATCAATCTATTAACAGTTCAACCATAAGCTGGTTCACTCAAATGGCCTCGAAGGCACCTTCCAGCTTTATTATTATTATTATTATTATTGTTGTTGTTGTTGATGATGATGATAATGATGATCTTCGCACAGTCAGCCAGATGTTCAGACTGGATTTGGCATTTTGTCTACCTATCGAGTCCTTACCCAGGACCTGGGATAGGCAGATGTGGATGTTTGATGGTATTACAGGTCTCGTCGCAGAATGGAAGCGGTTCCTAGTAAGGCCGCCTTTTCCAATTGACTAATGGCGAATTTGTCAATGCCAATGGTGTTCAAGTGGTGCCCCAGTTGTTTTGGGATATTATTATTATTATTATTATTATTATTATTATGGATCATCGCACAGTCAGCCAGATGTTCAGACTGGATTTGGCATTTTGTCTACCTATCGATTATTATTATTATTATTATTATTATTATTATTATTATTATTATTATTATTATTATTATTATTATTATTATTATTATCGATCATCGCACAGTCAGCCAGATGTTCAGACTGGATTTGGCATTTTGTCTACCTATCCAGTCCTTACCCAGGACCTGGGATAGGCAGATGTGGATGTTTGATGGTATTACAGATCTCGTCGCAGGATGGAAGCGGTTCCTAGTAAGGCCGCCATTTGCAATTGACTAATGGTGAATTTGTCAATGCCAATGGTGTTCAAGTGGTGCTCCAGTTGTTTTGGGATATTATTATTATTATTATTATTATTATTATTATTATTATTAATCACTGCACAGTCAGCCAGATGTTGTTGTTGTTGTTGTTGTTGTTATTATTATTATTATTATTATTATTATTATTATTATTATTATTGATAGAAGCAACCTGGAATTAAGGAAAAACTTCCTGACAGTGAGGCAGTGAGGACAATTAATCAGTGGAACAGCTTGCCTCCAGAAGTTGTAGATGCTCCGTCCCTGGAGGTTTTTAAGAAGAGATTGGACAGCCACTTGTCTGAAATAGCATAGGTTCTCCTGCTTGAGCAGGGGATTGGACTAGAAGACCTCCAAGTGAGGTCTTAACATAAGTGAGACACAATAAGTGAGACACAAAATAAGTGAGACACAATTTCGTGATTTTGCCTTCCAGTGACATGTCTGGTGTGATGCACTCCAGGACTTGCTTGTTGGTCCCCTTTCCTGTCCAAGGAATACACAGGGGCCTTCTTCAGCAGCACCGCTCAAACCAGTCGACTTTCTTCCCGTCTTGCATTTTTAAGGTCCAACTTTAACAACTGTAGGTAGCTATATATGGGAACATGATAGAGCAAACTAACTTGTATTTGGTTGCCAGGCGTATCTAACGATCTTATGCAACAATCCATGGGCAACAATCCATATGCAGAGTGCATCCTCCATCGGCAGAATTCCTTGCTACAAGATGTGATGGCCACCAAGATGGCCAATTTGAGAGAAGGTTGAATACACTCAAAGAGACAGGTGCCACAAGGGCGAAGACTCCATGTTACCTTTAGGTTGGGTCCAGCATGCTTCCAAACATCAACTATAGGAGGAGAGAGGTGAGTCTCCATCTTCTCCTGGTGAACATCTGCAGGTATCAAGTTAAGGAGAAACCACATGTTGAACTAGGATAGGCGTTGGCCTGACCCAACAAACCGGTTCGTAGATTTCCTGAACTTCCAACAAGAACAATGATGTGGGCCATTATCTTGGACAGCTTTTAACTAGAGATGGGATAAATTCATGAAGGACAAGTCCATTGAGTGCCATCAGCCGTGAAGGCTCCATGTTACGTCTAGGTTGAGGGCCTCGTATCTCCAAATATCAACTGTAGAAGACCAACCGTGGAAGAGACGTGGGTCTCCATCTCCTCCTTGAGAACTTCCCAGAAGCCTCTATGAGAAAGCAAATGCGGCACCACGCTGGACCTTGACTTTTTCCACCTAAGGCTAGTCTTCTGAGGCAGACCCCAACAGTGGACAGGTTCTTCCAAGGACGTTTGGTCGTCTCCGTGGTTACAAGAATGCTCCGGAACAGGGTTCTAGGTCTTGCAGGCCACCGCTTGGGAAACGATCCGTGTCAACACAATCCGTTGCCCTGGCCACTGGACTGCTGCCTTAGTTCCCATTTTCCTGGGCACCTCTCTAACTTTTGGCCCAGGATTTTGGACATTTCTGCAAAGCAAGTTTCTCTCCTTCGCTCTCTCTCTCTCTGTCAAATGGCCTTCCCTTTTCTTTATTCCTGGTGGCATTCTTTTGACAAGGGGCAGATGCCCTCTGCCCCCCACAAGGACATCCCCTGTGAGGAAGAGGAAGAGGAAGATGAGGAGGTTTGCTGGTTCCTGGGAGAAATGCTGCTGTTTTACTGTTTGGCCGTCATCGTTCTAAAACTCGGCTCCCTTGGGGCGAAGAGGGTAAGGTTATTTGAGGAGAGGACCTCAAGCCATAAAAACCCCACTGGATCAGCTCGGCCACGTTGTCCCCAAAACGGGCAACCAAAACATCCAAGAAAGTTTCATGCAGCCAGCCCTCAAATCCGCCGCTGCGGTTGCAGGAATATGCTGATAGACTGCTGCTGCACGTGGAGCCTCATAGTAGCCATTGTGACAAACAGTCCATCATAAAGGTAGTCCTCGACTTACAACAGTTCGCCTAGTGACCGTTCAAAGCTACAACGGCACTGAACAAAGTCACTCATGACCGGTTTTCACGCTTACGACCCCCATGGTGACATGATTAAATTTCGGGCGTTGGCCACTGATTCATATTTGTGACAGTTGCGGTGTCCCCGAGTTATGCGATCACCGTTTGCGAGCTTCTGACAAGCAAAGTCAACAGGGGAAGCGAGATTCACTTAACAACCGTGTTCATAACTTAACTGCAGAGATTCACTTAACAACGGTGGGAAGAAAAGTCATAAAATGGGGCAAAACTCGCAACCACCGTCTTACTTAGCGACAGAAACTGTGGTCGTTAAGTCGAGGACTACCTGTAGGCCAGTCTTGTCAGCGTCCCTTCCACATGTCCCAAAGGGAACCACCAGGGCTTCAAATCTCGTCTTAAAAGCTGGTTCAAAACCACAAGCTGTGTTCACACCACGTGCTAAGCCCGTTGTTGAGGGAACAATGGTTTGGAATGTGGTGCGAACGCGGCCTATGGTTCTTAAAAACCCCACTATGCTAAGTTCACACGATACTGGACCCTCAAACTGTAAACTAATAAAGCAAAAATGATATGTTTTTCTCCTATGCATTTTCATGTTTCTTTCAAAATTGATCATTCAAGTTTCCTGGCACAGTTTTTCCTCAGACAACCTTGTGGAACGCTGACCTGCAACTGGAAGGCCCATTCAAAAGGTAAACACTTATGTTCCTTCAAGCAGCATGTTTCACATCAGGGGTGTGCAACCTGGTCAACATGAAGACCTCTGGAATTCAACTCCTAGAATTCCCCAGCCAGCCATGCAACCATCTCAACTTTAAGACCTCTGGACTTCAACTCCCAGAATTCTCCAGCCAGCCATGCAATCTTGTCAACTTGAAGTCCTGTGGACTTCAACTCCCAGAATTTCCCAGCATGCTGGCTGGGGAATTCTGGGAGTTGAAATCCAGTGGTCTTAAAATTAACACCCGTGTTTTATACCATAAATTAACAAATGATGTGGATAGACTGGGCGTAAGTCTCTTTTTTTTCAGTGCCGTTGTAACTCCGGTCGGTAAGCGAACAGTCGTAAGTTGAGGACCACCTGCAATTTGTCCCTTTCTCTCCTGCTTTTAGGGGGCCAAGGGTGCAGCTGCCAGTGTCACTGCAAGATCACCCTCTGTGGTCTGTTCAGGAAGATCTTTGGGGGGAAAGGAAACCCGGAGGCCGGGGAACCCCCAGTCTCGCCCCCCATCAAAAAACGCCTGAAGAAGCGTCTCTCCCTGCTCAGCCAGCAGACTTTCTGCGACAGCGATTCCTCGGGCACCGGCAGCCCGGATTCCCAGTTATCCTCCTGGAAGTGGAGCCAGACGGGCGACAGTGTCAGCCTGGCCAGCCGGAAGAAGAAGCAGCAGCGGACGGCCAAGACCCCCCAGGACCCCGATTCCTCCTGGATGAGGCAACAGCCCTGCATGCGTTGCAAAGCGAAGCGGACGCGCGAATGGCTGGTGCAGCACTTTTACAACAAAGATTTACCCTTGCAAAGCAAGAAAAACTGAGGCCTGGTCAAAGAGGCTTTTTGGGGATCCCCGTGCTGGCCAAGCCACTTTGGGGGGCACTTTTGGGTGGGCCGCTGGGCCTGCTGGGCTGGAGCCCCGGATGACTCGTATCAATAAAAGATAGCGATGCATTGTAAGTAATGGTGGTGTTTTTCACATGGCTGTAAAAGTGTAGATTGGTTAAAGGACATTAGGGTTCCCCAAACTTGGCAACTTTAAGACTTGTGGACTTCAACTCCCAGAATTCCCTAGCCAGCCATAGAGAAAGATGTGAAGACTTCAACTCCCAGAATTCTCCAGCCAGCCATGCAGGAAAATATGAGGACTTCAACTCCCAGAATTCCTCAGCAAGCTAGACAGAAAGCTGTGGAGACTTCCAGTCCCAGAATGCCCTAGGCAGCCAGACAGGAAGATGTGAGGACTTCAACTCCCAGAATTCCCCAGCCAGCCAGCCAGCCAACCAGCCAACCAGGAAGATGTGAGGACTTCAACTCCCAGAATTCCTCAGCAAGCTAGACAGGAAGCTGTGGAGACTTCCAGTCCCAGAATGCCCTAGGCAGCCAGACAGGAAGATGTGAGGACTTCAACTCCCAGAATTCCCCAGCCAGCCAGCCAGCCAACCAGGAAGATGTGAGGACTTCAACTCCCAGAATCCCTCAGCAGGCTAGACAGGAAGCTGTGGAGACTTCCAGTCCCAGAATGCCCAAGGCAGCCAGACAGGAAGACGTGAGGACTTCAACTCCCAGAATTCCCCACTCTTGGTGAGGAATTCTGGGAGTTGAAGTCCAGAAATCTTAAAGTTGCCAAGTTGGGGGACCTCTGGTGGGCGTTGTCTGACTTTACAATGGTCTAACAACACTGCTGGATCTTGCTAGTTTGGCATCACATTCATTACTTGCAACACAAACATTTTGCTTTTAAAGGTGCAGGTAGGCTGCAAGACTCTGTAGCCTGACCTTGAAGTATCTGTACGTGTGTCGTGAGTGTGTCAATTTGTGTGCCTGTGTGTGTGTCTGTGCATTTACTACATTCAGCATGCAGTGTTATTTTTTTTTCCAGACAGATCCCCTCCCAAGGCCAGACAGGCTGTGAATTGTGACAGCTGTGCAGCATATGCATTAGGTTTAAGCTCTGTGTTTAGTGAAATATCCAAAAAAACATTTTTTTTAATATAAACTTTATCATTGGAAAAGAATGGCAATACGAAGTGTCTTGAGTTTGTTAGAAGTAGCACTGGGCATCGTTCCTTCCTTTTTTTAAAACAAAAGGGGAAAAAAAATCTCAAGAAAAGGAAAATGCGCACACACTTGGAAGCAACAGGTTCAGGCCCCAAATACATTTGAATTCTGAGTGTATGTGTGCTTTGTCGGTGTCCGCATTTGCACGCTTTCCTGTGTCATGGCCTGTTAACTATGGTGGGTTTCTTCAAAATAGAAACCCTGTTTGTAAACCACAATAACTCTGGGGTCACTGAACCCCTTAAACCCAAACTGAATAAGCCACACTGTAATTGAATGTGATGCATAAACCTTGCTAGCTTGTTCTTTCTGTTGCAGCAGTTCGGCACCCCTGATCGTGGTATATTTCATTTTGCAGTTGAAATCAGCACATTTATTTGCTGAGATTAGGTACTGCAGTTCTGAACATTATTAACTGGGGGAAGTTAGCCCAGAGAAGGAAATATTAAAAAGGGCAGAAAAATATATGTTTCCTCAAAAGGACTTTTTAAAACCAAACCTGGCCCCAAATCTATCTCTCTGCCCCAAGCAAGAGCTAGGCCCATACAAATGCAGATGTAAACCATCAGAGAATTGAAGCCAGAGCAATCAAGAAGACAAAGAGAAAATCTGCATACCCCACCCAAACTCTAGGAGTCATTAGCCCCATCACCTGGGAAGCAGGATATGATAATAGGATTAAACCACAGATATCAAGGCCTAGA
Source organism: Crotalus helleri (assembly GCA_024509115.1). Taxonomy (NCBI): domain Eukaryota; kingdom Metazoa; phylum Chordata; class Lepidosauria; order Squamata; family Viperidae; genus Crotalus; species Crotalus helleri. Next base: position 445,314 of record JAKSXO010000086.1, read on the forward strand.
AAAACATTCAGAAATAGCCTCAAGGTTCATGCCACAGGAACAGGAAACTATTCCAAACAAGGCTTGTTGTTGTTGTTGTTAACTACGAAGTCGTGTCCGACCCATCGTGACCCCATGGACAACGTTCCTCCAGGCTTTCCTGTCCTCTACCATCTTCTGGAGTCCATTGAAGCTCAACGCCTCCTGCTTCAGTGACTCCATCCAGCCACCTCCTTCTCTGTCGTCCCCTTCTTCTCTTGCCCTCCATCTTTCCCAGCATTAGGCTCTTCTCCAGGGAGTCCTTCCTTCTCATTAGGTGGCCAAAGTCCTTGAGTTTCAACTTCAGGATCTGGCCTTCTAAAGAGCAAACAAGGCTAGAGAGGGTATAAAAACCTACTGCCCATGTGATCAAGCCTTCTTCTCCTCTGCTCTTTCCTGCAAGGACCATCTTTCTGCTTCTTCAATAAACTGTAACTTTCTTCCCAAAGCAGTCTCCATGTTGCCTATTTATTCCCGGCATGGATGAACCAGGATGAAGACTTACTTCTGACATAACTGATACTTTAATTGGATTAAAAAGAAAATACATAGAAATGTATAGTTACAATAACACAAGATCCTATTAGCAATCAAACCCAAAGGGATTTTGGTCCAGCAGAAAGCCAGATCTTTTCAAAACTTAGTAAGGGAGAGGATAAGCTCTAACGTAGTATTTCTCAAACTTAGCCACTTTAAGATGGGTGGATGTCAACTTTCAGATTTCCCCAGCCATCACGCTTTAAGAGGGTGGACTTCAACTCCCAGAATTCCCCAGCCAGCCTGCTTTAAGATGGGTGGACTTCAGTTCCCAGAATTCCCTAGCCATCACGCTTTAAGACAGGTGGACTTCAACTCCCAGAATTCCCCAGCCAGACTGTTTTAAGGAGTGGACTTCAACTCCCAGAATTCCCCAGCCAGACTGTTTTAAGAGGAGTGGACTTCAACTCCCAGAATTCCCCAGCCAGACTGTTTTAAGAGGAGTGGACTTCAACTCCCAGAATTCCCCAGCCATCACGCTTTAAGAGGAGTGGATGTCAACTCCCAGAATTCCCCAGCCATCACGGTTTAAGACAGGTGGACGTCAACTCCCAGAATTCCCCAGCCAGCCTGCTTTAAGTCGTCTGCCCCTCAAAGTTTTTGCCCCCATTGAAAGAAGACAACAAGAAAGCTGACTTAGCTGTTATTCCACCCTTTTGTGATGTTAGCTGGAGCCACAACTCAACCTCCCCTGAAAAATATGTGTTTCCCGCCTGGAGGAGGAGAAAAAGATTGTGAGTCACATCCACTCTTGCCGAACTAGCCTTGGGCAATTGGAGGACCGAGGATGGGGTGTGTGGCTACACGGGTGTTGCTAATCAAACAATGCTTCTAACCTTTCATTATCGCTCTTGCGTTGTTCTTGGCCAGGAGTCCTGCAAGGGCGTTGCTCGTACCTGGGAAGTTGAGCAGATGCAGCCCTTTTGGAACATGACCTAGGACTAGATTAGCGGGGACACGGTCCCAATAAATACAGCCCACCTGGACCTCAATTCTCCTGTTTCTGGAACTTTCCGCCATGAAGCTGATCCTGTGGTTGGGAGCTTTGCTTGGGGTCACCTGGAGCCTGGAAACCTTTGAAGGGTAAGCTGGCTTGTATGCTGGTCTGGGTCAGAATGCACCCGTTGCCTAGGGCAGGGGCCTCCAAATGTGGCAGCTTTAAGACTGGTGGATTTCAACTCCCAGAATGCCCCAGACTGGGGTATTCTGGGAGTTGAAGTCCACCAATCTTAAAGTTGCCAAATTTGAGAGACACCTGGTGTGGTGTGTTGGTGGGTTCTCTTTCCTGGATTTGTTGAAGGGAAAGTTGATGCAACAGCTCTGCGGAGGATGCTTTAATTCGGACATCTGCAGGGAGCAAGGGGTTGGACTAGATGACCTCAGGGCTCCTTCAAACTCTCCTAGGATTTCAGACCTGGTAGGTGCCGGCTGGATTCCTGCATTGTGCTGAGCAGTCATGTGGCCTGCTTGATTGTGGATTGCTGTAGTCGTGTGTTTCACGAGTTAAGAAAAACACAGAAGACAGAATAAACAAGAGTTGGAAGGGATCTTGGAGGTCATCTAGTCCAACCCCCCCCCACTCAGGCAGGAAACCCTATACCATTTCAGACAAATGGTTGTCCGATCTCTTCTTGGAAACCTCTGGTTTCAGTAAACCTCGGTTTGATGCGATGCACAATCCTTCAGCGAAGGCTTTGCGCCAGTCTGGGCTGTCCACCTGCTGCATTCACAAACGTCCTCGGATTTTAGGAAGAAATCCATTTATTTCTGTTCTATTTATTCCTGTTCCCCAAAGCACCTGAGGGCATGACAAGAAACAATGGACAGGCATTTATCAGTTAACCAGTGGAACAACCTGCCTCCAGAATTCATGAATGCTCCAACACTGGAAGTCTTTAAGAAGAGACTGGACAGCCATTTGTCTGAAATGGTATAGGGTTTCCTGCCTGAGCAGAGGGTTGGGCTAGATGATCTCCAAGGTTCCTTCCAACTTTATTATTATGGATCATCGCACAGTCATCCAGATGTTCAGACTGGATTTGGCATTTTGTCTACCTATCGAGTCCTTACCCAGGACCTGGGATAGGCAGATGTGGATGTTTGATGGTATTACAGATATCATCGCAGGATGGAAGCAGTTCCTAGTAAGGCCGCCTTTTGCAATTGACTAATAGCGAATTTGTCAATGCCGATGATGGTGTTCAAGTGGTGCTCCAGTTGTTTTGGGATTGCACCCAAGGAGCCTATGACTATTGGTACTACCCTTGCTTGCTTTTGCCACAGTCTTTCTATTTCTATTTGTAGGTCTTTGTATTTTGTGATCTTCTCCAGTTCTTTCTCGTCTATTCTGTTGTCTCCAGGCACTGCCATGTCCACTATCCAGACTTTTTTGTCTTTCTTATCGACAATTGTTAAGTCTGGGGTGTTATGATGCAGGTGCTTGTCTGTTTGAATTCTGAAGTCCCAGAGCAGTTTAATTTTATCATTTTCTATGACTTTCTCTATTTTATGATCCCACCAGTTTTTGCTTACAGGCAAATGATATTTTTTGCAGATCTTCCAATGCACCATTGTTGCTACTTTGTCATGCCGCTGCTTGTAATCAGTCTGTGCAATCTTCTTGCAACAGCTCATTATTATTATTATTATTATTATTATTATTATTATTATTATTATTATTATTATTATTATTATTATTAATAATAATAATAATAGATATCCAATCTAGAAATAAGGAGAAATTTCTGGACATTGAGAATAATTAACCAGTGGAACCACTTGCCTTTAGAAGCTGGGGCTGCTCCAACACTGGAGGATATTTTAAGAAGCGACTGGACAGCCATTTGTCTGAAATGGTATATGGGGGGTTGGAATAGAAGACCTTCAAGGTCCCTTCCGTCTCTGGTTTGTTGTGAACCAAACCTTGCAGCTGTTTTTCCACTAATCAGCAAAGTTTGCAAACTTTGGCTTAACGTCGCCTCCTTCCCTGGTGTTGTCCAGGCAGCCATTATTCCCCACCCCTTCATCCTCAGCCACGTCTCTTCCTTAAGCCTTGAGTGAAATGTACCTCCTCATGTTTCCAATCAAGCTGAGATTGGAACCGACTGTCAGAGTCGCCACTTTGGAGAAAAGCATTGAGCAATGAATATTCTCCAGAAACCCTGAGTTGAGTCAAGATGCATCAGGGCTGGAGAAGTGGCTTTCATTCAGCCACAAAATAAATGGTAGGGCTTTTCCTTCCACTCGTTTGTGAACGGGTGGACTGTTCTTTTCTGAGCCTAAAATAGGGATCTGCAAACTTAGCAAAATTAAGACTTGGGGACTTCAACTCCCAGAATTCTCCAGACCGGTGGTTCTCAACCTTTTTAATGCCGCGACCCCCAACCGGTCGTAAGTCGAGGACTACTCAACCGATTGTAAGTCGAGGACTACTCAACGGGTGCAGCCCCGTTTGCAGAATGGGACTTTTGGCGGGCTCAGCAGGGCAGAGACAGCCTGGACAATTCCTATTGGCTTTGGAAAGCCAATAGAATTAGACTCTATTCAAGAGAGTCTCTTCTATTGGCTTTCAAAAGCCAATAGAATAAAAGGGAGTAGCACAGCTAAGGAAAAGGGGGCAAAAAAAATGGCGGACTGCGTTGTTTGGCGACCCCCGTGAAATGGTCGTTCGACCCCCAATGGGGTCCCGACCCACAGGTGGAGAACTGCTGCTCCAGACAGAACCCGCCAAACTTGGCAACTTTAAGATTTGGGGACTTCAACTCCCAGAATTCCTCTGTCAGGGGTCCTCCAAATTTGGCAATTTTAAGACTTGGGGACTTCAACTCCCAGAATTCCTCAGACAGCCAGCCCTGACTGACTTAGAGAGCCAAACCCATCTGTTTCAGGTTGACCTAACGGGGTTGTCTGTCCTGAGAATATCCGGTTCTTATCTTTCCTGGCACAGGTTATTATTTCGCCTTTATAACTTAGAGGGGGGGGGGCTTTTAAATACAATAGACAAATAATAATAATAAAGTTGGAAGCGATCTTGGAGGTCATCCAGTCCAACCCCCTGCTCAGGCAGGAAACCCTATACCATTTCGGACAAACAGAGGAAGGGTGGCGGTTTTACATAATTAGTAAAGTCCACGAGGAAGCCAAATTCACTTCACCATTGTCTTAGTTAACGATGGCAGCGATTCCCTTAACGGCGGCAAGGAGGGTTATAAAATGGGAAAATAATTTAACAACTGTCTTGCTTACCAACAGAAATGATGATCTCAACTGCAGTTGTAAGTCGAGGACTGCCTGTAATACCTCTGCAAATGGCCCCCCTCTTGTGTTCATGGTGTAATTATCCCCAAAACGGCCTCCACCTCCAGTTGGATTTACCTACTAAAGGGCGACACCCAATGACCGGGGCGAATGAATACACAACGCCCAACAACGGGGCAAACTGGACGAACCACTAATCCCATTGCTTTGATTTTGGCCTTTTTCAGGGACCAGGTTCTCCACCTGAAGCCGTGCAACGAGGAGCAGGTGGATTTGCTGAATGAATTGGGAGGCCTGAAACATCTCCAGGTGTGTGAATTAATAATTCAATAACAACAATAACAACAACAACTAGAAATAGAAAGACTGGCAAAGGCAAGCAAGGGTAGTACCAATAGTAATAGGTGCCTTGTCGATAAGAAAGACAAAAAAGTCTGGATAGTGGACGTGGCAGTGCCTGGAGACAGCAGAATAGACGAGAAAGAACTGGAGAAGATAACAAAATACAAAGACCTACAAATAGAAATAGAAAGACTGTGGCAAAAGCAAGCAAGGGTGGTACCAATAGTCATAGGCTCCTTGGGTGCAATCCCAAAACAACTGGAGCACCACTTGAACACCATTGGCATTGACAAATTCGCTATTAGTCAATTGCAAAAGGCGGCCTTACTAGGAACTGCTTCCATCCTGCGACGATATCTGTAATACCATCCAACATCCACATCTGCCTATCCCAGGTCCTGGGTAAGGACTCGATAGGTAGACAAAATGCCAAATCCAGTCTGAACATCTGGCTGACTGTGCGATGATCAATAATAATAATAATAATAAAGTTGGAAGGGACCTTGGAGGTCATCTAGTCCAACCCCCTGCTCAGGCAGGAATTTGCACAAGGGTAACAATTCCGGGACAGGTAATCCTCCATCTTACTACCACAATTCAGCCCCACATTTCTCTTGTTAAGCAAGATAACTTGTTAAGTGAGTTTTGCCCCATTTTAAGACCTATCTTACCACCGTTGTTAAGTGAATCACTGCAGTTGTTAAGCTAGTAACCCGGTCGTTAAGCTCTTCTCCAAAGCGCCTGAGGGCAGGACAAGAAGCAACGGATGGAAACCCATCAAGGAGAGAAGCAACCTGGAACTAAGGAGAAACTTCCTGACACTCTTCTTAAAAACCTCCAGTGTTGGAGCATTCACAGCTTCTGGAGGCAGGTGGTTCCACTGGTTAATTGTTCTAACTGTCAGGAAGTTTCTCCTTAGTTCCAGGTTGCTTCTCTCCTTGGTTAGTTTCCACCCTTTGCTTCTTGTCCTGCCTTCAGGCGCCTTGGAGAATAGCTTGACTCCCTCTTCTTTGGGGCAGCCCCTGAGATATTGGAACACTGCTATCATGTCCCCCCCTCATCCTTCTCTTCATTAAACTAGACAGACCCAATTCCATCAACCGTTCCTTATATGTTTTAGCCTCCAGTCCTAAACGAACTGTTGTAAGTTGAGAAGGACTATGTGTACCCCTTTCCTTTAGAAATGGGGATTTTTCTGTCATTTTTATGCCATGCTTTTACCTTGCCTCCTTCACCGTCTTTACTCATTCTTCTCAGCTGAATTTCTGGCGGTCTCCCTCGCACCCCAACGAACCCGTGGATCTCCAGGTGCCCTTTGCTGGTCTCCAGGCTGTCAAAGTCCTTCTGGAGTCACACCAGATTAAGTACTCCATCCTGATTGAAGATGTGCAGGTACAATGATAGAATGGGGGAGGGAATCAATAAACGGGATTTGTTATATGGAAAGATTCTCCCTGCATTGTATTTGGACCACATGTCCCATCGATCCTCTTCCTAAGAAGCACAATAACAATCATGCTTGGTCTGGGCATTGGGTGGAGTACGGCGAGGGTGGGTTTATGTGTTGGTTTGTGAGAGGTTTACTTGTGTTCCTCTGGATGAGGGTTCCTCGGTTTTAACAACTTGGAGATGGGTGGACTTCAACTCCCAGAATCCCCCAGCCAGCTTTAAGTTAGATGGACTTACAGAATTCCCTAGCCAGCTTTAAAGTAGGTGAACTTCAACTCCCAGAATCCCCCAGCCAGCTTTAAAATAGGTTGACTTCAGCTCCCAGAATCCCCCAGCCAGCTTTAAGTTAGATGGACTTACAGAATTCCCTAGCCAGCTTTAAAGTAGGTGAACTTCAACTCCCAGAATCCCCCAGCCAGCTTTAAAATAGGTTGACTTCAACTCCCAGAATCCCCCAGCCAGCTTTAAGTTAGATGGACTTACAGAATTCCCCAGCCAGCTTTAAAGTAGGTGAAATTCAACTCCCAGAATCCCCCAGCCAGCTTTAAAATAGGTGGACTTCAGCTCCCAGAATCCCCCAGCCAGCTTTAAGATAGGTGGACTTCAATTCCCAGAATCCCCCAGCCAGCTTTAAGTTAGATGGACTTACAGAATTCCCCAGCCAGCTTTTAAGTAGGTGAACTTCAACTCCCAGAATCCCCTAGCCAGCTTTAACACAACAGAATCCCCCAGCCAGCTTTAAAATAGGTGGACTTCAGCTCCCAGAATCCCCCACCCAGCTTTAAAAGTAAATGAACTTCAACTCCCAGAATTCCCTGGGTAGCTTTAAGATAGATGGATTTTAGCATGGCTGGCTGGGGACTTCTGGGAGTTGAAGTCCACCCATCTTCAGGTGGTTAAAATTGAGGAACATTGCTCTGAATAGTCCAGCTGGGGGACCTAGCCCTCTTCCCACTAATTTTTTCCACAATCACCACCGGTGAGAGTGTGTGGCCCACACAACTTCACCCACAATCAGTGATGACAACATGCTGTGCGCAAATCCGACTGTCCCGGTGACCATGTTCTTGTTGCAGGCCCTGCTGGAGGAAGAAGCTCGAGAGATGCGCCTTAGCCGTCAACGGGAAGTTGGCCAGAAGAATTTCAACTACGGCGCTTACCATAACTTGGACACGGTGAGTCACTTGAGAATGCGCTGCGCCTAGGTCTCTCACTGAGGTAGACCATTATATAGAGGCGGTCCTCAACTTACGACGACCATTGGGGTCCGAATTTACATCCATAAGCAAGGTGGTTGTTAAGTGACCCACACCTGATTTTATGAATTTTTTGACGGGGGGTGTTGGTTGTTAAGCAAATCGTTGCAGGTTGTTAAATGAATCAACTGGTTGTTAAGTGAACTTCATTGACTTTGCTGGTCAGAAGCCAGCTTGGAAAGTCACCAATAGCCGTCATGGGAAGATGCATCCAAATTTGGATCACGTAACTGTGGAGAGGCTGACGTGATTGCGTATCATCTCAGGTGGACTTCAACTCCCAGAATTCCTCAGCCAGCTTTAAGATTGGTGGCTGGGGGATTCTGGGAGTTGAAGTCCACCCATCTTAAATCAGGCTGGCTGAGGAATTCTGGGAGTTGCTCCCATTTTAAAGCATGCTGGCTGGGGAATTATGGGAGTTGAAGTCCACCCACCTTAAATCAGGCTGGCTAAGGAATTCTGGGAGTTGCTTCCATCTTAAAGCAAGCTGTCTGGAGGATTCTGGGAGTTGAAGTCCACCCACCTTAAATCAGGCTGGCTAAGGAATTCTGGGAGTTGCTCCCATCTTAAAGCACGCTGTCTGGAGGATTCTGGGAGTTGAAGTCCACCCATCTTAAATGAGGCTGGCTAAGGAATTCTGGGAGTTGCTTCCATCTTAAAGCAAGCTGGCTGGAGGATTCTGGGAGTTGAAGTCCACCCATCTTAAACTTGCCAAGTTTGAGAAACACTAGTCTCGACTAAAAAGGCAGCTTCTACATCAAACCTGTGAATTTAACTTTGTACGAGATGGTTTCACATCACGGGGTGTGTATCCTTTTCTGCCTGCCCCCCCAAATTCCACCTCTCTCCTCCTTTATGTCCTCCTTAGATTTACCGAGCGATGGACAGTATCGTGGCTGAGCACCCGCAGATCGTGAGCAAACTCCGGATTGGACAGACCTATGAAAAACGGCCTCTGTTTGTCCTCAAGGTAATATTTTGGGCCTGTATCTTAAAATCCTGAGCCAAGAATTATTCCCAAATTTGGAGCGAATTCTTGCCTACCTTCCAGTATTTTGGCAGAATAAATTATGGTCCTTCTGATGCAGGGGTCTTCAAACATGTCCCTTTTGTGACTTGTGGACTTCAACTCCCAGAATTCCTCAGCCAGGCACGCGTGCCTGGCTGAGGAATTCTGGGAGTTGAAGTCCACAAGTCACAAAAGGGACAAGTTTGAAGAGCCCTGTCTTAAATCTAAGAAACAAAATGGAGGCTGGCTGAGGAATTCTGGGAGTTGAAGTCCACAAGTCACAAAAGGGACAAGTTTGAAGAGCCCTGTCTTAAATCTAAGAAACAAAATGGAGGCTGGCTGAGGAATTCTGGGAGTTGAAGTCCACAAGTCACAAAAGGGACAAGTTTGAAGAGCCCTGTCTTAAATCTAAGAAACAAAATGGAGGCTGGCTGAGGAATTCTGGGAGTTGAAGTCCACAAGTCACAAAAGGGCCAAGTTTGAAGACCCCTGTCTTAAATCTAACAAACAAAATGGAGGCTGGCTGAGGAATTCTGGGAATTGAAGTTCACAAGTCATCAAAAGGCCAAGTTTGAAGACCCCTGTCTTAAATCTAAGAAACAAAATGGAGGCTGGCTGAGGAATTCTGGGAGTTGAAGTCCACAAGTCACAAAAGGGACAAGTTTGAAGAGCCCTGTTTTAAATCTAACAAACAAAATGGAGGCTGGCTGAGGAATTCTGGGAGTTGAAGTCCACAAGTCACAAAAGGGCCAAGTTTGAAGACCCCTGTCTTAAATCTAACAAACAAAATGGAGGCTGGCTGAGGAATTCTGGGAGTTGAAGTCCACAAGTCACAAAAGGGCCAAGTTTGAAGACCCCTGTCTTAAATCTAACAAACAAAATGGAGGCTGGCTGAGGAATTCTGGGAATTGAAGTTCACAAGTCATCAAAAGGCCAAGTTTGAAGACCCCTGTCTTAAATCTAACAAACAGAATGGAGGCTGGCTGAGGAATTCTGGGAGTTGAAGTCCACAAGTCATCAAAAAGTCAAGTTTGAAGACCCCTGTCTTAAATCTAACCAACAAAATGGAGGCTGGCTGAGGAATTCTGGGAGTTGAAGTCCACAAGTCATAAAAGGGTCAAGTTTGAAGACCCCTGTCTTCAATCTAACACACAAAATGGAGGCTGGCTGAGGAATTCTGGGAGTTGAAGTCCACAAGTCATCAAAGAGCCAAGTTTGAAGACCCCTGCTCTAATGGGATACATTTAATCCAGTTTAGATTTAGATTTTACTGATATTTTATTTGACGGTATCTCCTGGCCCTCGTTCCGTATTACCGTTTTGTGGCGCCGCTTTGTTGCAAAAAAATTTTTTTAAAAAAAGGATTATTTGTAAAGTCCACATTCTGTCCAACAGTTCAGCACCGGGGGAAACAAACGCCCTGCCATCTGGATTGATGCCGGCATTCACGCGCGAGAATGGGTGACCCAGGCCACGGCTCTTTGGACCGCTAAAAAGGTCAGCTGGTACGGAATGGCTACGGTGGGAGGGGGTTGTGTCTGGCCCTGCCCACTTTTGGGACTGGCCACGCCCACTTGGGGTTAGGTGACAAAGGTTGTGAAAGGAGATCATGTGACCCCGGGACACTGCAAACCGCCATAAATATGAGTCAGTTGCTAAGCATCTGAATTTTGATCGTGTGACCCGGAAGGTGCAGCAACGGTTGTAAGTGGGAAACAGGCTATGTCACTTTTGTTTGGTACCGTCGTAACTTTGAATGGTCCCTAAATGAACTGTTGAAAGTCAAGGAACACTTGCATATCGGCGTGCAAAGAGGGGCTGATCAGCTTCTTTGCTGAGGTTGCAAAATCTCCATAGTTGGTATATACACCCACAACATTATTCCTCAAAGAAAGTGCAAAAATAAAGATGGAACAAAACTCGTTTATGTGTACAAGGAAATGGGAGTATTTTGGGGGTGTAAAATAAGGCAAAGACATAGAGTTATGGGTGGGGGTCTGACCCTCCCCCACGGGAATAAAGCCCTCACCCCTCCCAAGCTGGATGTGAAGTGGGTGTGTATGAAAGTTGGGTGTGAACTCACAAAGGGTTTCTGAGAATGGTCGACAGCTGCAAAAGCATGCTTGCGGGGCAGATGGGAGACTTTTCCCCCAAAGAAAGTGGGGGTCCTGGAGTTGCACCCCATGTTGAATTTTTTTTTTTTTTTTTTTGGTTTCCCCAGATTGCTTCTGACTTTGGGAAAGAACCCTCGCTGACTTCCCTCCTCAACAAAATGGATATTTTCCTGCTGGTGGTTGCAAATCCCGACGGATACGTCTACTCTCACACCACAGTGAGGATCTGATCACCAGTTACAACGCGATGGCTCGTCTTTCAATCTAGATCAATATATGTCAATCTGGGGAACTTTAAGAGGGTGGACTTCAACTCCCAGAATTCCCCAGCCAGCACAGCTGGCTGGGGAATTCTGGGAGTTGAAGTCCACTCCTCTTAAAGTTCCCAAGATGAACGAGCATCAATCTAGAGTCTCTCAGTCTTTTGCAATGACGTTCATTCTTGGTTTGTTGTCGCTTCTAATGGCACCACTTTCTCTTCCGTATCCAGAATCGTATGTGGCGAAAAACCCGGTCCAGACGACCGGGCAGCCAGTGTGTCGGAGTTGATCCCAACCGAAACTGGGATGCGGGTTTTGGAGGTAAACCGGGCATCGCTTTCCCTGGAGCGAGTTCTTGAATTGGCTGGTGCTGGTATACATAGTCCTCAACTTACGACAGTGACCGTTTAAAGTAACAACGGTACCAAAAAAGAGCAACTTACGACCGTGTTCACACTTACGAGTGTTCCAGCATCCCCTGGTCACGCGATCAGAGTTCAGGCGCTCGGCAACTGACTCACATTTGTGACGGTTGCGACTTGACAAGCCAAGTCGACAGGAAGCCACATTCCCCGAACAAATGTGTTACTAAGTTTAACAACTGCGGTGATTCACTTAAGAACTGTGCCAAGAAAGGTTGTAAAAATGGGACAAAACTCCGTTAATAACCGCCTCACCTGGCAACAGAAATTTGGGGCCCAGTTGTGGCCGTAAGTGGAGGACTACCTGTGTGGTGTGTGTTTTAATTGTCCTAGTGTAGTCCTCCACTTACTTAAAGCTGACCAGGTTGAAGAAGGCCAAACACATACGGATGCAAACAGTACTCTGTTGCCACCTGGTGGCAGAAAGCAAGAATTACAAGTCCACCTGTGCCAGAGAAATAGGGGGGAAAAAATCAGAAAATACTCCATGAGGATGCTATGATGGTCATAAGTGGGAATATGGGTTGTAAGTCACGTTTTACAGTGCCGTTGTAATTTTGAACGGTCGCTAAATGAAGAGTTGTATGTCGAGGACTACCTATTTTTCTATTGAGTGACCTACAGCCCTAGACAGGGATAAGAGCTAAATGCATCTTAGTATCCAGTTGAAAATTGGAGTCTCTGAATAAGCAGCCTTGGATTCTTGTTACCCCAAAGATGGTTTTCCAGGAGGCAACTGGACTTTCTTGTTTTTCTTTGAAGACGTTTCCCTTCTCATCCAAGAAGCTTCTTCAGATCTGACTGGATGGTGGGGAAGGGAAGGATTGATACTCCTTGCAGAGAGCTGGTCGTTTGCATTTTTTTAGAGGGTCGTTGAAGCCACTTGGGGGTTTGTCTGTGTCTTTGGGGTCACCTGAGTGGTGCAAATGGATGTTCCAGCTCTTTCAGCAGTTCCAAGAAGGCTCCACAGCCATTTGCACCACTCGGGTGACCCTGAGGACACAAGTAAACCCCCAAGTGGCCTCAACGACCCTCTAAAAGAATGCAAATGACCAACTCTCTGCAAGGAGTATAAATCCTTCCATTCCCCACCATCCAGTCAGAGCTGAAGAAGCTTCTTGGATGAGAAGCGAAACATCTTCAAATAAGAAAGTCCAATTGCCTCGTGAAAAAAGCACCTTTGGGACGACTGGGAATCTCCACAGACATTTGGATTCTTGTTGTGTTTTGACTGGGTGCGTTTGCATTCCTCACCATGGCAGGACCCGGTGCCAGCAACGACCCCTGTTCTGATTCTTACCGTGGACCCAGCGCCAACTCGGAAATCGAAGTTCGCTCCGTTGTGGATTTCGTCAAGAGGCATGGGAACGTCAAGGCCTTTATCAGCATCCATAGCTACTCCCAGCTTCTAATGTACCCCTATGGCTATAAATGCACCAAGCCAAAAGACGCGGAAGAACTGGTAAGGCCCCCGTAGGTTGGCTTGCGATTCCGCTGAGCGGCTGTTTCCGCAGGTCATCTGCATTCACACAAGTTAATTTTAATTAGGTTTCGCTTTTTTTTCCCCCGCTTAGTTTTTACACCCGTCCATCCATCCAGCCAGCCTGTTGAGTTTTTTTTAGTTCAGGGGTTACCAGATCTTTGCTGCCAAACAACAGACGACCACTAGATGGCGCAAAAGAGATACGGGAAAAGAACTCTCTGCTGCCCCCTAATGATAGCCCGAATTTTTGCCATGCAGATTTAGTAGATTTAATATTATTGGCTAGGTGGGTAGGAGGTAGTCAAATATAGGTAGGTCCTTGACTTACAACCACAATTGAGCGCCAACATTTCTGGGGCTAGGCAAGACAATTGTGAAGTGAGCTTTGCCCCGTTTAATGACCTTTCTTGTCACAGTGGTTAAAGGAATCATTGCAGCTGTTAAGCGAGTAACTAATGACCAGTTTTCACACTTATACCTGCTGCAGCATCCCCCGTGGTCATGTCCATCAAAATGTGAAGGGTTGGCAACTGGCATGTACTTATGACGGTTGCCGTGTCCCAGATCGTCATTTGTGAGCTTCCCAGCCAGTTTCCCACAAAGTCAACGGGGGAAGCCGGAATCGCTTAACGACGGCATGATTCGCTTAACAATGGCAAAAAAAGGACTCCTCCCGTCCTCCCCATCTTTATTTATACCTACATGAATGGTTTCTCATTTTAATGTTGTCGGCTGCCCAAAGTAGCCCTGGGTCAAGACAGCGGCCAATAAACTGAAATAAATAATTTGAAAAAGCCGTAAAATCGGGCACGATTCACTTGACGACCGCCTTGCCTAGCAATGGACATTGTGGTCGTAACTCAAGGACCCCCTGAACTCTCCTTCCAACCTTCGCTTTGGTAGAGCGTCACGGGGAACACCACGGCTTGCACGATTCTGCTCCTAGTGGACTAAGAAAGTCCACGCACATAAAAAAAAAAAATAGGTGTGGATGTGTGTGTGCAATTCGGCTGCAGCGTCGTCGCCGCCATCTTGCCTTTTTTTGACTCCCGCGGTGAGTCGGTATCTCTGCTTCCAAAGGAATCCAGATGCTACAGTTCTGGTTTTCTTCCCAGGATACATTGGGAAAATCAGCCGCTAACGCCTTGACATCGCTGTACGGCACGCGCTACAGAGTCGGGCCCATCTGCTCGGTCATTTGTAAGTTTGGGAACGTATTTCAGCATGGGACTCTTTTGGGATGGGGGGGCTCAGAGGGGTCCAGGGCAGTGTTTCTCAACCTTGGCAGCTCGTAGAGGCGTGGATTCCCCAGCCAGCATCCTGGGAGTTGAAGTCCACACGCCTTAATGCCTGCGGAGGAATTCTGGGAGTGGACGTCCACGCCTCTTCAGGCCGCCCTGGGTGCGAAACATGGGTCTATGCAGATGAAGTCCTCTTCCAGGAATTGAAGTCACAGCCCGTTGTGTTTTTAGAGGATTATGGACAGTGTAGTACCTTTAGAAGATACTCAGGCCTTGCCCTGTTGCAGGAAGCTGTATATATAGAAGATGACAGATGGATAGATTTTATATATGTGTGTGTGTGTCTGTGTGTACATACACACAGGCATACATATGCATATATACATATATACATACACACACACACAAACATATAGATAATAGATAGATAGATAGATAGATAGATAGATAGATAGATAGATAGATAGATAGATAGATAGATAGATAGATAGATGGATCATAGATGGATATATAGATGAATGATAGGTAAATAGATGGATGATAGGTAAATAGATGGATGATAGATAGATAGATAGATAGATAGATAGATAGATAGATAGATAGATAGATAGATAGATAGATAGATAGATAGACAGATAGATAGACAGATAGATAGATGGATGGATCATAGATGGATATATAGATGAATGATAGGTAAATAGATGAATGATAGGTAAATAGATGGATGATAGATAGATAGATAGATAGATAGATAGATAGATAGATAGATAGATAGATAGATAGATAGATAGATAGATAGATATATAGATGAATGATAGGTAAATAGATGGATGATAGATAGATAGATAGATAGATAGATAGATAGATAGATAGATAGATAGATAGATAGATATAGTGATATATACAAATTTAATCTCTGTATCTCTATATCTATCTATCTATCTATCTATCTATCTATCTATCTATCTATCTATCTGTCTGTCTGTCTGTCTGTCTGTCTGTCTGTCTGTCTGTCTGTCTGTCTGTCTGTCTGTCTATCTATCTATCTATCTCCATCCATCCATCCAGATATCCACCCATCCATATATATATAAAATTTATCAGGATAGTATCTGCAGTCCACAGGGCATCCACAGGATAATGAAATTTTAAAAAAATTGGTCTGTTTAAATTGAACCCTTTTTTCTCTCCCCCCCCATTCTTTTGAACCTCTTATTTAGACAACCTACCATACTTAACAGTCCAGATCAAGACTTAGCATGCATTCCTACCACATACGAAGCTGGGTTAGTTTTAACCTGGATCGTTTGGGAGGTTCCCTATTCTTCTAGATGAATGTAGCCCATTGGCATATAACCCAATAGATCCTCTAAAATCCAGAACAAACATTAATTCAACCACCTTGTTAAGAAGGTTGTGCAAATGGAAACGCAGGGTGTAGAACCTCATGACCTTTATGCTGTCCAGGTGTTTTGGAACAGCCACAGTCTGCTCATCAGGAAGATGGTGCAGATGTTCTAGATTTGTCTAAAATAGGGCTCTCCATAATTGGCCAGTTTAAGACCTGTGGACTTCAACTCCCAGAATTCCCCAGAAAGCCATGTTGGCTGGGGAATTCTGGGAATTGAAGTCCACAAGTCTTGAAGTTGCCAAGTTTGAAGACCCCTGGTCTAAGACTCGGATGCCCTTGTAGGGTAGAGATCCCAACCTACTGAGTTTGGTTAGACCAGGGATAGGCAACCTCGGCTCTTTTATGACTCATGGACTTCAACTCCCAGAATTCCTGAGCCAGCCATGCTGAGGGGAAAGGGAGAGGTTTCCAAGCTGAGCCAGGCTGGTTCAGGAATTCTGGGAGTTGAAATCCATGAGTCATGAGGAGGCCATAGTTCCCTCATGCTGGCTGAGGAATTCTGGGAGTTGAAGTCCAAGAGTCATAAAAGAGCCGAGGTTGCCTACCCCTGGGTTAGACCCATGTTTTCCTATGGTCTTCATTCCAGACCAGGCCAGTGGTGGAAGCATCGACTGGAGCTACGATTACGGGATCAAGTACTCCTTCGCCTTCGAGCTGAGAGACACGGGGCGCTACGGTTTCCTCCTGCCCGCCAAAGAGATCATCCCCACCGCTCAGGAGACGTGGCTGGGGCTGAAGAAGATCATGGAGCACGTGCGGGATCACCCCTACTGAGAATTAAGAAGATCTGGGAGAAGATAGGATTTTGGCTTCATATTCTGATGCTAGCAGAAAGTCGATTACAGGAGCGACAGATCCTTTTAGATGCCCCCAAAAGAGAGAAAAAAAAATCAGATTTTAAATAACCACCAATCAGTTAATTCAGATAATGGCCACTGGGGGCAGCAGAGGTGCAGAAATCTCTATGCCGTTGCTGCCCCCTGGTGGTCACTAAGTTTTCTGCGGCCCAGATCCGATATGACTTATTAAATACAGGACGATCCCATCATGGTGGCCTCTGGTGTGTTTAGATTACAATTCCCAGAATCCTTTAAACGACAGGGAGGTATATTTAGCAGCAAGCTTCCTGCCTGAGTGGATTGGGACTACATTGCCCAGCATTCCCAGACACCAATGGAGAATTCTGGGAGTTGGAGTCCCAGCTTGTCTGAAGGCCACTGAGCAAAAATGTTCTAGCCCAGAATCTCCAAACTCGGCAACTTTAGGACTTGTGGACTTAAACTCCCAGAATTCCCCAGCCAGCCATGTTGGCTGGTGAATTCTGGGAGTTGAAGTCCACAAGTCTTAAAGTTGCCGAGTTCTCGCATAGTTATCAGTTAAGGAATGAAGGCAAATATTTCCCAGACCTAAATCTTCCTCTTTTTGTTATAATTCTCCTGTGGCTTCTGAGACGAGGAGACATCCAAGATTTTGGATTAAACCTTCTTCAGATGTTTCTTCAGCAGTTTTCTCAATAAATCCTGTTTCCAGTGGCCATTTGGACTTTGTCTTCATTTTTCTTCACTCTGATGCTCCGAATGAGGTGACTTCTGCTCTTACTTTGGCTATTCAGGCAGTCCTTGACTTACAATCACAGTTAAGCCCCAAGTTTCCATTGCTAACCGAGATGCTTGTTAAGTCAGCTTTGCCCCATTTTACAAACTAACTTTCCACAGTTGTTAAGTGAATCGCTACAGCTCTTAAGTCCCCCGTGGACCTGGCGCGTCAGAAGGTTGAAAAAGGGGACTACAAGCTCAGAGTGCACCAAGGACTCAACCCTGAACTGTAGAGATGGAGGGATAAAATGTATATGTCACCCATCTTGTATCTGTGGGAATTCAGCCCCCCTCCAAAGAAGGATATATTAAAAAGGCAGAATATTATATTTCCTCAAAGGACCTTAAAAGAGGCAGAAAAGCATGCCCAGTTTTTTCTTAATAGCCCCAAGTCTCCCTCTACCAAGCAGAAACCAGCTCTGTAGAAATGCAGATGTAATAATCCATTCAGGAAGGTGGAGCCCTCCAGCTAGAAGATTAAGAAGACAAAGACACCTAACTTCTACATACCCCACCCAAACTCTAAGACAAGAGATAATAGGATGAACCCACCAATACCAAAAGGGCACACTCAGATCAAAGTACCCTATATTCCGGCGTATAAGATGACTTTTGAGAGCGTTGAAACAGGCGCCGAACTTGGGGGTCGTCTTATATGCCGAGTCATCTTATACGCCAGAAATAAGGTAGTTTCCGGCGTATAAGACGACTTTCTAGGCATGCGACTCGGTGTCGATCGTCTTATACACCAGAAATACTGGTAGTTTCTGGCATATAAGACGACTTTCTAGGCATGCGACTCGGTGTCAATCGTCTTGCGACTTGGCGTCGAACTCGGGGGTCGTCTTATATGGCGGGTCGCCCTATATGCCGGAATATACGGTACATGACACAGGAAATACAAAGCCTCAAACAGGAACAACTCCAAACACAAAAGCCCAAGAAGGTATAAAAACCCACCACTCCCAGCTCCATGTGGTCATTTCTGTCTGGCTCTGCTGTTCAATAAACTGCAGCCTTCTTTCTAAAGCAGTCACCATGTTGTTTATTCCCGGCTTGGACTTGGACCCTGATGAAGACTTTTCCTTCCTCCAAGTTAAAACAGCACTGAAAAAAGTCCTTCAACATATCCAACAATGATCTTCCAGTGATTAGTTTTATTGTGGCTTAGTAAATTGAGGGAAGACAGCTGGTTTGATTACTTATAACCAAGTTATAAAGAAGGTCTAGGGGAGACATATCTTCCAATATTTTTTTGGGGGGGTCAACCTCTTCTCCAAAGCACCTGAAGGCAGGACAAGAAACAATAGATGGAAACTAACCGAGGAGAGAAGTAACCTGGAATTTTCAGTGCTGTTGTAACTTCAAACAGTTACTAAACCAGCGGTTCTCAACCTATGGGTCGCGACCCCATTTGGGGTCGATCGACCTCTTTTATGGGGTCGCCAAAGGTGGCGATCCACCATTTTGTCCCCTCCGGGGGCGCGCTGTGCCTCCGGGGGGGCGGTGCCGCGCACGCGCGCCACGTGTGGGGGCGGCGGCGCGCCTCCGGGGGGCGGCGCCGCGCATGCGCGCTGCGCGTGGGGGCGGCGGCGCGCCTCCGGGAACGCCGCCGCGCATGCCCGCCGCGTGCGGGAGCCCCGCCCCCATGCGCGCCGCGCGGGGGGGCGCCACTGCGCATGCGCGCCGTGCGCAGGGCCCCGCCCCATGCGCGCCGTGTGCGGGGGGCGGCGCCGCGCATGCGCGCCGCGCGCGGGGCCCCGCCCCCATGCGCGCCGCCGCCGCGCATGCGCATAACCTTTGTGTGACGGGGTCGCCGTCACACAAAGGTTAAGAACCGCTGTACTAAACAAACTTGTAAATCCAGGATTCCCTGTATTTACGGCCAAGTTTGAAGACCCCTGCTGTATTTGACTTGGCTGCACCCGAAGCTTAATGGAGGAAAGATTACAGAGGAAAACATCTCTTCATGTAGATCAGGGGTCTTCCAACTTGGCCCTTTTATGACTTGTGGACTTCAACTCCCAGAATTCCTCAGCCAGGCATGCTGGCTGAGGAATTCTGGGAGTTGAAGTCCACAAGTCATAAAAGGGCCAAGTTTGAAGACCCCCTGATGTAGATACTCACTGATCGGGCTCACACATATAATTAACCCTAAAATATCAGAGAGAGTTTTAATTCCTCCACTTCTGGATTTCTAGGCCCTGGAAATCATAAATTTAAAAGCTTTTAGAACAGGGTCTACCAATTTCAGCAACTTTAAGACGTGTGGACTTCAACTCCCAGAATTCCCCAGCCAGCCAAGTTGGCTGAGGAATTCTGGGAGTTGAAGTCCACACATCCTAAAACTGACTGAAACTTGGAAAAGGCTGCTTTAACAGGGATGCAAACAATACCGTAGTGCCACCTACTGTCAGAAAGCAAGCATTACGTCACTTGGGCCAGAAAAATAGGGGTGGTGGTGGTGGAATCAGCTCCAGGATGGATCTGCCCAACAGGAAATAGGCTGCTTCTGAGGAAAGGGAATTCTGGGAGTCAGAGTCCATCTGATGCTGGCTGAGGAATTCTGGGAGTTGAAGTCCAGACATTTTAAAATGGCAGAGACTGAAAAACCCGCTTTATAAGGTCAAATCCAA
This sequence comes from Crotalus helleri, assembly GCA_024509115.1. Taxonomy (NCBI): domain Eukaryota; kingdom Metazoa; phylum Chordata; class Lepidosauria; order Squamata; family Viperidae; genus Crotalus; species Crotalus helleri. Next base: position 465,344 of record JAKSXO010000086.1, read on the forward strand.
GGATGTTTGCAGTATGTGAAACACAGACAAAAAACAGGTGGATTGCATTGATTGCATTGTCATCACTGCCAATTTAAACTTTTTTGCCTACACTCTGTGCCCCCCCCCCCCCACCTAGGACAAAATCCAGCCAGGTGTCACCTGGCAGATGGGGCTTTTATCTCTGCCCTACTCATCTGTAAAGCAAAGCTTCTTATCTGTAGAAAACAAAAGTTGTTTTTTTTTTAAAGTGGAAGAATAGAATAACACAGCTGGAAGGGACCTTAGAGGTTTTCTAGCCCAGCCCCCTGCTCAAGCAGGAGACTCTATACCACTTCAGACAAGTGGTTGTCCAATCTCTCTTGAAAATACGTTATATTTTTATGCATGCATTTGCATGCAGTACATTTCCAGCAAAGCCACCTGTCTCTGGGTCAGCCGCTTCCAAAGATAGATTTCATTCAGACACTGCTGATGTGGCAAAATTCGGTTGGCCTGTGGCTTTGGAACATTTTAAAAATAACACACCCTGCCGGGTGATAAAAATGTCTGTGTACATTCACAAAGAGAGAGAGAGAAAGAGAAAGAAGAAAGAAAGGAAGAAAGAAAGAAAGAAAAAGAAAGACAGACAGAGAAAAAAAATAGAAAAAGGGAAAGAGAAAAAAAGAGGAAGAGAGAGAAAGTAAAAGACAGGATGAGAAAGAGAGAGAAAAAGAAAAAGAGAAAGAAAAGAGAGAAAAAGATAGAGAGAGAGAAAGGGAAGGAGAAAGAGAAAGACCGAAAGTGAGAAAGATATATAGATTATAGAAATATAATCTATATATATAGATTATAGATATATAGATTTCTTCTTCCCATATGTGGGCCGACCGGGTGCATCGTAAAAAAAACACTTAAGACACACATACATACACACACACACACACATATTCAGAGCATCTGTTCATGTCACAGGTGGGAATTTTCCTCTGGGGAGGGGAATCAAACTGTTAACCATTAACCAACCTGACGTGGTCGGAAAATCTTCCGTTGCACCAGAGGGAGTTTTCTCACCATTAATCCGGCCTGTTTTTAAACCAAGAGACCTTGGAAGTTTCAGCAACGGATCAACATTGCCTTGCAAGGCTTCAGAGCCAGGTTTTCTCAACCTCAGCCATTTTAAAATGTGCGGACTACCACTCCCAGAATTCCCCAGCCCTATTTTGCAAGGGGTGGACTTCAACTCCCAGAATACCCCAGGGTTTAAGAGCGTACCCACCGTCTCTGACCTGATAGGACCAGTAGACCTTTTTAGGGAAAGGTGATCCTGCAGATAACCTGGTCTTGTGACAAGGGAGGGCTTTAAAAGTGAGGACTAGCCCCTTGAATTGCAGAGGGAGGGAGCCTGTGTGGCTTGTACAACAGCGGTGTTAGATGGAAAACCTCTTAGGAGCAAATAAATCTAATAAACAAACAAACTTAGGAACAGGCTGGCTGAGGAATTTTGGGAGTTGAAGTCCACAAGTCATCAAAGGGCCAAGTCTGAAGACCTCTGTCTGAAATCTAACAAACAAAATGGAGGCTGGCTGAGGAATTATGGGAATTGAAGTCCACAAGTCATAAAAGAGGGCCAAGTTTGAAGACCACTGTGTGAAATCTAACAAACAAAATGGAGGTTGGCTGAGGAATTCTGGGAATTGAAGTCCACAAGTCATAAAAGAGGGCCAAGTTTGAAGACCACTGTGTGAAATCTAACAAACAAAATGGAGGCTGGCTGAGGAATTCTGGGAATTGAAGTCCACAAGTCATCGAAGGGCCAAGTTTGCAGACCCCTGTCTGAAATCTAACAAACAAAATGGAGGCTGGCTGAGGAATTCTGGGAATTAAAGTCCACAAGTCATCAAAGGGCCAAGTTTGAAGACCCCTGTTTTAAATCTAACAAACAAAATGGAGGCTGGCTGAGGAATTCTGGGAGTTGAAGTCCACAAGTCACAAAAGGGCCAAGTTTGAAGACCCCTGTCTGAAATCTAACAAACAAAAGGGAGACTGGCTGAGGAATTCTGGGAGTTGAAGTCCACAAGTCATCCAAGGGCCACGTTTGAAGACCCCCGACCTATACGATAATGCTGGGTTTGTGTTTGCAAGACATTCATCCTTGTCACAGTTTTGGGCAGAACACACACTCACACACACACGCACACACACACACAGAGCAGACCCCTCGCTCTCCCTCCCATCAAGACAGCTGGCGTGTTCCCCAAACACCTGCCAGGTGAAATTGTAGGTGTGTGTGTGTGTATGTGTGTTTGTGTGTCTTTCCCAACAGAGCCGTGAGAAAGTGGACAGCCGGCTGGGGCGTCCTCGGTTGAGGTTCAAGGCAACGTGCTGCCCGTTTAGGAGGGCGTATAAAAAGGCGATGGAAGAAAAGAGGGTCCCATTTGGTTCCCCGGTCGGTGACAATGAGGGTCCTCGTGGTCCTCGCGACTTGGCTGGCTGCAGCATTGGCCACTGACACCTTCGTGGGGTAGGTAAAGACGGGTGTTAGGTAGAAAAAGGGCACGGCGGTCGGGAGTTTACCTGGTGCCATTTTTGGATTTTTTTTAACTACATCAGTGGCTGGAGAATTTTACAATTTGGGGGGGGGGTTCCCTTCCCAACCTCTAAGCAGAACCCCAACCAAGATGATGAGGGGACTGGAGGCTAAAACATAAAAAAAAAAGGTTGCTGGAATTGGTCCTGTCTAGTTTAATAAAGAGAAGGACGATAGCAGTCTTCGAATATTTAAGGGGCTGTCAGAAAGAAGGGGGGGGATCAAGCTATTCCCCAAAGCCCCTCCCAAGGCTGGAGAAGCAAAAAGGAACCGTCTGACCTTCAAGTCAGTCTGGGAAGGGCTCTCCCCCAAGCTTTAACACTGCTGAGATTGAAGAAGAGATCCCATGGGGTGCTCCTGTCTACAGCCTACTGCCTTTAATCTTTTAGCCTTTTTAATTTTATTTATTTATTTTATTTATGAGACTTATATACCGCTTTAAGTGCGAGCACTCTCTAAGCGGTGTACACCAGTAAGCAATGTATATATATATATTTACATTGCCCCCAACAATCTGGGTCCTCATTTTACCTACCCCGGAAGGATGGAAGGCTGAGTCAACCTTGAGCCGGTGAGATTTGAACCGCTGACCTGCTGAACCCAGTCAGCTAAAGTGGCCTGCAGTACTGCACTCTAACTGCTGCGCCACCTCGGCTCTTTTGTATTTGTATTTTGTATTTGTAATTGTTTTGTATTATCTGTTTATGAGGCTGTAATCTGTCTGTGCTGGCGGGGGAATTCTGGGAGTTGAAGTCCACGCTGCCGAGGTTGAGAAACTTTGCTTTAGACAGTATATACCAGGGGTCTTTCAACTTGGCCCTTTTATGACTTGTGGACTTCAACGCCCAGAATTCCTCAGCCAGCTATGCTGGCTGAGGAATTCTGGGCGTTGAAGTCCACAAGTCATAAAAGGGCTAAGTTTGAAGACTCCTGGTGATGCAAAAAGCACTCTAGCGGCACCTAGTGTCGGTGAGCAAGCATTACAACATCACCTGGACAACCATTTGTCTGAAATGATCTGGGGCAGGGGTCTGCACCCTTGACAACTTTTAAGACTTGTGGACTTCAGCTCCCAGAATTCCTCAGCCAGCAACCTTGACAACTTTAAGACTTGTGGACTTCAGCTCCCAGAATTCCTCAGACAGCTATGTTGGCTGAGGAATTTTGGGAGCCGAAGTGCACAAGTCTTAAAAGTTGTCAGGGTTGCAGACCACTGGTCTGGGGTTTCCTGCCTGAGCAGGGGGTTGGACTAGAAGACCTCCAAGGTCCCTTCCAACTCCGTCATTCTATTATTCTAGTCTACTTGGGCGAGAAAAATAGGGGAAAATTCAAAAATAGCTCCTAGGCCAGTGGTTCTCAACCTGTGGGTCGGGGCCCCATTTGGGGTCGAACGACCATTTCACGGGGGTCGCCAAACAACGCAGTCCGCCATTTTTCCCCCTTTTCCTTAGCTGTGCTACTCCCTTTTATTCTATTGGCTTTTGAAAGCCAATAGAAGAGACTCTCTTGAATAGAGTCTAATTCTATTGGCTTTCCAAAGCCAATAGGAATTGTCCAGGCTGTCTCTGCCCTGCTGAGCCCGCCAAAAGTCCCAGTCTGCAAACGGGGCTGCACCAGTTGAGTTAGTCCTCAACTTACGACCGGTTCAGTAGTCCTCGACTTACGACCGGTTGGGGGTCACGGCATTAAAAAGGTTGAGAACCACTGTCCTAGGCGCATGTGCCGGGAGGTGCTCTGCTTTGAGTAATGCACTCCTAGCTTCTCATGGGCTGCTTTACTATCCCCCCAGTTCCTGGCTCTTGGGCCCAGCCAGCCATTGCAGGGACCCCCCCCCCCCACTTTTCCCATCCCTGTGTATCTGCTTTTACCTGTTTTGAGAGTTCTGTTTTTTGGGGGGCGGGCGGGCTTCTGTTTCTGTCACCCCACACACACTAGGGGAGGCTGATATGGGGACATGTCACCCAAACCATTTGCAGGTGACCACGTGACCTTTTCCTAACTAATGTAAAGACACCCCCAACCCACTCACTGTCTCTGCAGGCATCAGGTGCTGAGAATCACAGCCGCTGATGAAGCCCAGGTGGAGAAGTTGAAGGAGCTGGAAGCTTTGGAGACCCTTCAGGTATGGTTAAACAAGAACCTTGCGTAGAATCAGGACTATGGGTTCCTGGCCTGAATAATGAAGTTATTCAGCCATGGAGATTCTCCATCCTCTAGGTTGGATGCTTTTTCAGGAGGCAGGTGGACTTTCTTGCTTTTCCTCTGAAGACATTTCGCTTCTCATTTCGGAAGCTTCTTCGGCTCTGAGTGGATGGTGGGGAAATGGACGGATTTATACTCCTTTGCAGAAAGCTGGTCATTTGCAGTCTTTTAGAGGGTCGTTGAGGCCACCTGGAGGTTTATCTGTGTCCTCGGGGTCACTTGAGTGGTGCAAATGGGCGTGGAGCCTTTTTGGAACTGCTGAAAGGGCTGGAACACCCATTTGTACCACTCAGCTGACCCCGAGGACACAGACAAACCTCCAGGTGGCCTCAACGACTCTCTAAAAGACTGCAAATGACCAGCTGTCTGCAAGGAGTATAAATCCTTCCATTTCCCCACCATCCGGTCAGAGCTGAAGAAGCTTCTTGGATGAGAAGGGAAATGTCTTCAAAGAAAAACAAGGAAGTCACTGAAGCCACTTGGAAGTTTGTCTGTGTCCTCAAGGTCACCTGAGTGGTGCAAACGGGTGTGGATTGAACCGCCCTCTCTCAACAAAGTGGGAGGGATAAGACATCATCTATCTCCTGTCTACAACACCGTCCGTTCCACAGTTCCAAGAAGGCTCCACACCCATTTGCACCACTCAGGTGATCTCCAGAAGTAACAGGTAGGACATCGTTAAATATTGACCCAACCTAGAAATAAAGAGGAATTTCCCGACAGTGAGAACGATTGGCGAAAGTAAAGCTGTGCACGCTCCATCACTGGAGGTTGTTAAAAACAGATTAGGCAACCATTTGTGCAAGATGGTGTCCTACCTGGAGCAGGGCTTGGGCTTAAAGAGCCCCCCAATCTTTCTGGGTTGGCAGCCTGCAGTGGGGGGAAAGAGGGGATGGTTTTATGGGAGGGGCAGGCGTGTGAGCAACTGTTGCTCGCACAAGTGAAGTTGAGAGCACTGACGACGCTCACACGAGTGAGGCCCCGAGTGCCTGCGAGAATGAAGCATGTAGTGTCTGTAACGCTCACGGCAGTGGTTCTCAACCTTTTTAATGTCACGACCCCCAACCGGTCGTAAGTCGAGGACTACTCAACCGGTCGTAAGTCGAGGACTACTCAACTGGTGCAGCACCGTTTGCAGAATGGGACTTTTGGCGGGCTCAGCAGGGCAGAGGCAGCCTGGACAATTCCTATTGGCTTTTGAAAGCCAATAGAATTAGACTCTATTCAAGAGAGTCTGTTCTATTGGCTTTCGAAAGCCAATAGAATAAAAGGGAGTAGCACAGCTAAGGAAAAGGGGGAAAAAATGGCGGACTGCGTTGTTTGGCGACCCCCGTGAAATGGTCGTTCCACCCCAAATGGGATCCCGACCCACAGGTTGAGAACCACTGGCTCACGCGAATAGGGCCATGAGCCTCTGTGACACACACGTGCACACCAGCCAGTCACTCGTGCAGCCTGGCTGGGAATAGGCTGTGGACCGGTAGTGGGCTGTGACTCATAGGTTGTGGACCTCTGGAGTAGAAGGCCTTCTAGATCCCTTCTTGTGGACCCCCGGACTAGGCCTTCTAGGTCCCTTCCAGCCCTCGGATTCTATGTTCTATGAGTAACCGGCTGCTAGCAGAGCCGTTCCTATGTTGGTCAGTTATGTAGGCTGTGTTTCCAAAGTTCATATATGTCAACAATCTTCTATGTTCTCCTGATTTCTATGGCCAGCTGGATTTCTGGCGCGCACCGGCTCATCCCGATCTCCCCGTAGATGTGCGTGTGCCCTTCCCCAGCCTTCAAGGGGTCAAGGTCTTCCTGGAGACCAATGGCATCGCATACTCCATCATGATCAACAACGTTCAGGTAAGTGCTCTGACCACGCGAGAAAATAAGTAGGTAGGCGTGTTGATCTTCGAAAGAACCTCCATTGGGATCCCAGAGGTCTGAAATCAGAACCAGCGAACGGTGGAGGAGACCATATTGAAATGTAATTCTAAGGGGCTGCCACAAAAAAGAGGGGGGGGGGTGTCAAAGCAACCTGAAGACAGAAGAACTAGTAACGGAAGATAATCAAGGAGAGACCCAACCTAGAACTAAGGAGAAATTTCCCGTCAGTGAAAACCATCAGTGGAAGAGAAGTTATGGATGCTCCATCACTGGATGCTTTCAAAAAGAGATTGGATAGCCATTTGTCTCAAATGGTACAGGGGGTTGGACTAGAAGACCTCTCAGGTCCCTTCCAACTCTGTCATTCTGTATGTTTTAGGCTCATCACAAAAAATGTAGTATAGGAAGTTGACCCTGTCCCAGGGGTAGACAACCTTGCCTCTTTTATGACTTGTGGACTTCAACTCCCAGAATTCCTGAGCCAGCACAGGTGGCTCAGGAATTCTGGGAGTTGAAGTCCACGAGTCACAAAAGAGCCAAGGTTGTCTACCCCTGCGGGCCTATCCCAACGTTGAAACCTGGGATAAGAAGATGTCCTTCCGTAGCTCATCAGATGTGTTTCAGTCAATGTTATGGATTGAAACAGTAGTTTGGCAGAAGTTCTAGGCCATTCTTCCATCAGATGAGTTGGCCAACATGGTTTGGGGTTGACGTTCCTTAAATTCCTGCACGGAATTTAGATCGACGGGAGAACGGATCTGATCCAGGCGCCTTGATTGCACAGTAGCCCAGAAGGATGGAGTAAAATGACGTACGAGTGGAAAATGCGGAGGAAATATAAACTTTCTGCTCAGCTGACCTTTGTGATTGTCCTTGTTGTCCTCTTCAGAAACTGATTGATGAGGAGAGGCGTCACATGACGCACCAACGTCAACTCCAAGAATTGTCACTCACAAATTTTAACTTTGCTGCTTACCACGACTTGGATACAGTAAGTACAATTTAAGGCACGGTGGAGGTCTTCACCCGTTTCGCGATTCCAAATGGTTGAATTCAGTAGTGGAGAAGACTTCCAGAAGACAACTCATCAATATAGACACCATTTTGGCACCTTCTCTTTGCTTGCTAGATCTATAACTTCATGGACCTCTTGGTGCGTACAAAACCCCTCCTGGTCAGCAAAATTGAGATTGGCCAGACAACAGAAGGACGCCCAATCTATGTCTTGAAGGTCAGTCTTCCTTTGGATGGTCGTTTTGGAGGGTGGTGGACTTCTGGATGGGGGAAAAAGTTGCTGTGTCTTTTCAACGTGGTTAACTAAGTCCCAAGAGACGAGAACATTTTGTAGCTCAGGGTTGAACTATGGAGTTCTTGTTGCTCTCTGAACTTGGTGATATTCTTGAAGACGTTTCATGATCCATCTTCAGAACATTCTCTGTGAACTCTATAGAGCAAGCCCCCTCCCTTCCAGCATTGATCACCTTACCTAGTTGGGTCATGAAACGTCTGCAAGAAAACTACCATGCTCAGAGAGCACCAAGGACCCCACAGTGTTGTTCTACTTCTTCTTCCTTCTTTCCTTTCTTCTTTATTTTTCCTCCTCCTCCTCCTCCTCCTCCTCCTCCTCCTCCTCCTCCTCCTCCTCCTCCTCCTCCTCTTCTTCTTCTTCTTCTTCTTCTTCTTCTTCTTCTTCTTCTTCTTCTTCTTCTTCTTCTTCTTCTTCTTCTTTTCTCCTCCTCCCCCAGCTGGAGACCCACCAGATGTCCTGGGCAGCCACTCCCAGAATTCCCAGCTTCCAACCTTCTGCTTGGAATGCTGGGAATAGCAGTGCAATCCGGTGGGAGGACACCAGATTGGGAAGGTCTAGTGCAGGGGTAGGCCACCTTGGCTCTTTTATGACTCGTGGACTTCAACTCCCAGAATTCCTGAGCCAGCATGGCTCAGCTTGGAAACCTCTCCCTTTCCCCTCAGCATGGCTGGCTCAGGAATTCTGGGAGTTGAAGTCCACCAGTCATAAAAGAGCCAAGGTTGCCTACCCCTGGATTAGACCTTCCCAATCTGGTGTCCTCCCACCGGATTGCACTGCTATTCCCAGCATTCCAAGCAGAAGGTTGGAAGCTGGGAATTCTGGGAGTGGCTGCCCAGGACATGTGGTGGGTCTCCAGCTGGAAAGATGTTGAGGAATTTGGAAGTCAAGATGGCTGCTCGGATTGAAGGCCTCTGTTTGTTCTTCGCTTTGCACAGTTTAGCACCGGGGGAACCAACCGGCCAGCGATCTGGATTGACACCGGCATCCATTCCCGTGAGTGGGTCACTCAAGCCAGCGGAGTTTGGTTTGCCAACAAGGTAACAGCTGCAAACATTCTGTAAACGGAGAAAGCTAAACCATCATATCTTGGTTAGATCAGGGTTTCTGAAGCTTGGCAGCTTGAAGATGCTCCAATTGCATTACAGGTAGTCCTCGACTTATAGCAGCTCATTTAGCGACTGCTCCAAGTTGCAACGGCACTGAAAAAAACTGATTTATGACCATTTTTCACACTTACGACCACTGCAGTCCTGGAATCAAAATTCAGACACTCGTATTTATGAGTGTCCCAGGATCGTGTGATCACCTCTGGTGACTTTCTGATTAGCAAAGTCAAACGGAAAGCCAGTGTTACTCATTTAACAGCTTCAGCGATTCGTTTAATGACTGTGGCAAGAAAGGTCGTAAAATGGAGCAAAATTCAGTAAAGGTCTTGCTTAGCCACAGAAATCTTGTTTTTTTCCTAGAGATTCCGTAATTTCCCCCAAAGCCAGGAAAAATGGGGGAATGCCTGGCATATCTGCCGCCCCACTTCATGATCGTCCCACTCCTGTCCCCCACTTAATCCTAAAAGAAAAAAATCAAAAGACATTGCCAATCTGATATTTTCTAGATTTTTTTTTCTACCTCAGCTCCTAAAAGAAGTTGGCTCGTGAAAGATGTCCCGTAATAGTGATCCGATAAATCAAGGGTCCCCAGTCCCTGGTCTGTGGCCCAGCACCGGTCCGTGGCATGCCATGAACCAGTTCACGCAAACAAACGAAACCATATCCGCGGGATGCAGGCAACACGTGAAACCACGTCCCTTCCGGTCCACGGAAAAACCTCTTTCCGCAGAACCGGTTCCTGGTGCCCCAAAGATTGGGGGCCACTGCCCTAAAAGCACCATTAAGGCACATCTGTGGTTGCCACTGAAGCCATTCCAATCCTCTTTAGATCTTTGAAGACCACGGAAAGGATCCTTCCTTGACGTCCATCCTGAACCAGTTCGACATCTTCTTGGAGATCGTCACCAATCCAGATGGCTACTTCTTCACCCACACCAAGGTACCTCTCCGTGGTGGGGACGTCGGTGGCAAAGGTGAGATGCACCGCGCCATGTTTTTAGCGTCAGGCTCCTTCTGACATTCGTTGATGGGCCTTCCTGATTCGCAGAACCGGATGTGGCGCAAGACCAGGTCGAAGAGAGAGGGGTCATCTTGCATCGGAGTCGACCCCAACCGGAATTGGGCGGCAGGCTTCGGAGGTAAAACGTTCGGAGACTTCCTCTTTCCAAAGTTGGAGATGACCGTTTGAAACTGGGCAGGACAGCTCCATGGGAAGAGAGAGCCAGTGGCAGGGGCAAGAAGCAGGAACCAGGATAGGGTTCAAAAGGGCTACAGGTAGTCCACGACTTACCACCTCTGCTTAGTGGCCGTTCAACTTTATAACGGCCCTGGAAAAAAGTGACTAGTGACTATTTTTCCCACTTCCAACCTGTGGTCACATGATCCAAACTCAGTCTCTTGGCAACTGGCATGTACTTATGACGGTTGCAGATCGTCAAGCGAATTTTGCCCCATTTTGCGAGCTTTCTGAAGTGAATCACCGCAGTGAAGTTAGTCACTCGGCTGTTAAGTGAATCTGGATTCCCCATTGACTTGGCTTGTCGGAATGTCGCAAAAAAGGGGGTCACCTGGCCCCCGGGACATTGCAAACCGTCGTAAGTACGAGTCAGTTGCCGAGCGTCCGAATTTTGGTCCTGTGACCTTGGGGAACGCTGCTGTGA